>CM046538.1:1317500-1677500 GCA_024713555.1 Spirodela polyrhiza | reverse complement strand
TAAATGGGTCGCATTGGATCACAGCGTTGACCCATTATTTTACTGGCCTAAACCAGAGATGTTCTCGACTTAAATCATAATTAAGCCAATGGAAAGAGCGTGCTTGATCGAATTCTTTATGAAAAATCTCCATAATCTTGGGAAAATTCATCTAATTTGGATGACTGCAGGGATGGATCGAAGAAATGTCAGGGTATGTGAAATCACTCGATAGAAAGCACCTACTGACAGTCGGGCTGGAAGGATTCTATGGCCCATCAAGCCCTCCGGAAAAATTAAATGTGAATCCGGCAGAGTGGGCCAGCCAGCTGGGCGTGGATTTCATCCGGAACTCGAAGATCTCCACCATTGACTTCGCATCAGTGCATATCTACCCTGATCATTGGTAAGATTCCCGCCGACTACTCTCTCTCTTTCTCTCCTCTCAGTCCAAACCGTCATGTATCTCCACTACATCCCCACTCACAACTTGATGTTTCCCCTGAAAGCAGATGACCCACCAGTCAGTAGAACATGAATGAGCCTAAGAACCTTTTGAAGAGACTAAAGGATCAGCTTCAGAGTGATCCTAGATTAGATTTTTGGTGAAAAACACAGGAGCCTTCTCCACCAGTCGCCAATGATTTTGAGTTCCATCTTGGATTGGATTGCCTCCCCATCTATCCTTACCCTCTCGGTCGTTGCATGCAAATAAATAGTAATCTGGAATGGAATGAGAGGGATTTAGGTATTTTTCTCATAAGAATGCGTGATTTTATTCATTCCTATTAATTTTATGACCCTTTCGGTTAATTTTATTGCCTTTTCTTTTGTCTGGGTCCTCATAAAAACGGGAAAAAAAATGGTTTTTTTTGTTCAGGTTTGTGGGAAAAGAGATGGGTATTGATGCAAAAACCAGGTACATAAAAAAATGGGCAGAGTCCCACATCAGTGACGGGGAGGGAGAACTCGGGAAGCCCGTCGTGTTCGCGGAGTTCGGCCTCTCTGATCGGATCAAGGGCTTTCGGCCCTCCCACCGGGTGTCCTTCTACAAGGCCATCCTCGACGTTGTGTTCAGGTCCGCTCGGCAGGGCGGCGCCGGCGGCGGGGCCTTCATATGGCAGCTGATCGTCGGCGGCATGGAGGAGTACAAGGACGAGTTTGGTCTGGTTCCGCAGGCGGCGTCGCCCATCTATAAGCTGCTGAAGGAGCAGTCCTGCCGGCTAGCAGCCGTCGGCCATGGGAAGGACTCGGCAAGGGCGAAGGTCTCCGAGGAGAGCTCATGAGGTTGGGGAGGAGAGTGGGGGCTTCTTCCACTTTTTTTTTTTCCTGCCCATTCTTCATCTTGTTCTTCCCCCTTCTTTGAGCTTGCCCAGTTCCCACGGAAGTCGATCGGTTGATCGATTCATCTGTAAAGTAGCCACCTAGAAGAGGAGGCAGATATGCGGCCCTTGGCGTGGGAATCTTGGTGACTTCTGCTGGGTCCAATCTTTCATAGCCCCTCTTGTCAACTAATACAGTTCTGATCCACCCCCGTGCACAGCCTCTCTCTCTCTCTCTCTCTCTCTCTCTCTCTCTCTCTAACAGGCATGCGGGCCCAGCTCGTTCTTTCAGCTCCTCTGAGGAACGAGTGGATTGAGGGAAGCCCAGGAAGATGAAGAAGGAAGGCGTTCTTCATGCCTGCCAATCATCGGATGATAGACGAGCACCTTCTTCACCCTGGCACCGAACCCAGTTGCAGGTTTCAGGTTCCATTCAAAGCTTCGGCCTTCTCGTTGTCGGTGGTGATCTTAGGGTTCATCCCTGTTCTTAGAAAATTTGGCGTTCACAGTGGAAGAGGGAGAAGATGTGGGCTAGCGTTGACCTCCATGGAAGATGTCTCTGTGAATCAGGATTATTCATTCCAGTAAACCCGACGGGGTATAAGAAAGAGGGGACTTGGGCGTTGTCGTCCTGAACAGAAGCACGACCACTGTAAGAGTCCCGCTTCATTTAAACAGCGGAGACTGATACACAGTAGAGAGAGAAAGAGTAGAGGGAGAAAGAGGTGCGCTAGCGTTGACCTCCATGGAATGTCTCTGTGAATCAGGATTCTATCCAGCAAAACCCAGGGGTGGTGCAAGAAAAGAGGAGACTTGGACTTTATCCTCCCAAACAGAAGCGCAGCCACTGTAAGAACGCCGCTTCATTTAAACAGCGGAGACTGAAACACAGTAGAGAGAGAAAGGATAGAGGGAGAAAGATGTGGGCGAGCGTTGACCTCCATAGAAGACGTCTGTGTGAATCAAGATTCCATCCAGCATACCCGAGGGGGGTGTAAGAAAAGAGGAGACTTCGGCGTTATCTTCCCAAACTGACGCACAACGACTGTAATAACCCCGCTTCATTTAAACAGCGGAGACTGATAACACAGTAGAGAGAGAAAGGAGAGAGGGCAGCTGCATGTGGGAAGCGACGGCTATCCGTTCCAGCAGCTGCACCGCACACATAACAGCGACGCCGGCTAGGGCGTCGCGAGATTATTACACAAACAGACGACACCGGAACTTCCTCACCGACCGTCCGCCACCGCGAAGAGCGGGGCCCCGGCGGCGCCGCTCAATGGCCGCAGGAGCAGGTGGTGCAGGAGCAGTTAGGTCCGCACTTGCACTTGGGGTCGTTCTCCTCCCCGGCCATGACGAACCCGGAGTCGCCCCCGTAGCTGCAACGAGAAGAACGATGAGACCAAGGATCCAACGCCGTAGCTTGCATGGAACCCAACAACAGACCCCATTTTCAACGCAATTCTCACCTGTTTCCACCCTCCACGATGTCCATGCCGTAGCCGTTGCCCTTCTTCCTGAAACACCACCGAATCAGGTCATCGGAGTCGAAGAGACGCGCGGAGTGAAGAAACCGAGGCTCCTTCGATCTGGGCAAGAAGAACTTACACGCACTGGGTCTTATCGGCGCAGTCGCAGTTGCCGCAGCTCGACATGGCGGGGAAGTTGGAAGCGCAGAGAGGAGGCGGGAAGCTGAAGCTTTGGATCGCCGGCGGAGGAAGAGGGTGGGTGAGTGAGTAGCAGAGGCCTCCTCCCTCCGTATTTATAGCCGTCGCAGGGAGAGATTCTCAATAATGCGAGGAGAGGAGAGGGTGGCGGTGGCCCTCTATCTACCGCTCACGTCAATTCCTCTGCCTTTCCGAAGGAGCAAGGAGACCCCCAGTGGGAAGGGGTTACTGTTGGGCGGTGTCTCCTAGCTCCAAGAGGGGGATTGTGAAGGATGGAGGAGGAGAGAAGCAAGCAACCGCCTTTGGAGCAAGCTGGGGATAATGGCCTTTGACTTGGCGGCTCCATGGAGATTTACCGAATCCGGGTCGACCTTATTCTGTTCTCTCTCTCTAACCGATGAATAAAGCAGCAAGCTTTACCAGACCACCGAAGCCTTCTCGGATCATCCCAGAGAAAGAAGGCAGGATGCTGATGCAGATTTTCCCTAGCAATAACGGCCGCCGTTCCTTCTCTCTAACCGAGACCAGCCAAACATGCAAGCAAACATCGTCCATTCCGGCAACCCAACCAAGGCACAGATATTTCGGCGGTCCAAGACGGTACCATCCTCATGATCAGGTGGAAGCCTCTCTCTCTCTCTCCCTCCCTCCCTCCCTCCTCCCTCTCCCTCCTTCTCTCCCTCTTCCTCTCTCTCCCTCTCCCTCCCTCTCTCCCTCTTCCTCTCTCTCCCTCCCTCCCTCTCTCCCTCTCTCTCCCTCTTCCTCTCTCTCTCTCTCTCTCTCTCTCTCTCTCCCTCCCTCTCCCCCTCTCCTCTCTCTCTCTCTCTCTCTCTCTAAACGATGGTGTCGATCACATCCTTTTCTGGGCGTTCGCGTCTGGGCTGTCCTGGCAAGGTTTGTCCTCTCCCGGGGTAGGAAAGATGATCCCCGCTGAATCTCGGAGGCTTCTTCTTCCAACCTTTCGAGCAAGTGATCGAGATTCTCCCCACAAATAAAAAAAACACAGACGACGTCGCCACCGATCGAACCAAGCCGATAGACATCAGAAAATCTCTGTTCAGTAGAGGAAATAATTCACTGGGTCCTCACCATTTTTTTTTCTTTTCTAAATCTGAAAAAACTCGACAAGAAAAAAATAAAAATACATTAAAAGATCTCGGCTTCAAAAATAGGGCGGGAGCCCAAGACAAGGGGCATCCGCTCATATCACTCTAGAAGCAGGCTGGCGATCATCAATCATCCAGATAGTAGTAGGAGCCTGCAGATTTCTGCTCCCTGTCCTTGAGCGACTCTAGCTTGTTGATCCGTGGCCTGTAGTTCGTCGGATCTCGTCTGAAGGTTATGTCCAGATGCTGCATAAAATAAAATAAAATAAAAAATCCACTTAGGGTCTTGGATTGATCAGCATCAGAGGAGCCCGGTTTTACTATACCCTCAATAAGAAAATACAACAGCAGACAAAAATAAGAACGGATCCCCATAAGTGAAAGAAAAATATCAGCTTTCATGAAATAAAATCTCCAAGAACGTTGGATGATCTACGAGCTACATGCCAGTGGGTTATTATCTGTTTATGAGCCATGCGGTAGGGAAGATGAGGGCTGAACTTACAGATAAGAACCGATTCATTCCAGATACCAAGGACTGAGGAGTGTTGGCTGAACAATCAATGGAGGGAGTTCCCTCATAGACTATAACCTTGTCGGCAAGATAAGTTGCCATGATGAAGTCATGCTCCACCACGAAGGCCGTCTTCTTGGCGTGGAGAATGAATCTCTTGATGACCTTTGAAGCAACGATACGTTGTTCGGAGTCGAGATAGGCACTCGGCTCATCTATGAGGTATATGTCTGCAGGCTGCACAGGATGGACCACAAAGCCACAGGTCAATCGTTCATATGAATGATCTTCGCTCCAAAGGGATAGATGCATAAACGATTGAGCATGTGAGCAAATATCTACACCACTTGGAGGAAAGAATTCCAAGTAGTGTGTGTTAAATTCCGGCAAAAGATGTTCTGGTAACATCAACTTCAGGGAAAAAATAATAATAATACTGAAATTGGTGAAGATCCTCTGTCAAAGGGTTTTCTATCACGTACTCTGTGACCTGCAAAGAAGCAATTTATGATCCCATCTCTTGTGTGCAACTAAGCAATTTAGCGTGGTGATGATATTAACTGATCCCCGTGAAACAAGCATCATTCTGTGGAAGAATCATGATTTTGAAATTTTCTTTTAGCTTTAAAAATAAAAGCTGATGCAATAATGATGAATTTGAGTTTGATTTCGACCCAAGCCATGATTTGTTAAACTGACACTCAACTTGCACTCTGTGTTTTAATCTTATAGAAATGTTTTATGCCAGGGTTGTGTGTGGCCATTCAAATATTGTGGTCTAGATAGCATCATGAAAATATAGGGCATAATTCCTTGTGAAGTTGGACGACACTATTAAGAAAAGACAGAATCCAATAATCTAAAAGGGTATGATAAATAGCAAGCGGGCATACCATTACCTGCCCAAGTCACAGAGAGGACTAAGAAGGTGTTTTGTCCAAAAACCCGAATCAACTATCATAGAATAAACAGCGGTGAAATCACAAGTGTCGACATCTTGTGTGAGGTCATTTCTCCCAGGAAACGTTGGGATTCGCTGTTTTCTAAACAAGTCGTAGGGTAAGAATGAAAGTGCATTTTTAGTAGGATCCGATATAGATGAGTAACTCCAAAAGCTGAAGATGATTTCAGAAAGTTTCATCAGTTCAAGTAGAAAACCCTTTACCTAGATGCCAGGACTGTATCATCAATGATGCGAAACTAGATAGTGGTAATAAGAGCATCATAGGAAAGAAGAAGAACAGCAGCCAATGCCTTTTGACACAACAAAATTAGAAGTCATAAAGTTTCATGATAAAAGACCCATGGAAAATACGAAATCAAAAAAAATTTGTAGACGGTTTCCCAGAGTTTAATTAAATGCTCGTACCCATAAAACAATCAGACTGCCAAAAAAACATCTGTTTAAAAACTAGAAGAGCTTCAGCTACTGTCTCTTTCTTGAGGTAAGAAGATGCGAGCTGCCGAACACTACATGTTGCCTTTGAGAAGCAACTTTGATCGGATGCAGCTCTGACAACATCATACGCATTCATCAAGAGAGAAGTCGGTGGCAGAAATTAAAGTTTGGTCATTCATTATTAATACTGCCGCAACTTTGCATCAATGTGGAGATCAACAGCTAAAAAAGTTGACATAAAGCCATACCTTCCCCAGACAGAGACACAAAGCAACTCTTTGCAGCTCCCCACCAGAAAGATTTTTCACTTCCTGGTCCATCAATTGCTCAATTTGAAGGGGCTTCATGACGTCCGACACAAATTGAGGATGCATGTACGAATCTCGAATTTTCTGATGCAGCAAATGTCTAACACTATGCTCAAATTTTGGACTTATTTTCTGGGGCTTGTAAGAAACATTAAATTCAGGTATTTCTGCATCTGAACCCTCCACTACATCAGGCTTCAATAACCCAGCCTGCAAAGATTGTGATGCTTCAGGAAATACTTCTCACAAGTGTAAATTCATTCAATGCGAAGAGTTAATGTCAACAATTAGTGATTTCCAAACTTGAAGTAGATCAGTTAATCCTGAAAAATCACTATGGGTTTGACACAGTTGGCCAGTACCAGCATGCGAATGAATGTCGTCTTTCCTGTTCCATTCTCGCCCAGCATCACAATAATCTGGGAGTCAGTAAATTCACCCTCCACGACACGAAGCTTAAAGTTACCCTGTGTCTTGCTCATAGTAGGGTACTTATATCGTGCATATGTCTGAACATCTTCACCAATTTCCTGTGGAGTCTCAGCAACCTGAAAAAACAAACCATGTAGTTCTATTAAAATGACTATCTTTGGACATCAAGGCCCTCATGGCAACGTTAAAAATCCTACCTTAAATGTGAGTGATTCATCCCGAAATCGTAGATTCTCTGTAGGCACAAAACCAGCTAAAAATATATTGATTCCTTCTCTAACAGAAAAAGGTAGGGTAACAACTCCATATGCTCCGGGTTTCCCATACAAACAGCAAATGAAGTCTGATAGGTAGTCGAGGACACTAAGGTCATGCTCCACAACTATTACGTAACTGAAAAAAAAAAGAAAAGAAAATTACAGTCATAGAGTGATGAAAACGTTGGCGAGTCCTGAGTGAATTGCAGAAAATGAAATAAATAGACTTCATAGTACAACCAAAGGCACCTGTTTGGCCGAAGCAATGAGCGTACAACTTGTGCGGCTTTAAGCCTCTGTTTTACATCAAGATAACTTGATGGCTCATCAAACATATATATTTCAGCACTCTGTATAGCGACAACAGCAATCGCAAACCTTTGCAGCTCCCCACCTGATAAATCACCCACATTGCGATCACTGACCTGGTTCAGCTCGAGATCATCACAGAGGCTACCCTTCAATCCTCTTTCGTCTTTCTGATCGAGCACCTGTCCTACATTCCCTTGGACTGCTTTTGGAATGTGGTCAACATATTGGGGCTTAATGAGTGCCTATTGGAACAAAATTGAGCCATTTTTAAAAACCGAGTGC
The DNA here is from genome assembly GCA_024713555.1 of Spirodela polyrhiza. Taxonomy (NCBI): domain Eukaryota; kingdom Viridiplantae; phylum Streptophyta; class Magnoliopsida; order Alismatales; family Araceae; genus Spirodela; species Spirodela polyrhiza. Next base: position 1,669,922 of record CM046538.1, on the reverse strand, counting down.
AACATAAACTAGAGATACACTAGATAATAAGGGAAACGAAAAACTTAAACATGGGCCAGAAATGTGGGATTGGGAAAACAACGGATACATACAACTAGAGAGAAATTTTATTCCGAAATTGCTGAACGGTAAACGTTGTTTACCAATAAAATTGATTACTGGCTTAATGTTAACAATTAGGATTACTGTTGCGGATCACAATGAAAAAGTCTGACTATCCAACAACTAGATTCGCGTCGTAATACTACAGGTGAAGCTAAAAGCACAAGTTTACAAACAGATGAAAACTATGCCCACTGAAAGAAAGAGTTCCATGAATGCATGTTTTTCTTTCCATGATATGCACATGGGCACAAAGGAAAGCTGTCTCTTACATTAGCAAACAATAACTGAATGACAAGAATGAAAACCTATCCAGAGCTAATAAATTTCTGCATCTAAAATACTACTAAAGGCAATATCACTGCATCAGTGAATGTGAAATAATGTAATGGCAGACTGAGTGAGTTCTTGTAAAAGTTTTCTCAGGGAACTATCGTGGTTTTTTTCATTTAGGTGGTTGTATTATCAAGAGTTTGTAGATACCAGGGATCTTTCTTTAAAGGAACCATAGGGTCACGATTATTGAAGCTTTGTACCCATACACAAATTTCAAATCACTATTAAAGCATCATGGACAGTGGCATCTGAAATATTATCCCTCCAATCCAACTTCAACCAATTTCATACATAAAATGAGTATAGAAGCTATATCATGCCAACACCATGCACCATAATAGATTTCCAACTCCTCACACAAAAGATTGATAAAGATTGCTTTGGCAATAAATCTGACATCAGGGTAATCTTCAATTTCATGAAGAGATAGGCAGGAAGATGACAATGGGATGTTGGCAACTGCAGGAAAATGGTTGTTAAGCTTACAACTGAACCACCAGAGAAACAATCAAGATCCATCCAAGGGCTAGCATTGGGGAATCTGTCACTTACATAACGCACGAAAACTCATTAGTCAATGTTCTTTGTCAAGAAATTTGACACACGAGCTTCACCAATACTGCTCGAGGTATGAAGCTCCATTCCTTTCTTAAACCCATTTCCGAGTGGCATACAGATATCTATTCTTGTTTTTTTTAAAAGTTAGTACCACATAGATCATTAATAGGAAAGAGGGAAAGTACATGCTGAACCAAAAGGGTATTGGAGAAAGCCCATCAGACATTACTATTGGTCAATACCGGGAAATGAACTAGTAGCCCAGGATCCACAAAATAACATAATCTTTAACCTCTTCCTACAAAAAAGTTCATCCCCTGCACTCTCGATTCTTTAATCCTATCGCATAACCTAAAGAAAGGTCGATCAGTTGAGGGCCTTTCACTCATTAAAAATGCGCATATTTCTCTGTCCATATAGCGCACAAATTTCTGCAGAGGTTAAGCACCAATATCATACAACAACCTTCCAGCACCTGATGCTGGTTGCAACTTAGCCATAGCTCATCAAGCTGATCTCGGTGTTGCTGTTGTAAACCTAATGTGAGATTGAGATGCATGCTTCTGCTTGCTTGGAATTAAATACTATAGATCTCACCTTTACCAATTGATCAGAGTCGTGCTACTACCCAGCTTGTCGATCATATAGAGAAACTGGAAGCCATTCCCACCAACAGAGATTTCATCAGCAAGACATACAGATACGTGTGCTACTTGATGCGCACAGATAAGTTTTTCAGGCAAACAAATGAGGACTGCTGAGAAATAATATATGTATACATTTTTCTGTTGTTAAAAGTAGCCTTCTAAAACGTTAACAGAGGAAATCGTTATGGATCCATTTCAAAATTTAAATGGTAAAATTGAATTTATAATTCTGTTAACATAAATCTATCGATTTAATGACAGAATAACGTAAATTTAAATGTATGGTCACTTATCATGACGACTGCAACGAAAGGCCTCACAACTCGGAAAACATTTTATTTTTATTATTGATATCTGAATATTGATTAGGACACAACCCATACAAGGATCTAATCATTTTTTAAAATTTTCAAATCAGGAGGTGAAGGCCAGATAAAAATATGAAAGAAAGAATCATCTAAAGCACCTTCAGATTGTCCTCTAGAATACGAGTGAAGTAGTTTTGAAGCTCAGATCCTCGAAAATATGTCAGTATTTCTTGCCAGTCTGGAGGGTTCTGCAGAAAGGGAAGGGATTCTTAGTCAGATATCATGACAAAAAACAATAAAGAATAATACAATGATACGATATCGAACTTCTTTGAGGCATTACATTGAACCGACCCAAATTTGGTTTCAACTTCCCAGCCAACACCTTCAGGGCGGTTGACTTGCCAATCCCATTTGTTCCAACCAGGCCCAGAACCTGACCAGGTCGGGGAACTGGGAGCCTGAAATAGGAGCAGTGGTCAAAACACCATCTAAACCAAACAGAGAATATTAAGACATCAATATCAATGCTAAAAGGACCTGTGAAGCTTGAAGGTATTTGGACCATAACGGTGAGTAGTGTCCTTATCCAAATCCTTTGGCAGGTTGATAATCTGAATGGCCTCAAAAGGGCATTTCTGCACGCAAAGGCGAAAAAATTAAAAAGCATGAAAAAAGGGTATAATCGGAATCTGATGATAAGCAGACGTACCTTGACACATATACCGCATCCTATGCATAACTCCTCTGAGATAAAAGCAATTTTTGATTGTGGAGTCACCTCAATGCATAGTTTTCCTGTCAAAAGAGAAGGTCCAAAGGAAAAAAAAAAGTTAATAACGATCAATCTTGGTCAGTTAAATCCAAAGATTCGGAAAAAGTTTTCAGGCAAGTTCAGAAAACCTTTTCAGACCTTTCTTGTATCAAATCCTTGAAATGACTTGACAAGTATGTTTGAAAATTTGAATATACTCACAAACCTCAGCTTATTTTTCTAGATCCAGAAGACCTGAGGTTTGTGAGGGTACAGCCAATCGGTCACCAGTCATTTTCTGATTGAATCGCATGAAGAAAGAGTCCAATGTCATAGGGAAAGGTCGGGCGTTTGCAAATCTAGACAGCTTGTCAATTCTCATGCAAACTGCCTCACGTAAATCATACAGACACGTATATCAAGTAAGCTTGATCCACAAGTAGCGATGATAGACGACTGGGGAATTATCGGTCCTATCTGACTACTTTTACCCATGGCTGTAAATGCAAATGCAAATGCAAATGTAAATGTAATTTTAGTCTTGTAGCTAGTTTGGCTTTGTGCGTGTGTGTTGGGGGGGTGGGGGTAGGGAAGGGTAGCGTCACATAGTAAATTACTCGTTTGGAGAACCTCCACCAACATACCGCAGCACATGCAGGCCTGGTGACAGGGCAATTGGGACATATCGACACAACATCTATCCGATCACCATCAAGCTCCCTAAGGAGATAAAGATCCCCTTCAAGTGAGCGTCACAAATATGCACTCCGATTGGAAGCATATACCCAATTAAAAATTAGGATCCTCTACGCAATTAATTATTCCATGCATATGGGCAAGAGAGTAGAGGTAATCATGAATATCTATAACTAAGAGAACAACACTCATGCAGTCAGCCTAGGTTATTCAAGATAACATAAAGAGCACCTCCCTCAGGGAAAACAAGTCTGGTTTTAAGACAATGCAAGAAGCAATTAGTCCTACAGAAATTAGCTTCCTTCTAATTGACACAGCTTCTGAAAAGAGCAACAATTTCAAGAGGAACAATAACATATTTCACCTTCTAACACTCTCCACTTTTGAGCATATCTAGTCATCTGGCTCTCGTGAATCTCATTCATGAATCCGGCCCAGAGACAATTGGTTAGAGAAGCAGATACTAAAGAACGGCACATCCAAAGCAAAACATATCGTCACAGAAAAATGATAGGATAACTTTTCTCCTTCCCTGATGTACCAAAAACATAGCTTATTCGCGCCTATTCTGATAGTTACTCAAATGAATTAGTCCCGCTATCAGCTTAAAATTCGTCAAAAATCCACCAAACATCCCAAAATAAAGGACGAAAGGCCAGTTTTCAAACGGAACCCATGGGAAAAGTTCCTACACAACTGGAAACAGAAGAAACAAAAAAATGGCTCTCAATTCAACAAAGGGATACCTGTCTTCACAACGGGGCAGCTCTTCTTGCACTCCTGGCGGCATTTCTTCGGCTTACACCGATCGGAGCTGACGATAGCGATACGAGTGAGACGATCCGCCATCGCACCCGCAGATGGGAGTCGAGCTCAGGCGACCGCCTCTTCTTCCCCAGGAACCCTACACGCGCAGAAAGATGGAGAGAGTAAAAGGGGTGAGAGAGGCGGCGGGGGCGAATCGGATCCTTCGCCAGACAGCCTTATCGGTCCGGGGTGGACCCGTAATCGATTATCCGAACATTCTCCCACTCGCCGTTATATGTTCTCATTCCAAGGCGAACCTGGCCGCGGGGTTATTATCCGGCCGTTATGGGCTGGGCCTTAAAAATCTCAGCCCAAAATACATAATGGGCCAGACTATAAATCCCAATGGCCAAAGAACGAGAGAGAGAGAGAGGGACAGCGAGAGAGCTGACGGAGGGGGTAAATGATGTATTAGTGAAATAATTAGGTTAAAAAAATAATTAAAATAAATTCTTGGGTTCTTATGTTACTTGTGAAAGCCTCATTAGGTTTAATGGCAGCTAATGTAGTTTTTTATCTAAATTTCTCCTAGATCGATCCTGATCGTCCATCCGATGGGCCCTCATGAATTCAACGGGTGACGATGCCCTTCCCCGCCACGCCTCAGTGGAAGCCTCCGCCCTCCCCCCCTCCCCACCCCTCGAAAAACCCTCGCTTTCGCAGGAGCTCGCCACCTCCGTCGAAGGAGAGGAGGGAGAAAATGGCGGCACCCAGCAGGCGGTGCCTCGCCATGCTGACCCGCCACTGCCGATCTCTTCTTCTCCCCTCCCACCTCCTCGAGGGGGCCTCCACGTCTTGCCGTCCCTCTGATCTTTCCGCATTCCCAGGGTCGAGTGGTCACCTGGGTCCTCGTCTCTTCCGTAGCATTGACCCGTCGGTGTCCGGATCGCTTCGCCATTTCTCTTCGCGGAAGACGACCTCCTCTGGCGACGAGGAAGACGAGGAAGATGAGGATGATGATGATGATGATGACGATGATGAAGGGTTCGAAGAGGATGACGAAGAGGGCAATGGTGGGGAGGAGAGTGACGGCGAGGAAGATGATGGAGTGGTTTCGGGTCCCAGACGGTCGGTTATATGCGGGAAATCGGCTGAGGAGAAGGTTTCTGAGGCAGCTGCGATTGGATACCAAGTTATCGGACCGCTTGACTCATCAGAAAGGCCGTTCAAACCATGGGAACCTGTTTTCGCAGTTGTCCAGGTCTGGTAGTTCATCTCCGATTTGCGTTCCGAAATCTGTTCAATTATTTATTTTTCCCTTTTTCCCTTGTTCAGATTGGCTCTCATCAATTCAAAGTCTGCAACGGAGACTCCATTTTCACCGAGAGGCTAAAATTCTGCGAAGTTAATGACAAGGTGCATGGCTGCTTAACTTTCCTTGTTACCATTTCTTATCTTCTCTATCATAATTTCCTGAACTATGCGAAAATGCTCAATATACGAATGTATAGCTAAAATGCTTTAAGAATATCTGATGCATCATAGTCTGCATAAGCCTATGGGCGAGTGCGCTGTGGATATTTCTGGGCGGTTTTAGAGGTCTGAGAATCTCTGATATCATCATAAAAAGATTATAGTGTTCTAATGGGTTCCAACAGTATCACACCTGGAGTCTTCTCGTTTTGAATTCAAGTTCTACAGCTACAGACGATCTAAAGTGTGTTGAATCAGGCTGGGCTGAAGCAGCCCTCACTCACTGCCCTGAATATCTCTTGGGTTTCAATGTTATTTTGACTGGTAAGGTCGAAAACTTGTCTGCTTGTGATACATCCTGATCATATCAAAGAATAGGAGAAGAAGAAAATTCCTAAACTTGGAAAATTTTGCGCCACTATTGAGGTAATTCTACAGAATTTGTTGAAGAACGCCAGTCTCCAAAACTTTCCGTCCCCTTCAGACTCCTGTCAGGAAGCCCATCCATATGGGGTTGCCGAAGACTCTACTTTTTCTGGGTTCTATCTATGAACTGTATTTTCATGGACCTCTTCTGCTAAAATAAATTTCGTCTGCTAGTTGACAAGATTGTTGTTTGTTCGAAACACGAATGATATTCCTTCTTTCATTGCAGAGTTGAGTAGCTGCTACATTGTTGGAATAGTTGGAACAATATGCATATCTTCTCTAAAACCCCAGATGAGCTTGCTTCTTAATCAAGGATTAAACGGTGGTCAAACTCTTTCTTCGAAAAAAATGGTTAGAAAGGAATGATATGAAATTATAAAAAGTTGACTAACCGCCTTAGGCATTTTCTTTTTTGAACTGTAAGTAGAGGAACAAGAGCCGTGCATACAGTGTTCTGTTGAATCCATTTGTATGAGTCGCTTATCCATGTTTTCATAGTAATCTTTCGAATGACTGCTAGTTATTATTAAATTTAGATGCTCTAAACTCATCTTTGGCTTTTTCTCTGTCCTGCTAATGTTCTTCTCATTGTTGAGGCATTCACATGTTGAGTATGTCACTCTATTGAGTACTTATATTTTCAGTTTGAGATGACTTCGATATCTTGGGTGTATTGAGGCTTCTCCACATAAATATCTGGACAATTCGTATCGGAAAATAAATTTTGATAATTTTTCGCCTATATGATCATTGCATGTGCTATTACCTCTCTTATATGTAGTTAGCTGTTCATCCATGCTGACACCGGATCACCCTTTTGGAGGAATCCCTTTGCATGGACGTGATTAGAGATTTTGCCTTTTTATTTTACATGTATATCATTGTTTAGACCATTATATGCATAAGACCAATTTTGCTTGTATCGACCTGTTTTTTTCTTTTTTTGTGCAGTTGATCTTGAACAAGGTTCTTATGCTTGGATCGAAGACCCAGACTATTATTGGTAGGCCGATATTGCCTGAAGCTGCTGTGCATGCCGTTGTTGAAGAACATGTAAGGGCATTCATCTCTTTTCAGTAACTAAAAATCTGCCATAATTCTCGGTAAACAGTACCGATATGTACTGATTTAATTTTTTTTATAATTTCTTATTGTTTTAGATCTGTAGTGTGTGATTCAAAAATGACTCACACGTTTTTAAGAATCAGAGACTCGTTTCTGGTTTCTTATATTTTAGTTATGCATCAAGAATGGTCACCTTAATGTGGAGTCAAATTAATCAGATGAGTGCAAGACCAAATTCTTGGAAATTCTGGCTCTTTATTTCAATATTCTCCATCAATCTTTCCGAATTGCTTAAATTAATGCTAAACCACATGTATTATATCTCGTTGTGCTCCTTATGGTTTAAATTAATTTTTTTTTCCACGTTATTCTTTGTGAGGATGTAGTAGAACCTGTTAGAGATGCGTGTTAATTGATTATGCTCCTCCTTTGGCATTATTTAATAAATTTTTTGGTGCTGTTCTACCTCTTTGTGGGTTGAAAAATAAGAAAAAGGGAAAAAAGATCTGCAACGTAATATCATGTTTTTCCCTTAAATGCGCGAGCAAAATTTGATATATTAGCATCTGACCAATTATAGTGACGCATCTCATTTGATTGATCATAATCCTGGATTTATCCTTCTCTTTTATAATTTCTACTTTGAGTAATTCTAATTTCACTCGAATAATGTAAGTAATATTCTAAAACGTCTCCAAGATCCGAGCCACGAATTGAAAAACCCTTCTGAATTATCTTCCTCCCAATCATCTTCCTCTTTCTCCCGCAGGCATTGGATGCGAAAGTGATCATATTCAAGAAGAAGAGGAGAAAGAACTACCGGAGAACCAAGGGCCACCGCCAGGTGTGGATGAACGAACGTGGTTCATCTCCAGGGGATGATTCGGATGTGCTCCCAATCTGACGGGCGCTGGTTGGGTTTCTGCAGGAGCTTACTAAATTGAGGATCACGGACATTCAAGGGATCGACAAGCCCACCAGGTCCGCTGTCCCTGCCTAGGCAAGACCAAGGGAGCTGCGAAAAGTCAACTCCGACCCAGAAGGCCTTTCCTGATCTTGCACCGAGGGCTGTCTGTAAAGGTTCCATCTTTGGAAAGCTTTTTGCTGGGTTGATTGGGGGGGGATGGCTCCGATGAAAGAACACCGGAGATGGGTCTGCATTTTTGGATGATTCTGGTTCCAGTTCATGGAGAGCCCGGTAATCTTGATCGTTGATTTGGGCCGTGGATTGCTTGAGACCTCGTTTGATTAGTCGCCTTGGGCGGTGGGACAGCTGTGGAGACCTGGTTCTTCATATCAGTGGATGAACAGGGCCCTCTGTTTCTTCACCATTTTCTGTGTGTTCATTGCCAAATCCGGCATATTTTTGCTCGTGTTTGAATTAAATTTGATTTGGGTTTTTCAATTAGCATCTCCCGTTGACCATGACTCCGTGCTTAGTCTCTGGCCCATTCTTCTCTCTCTAGCTCTCTCTCTCTCTCTCTCTCTCTCTCTCTCTCTCTCTCTCTTCTCTCACTCTAACTCTACGCTAATGGTGAAGTAGAAACTTGAAAGACAAGGAGAGAGGCACTGGTCTGGGACATCACTTAGCTACCCCCCCCCTCTCTCTCTCTCTCTCTATCTCTCTTTCTCTATCTCTATCTCTCTTTCTCACTCTTACTGATTTGGTTTCCAGGAGGAAGGGATGGGTCAGTCTCTCTCCTCTCACTGCAGCCATCTCCATGTGTGTATAAGAGAGAAAAAGGCAGAAGGCGAATATCATTTTTTCTGATATTTTCTTCTGACCATAACTTTAAATTCGGGGCTGATAAAATATGAAATTATTTGCAATATTTATATTATTATGCGTCCCTTGTGGCAGGGGTGTTTCTGTAATATTCATCATCTTCTACCCCGGAGATTGTCTTTGTCACCAATCTCTCTCTCTCTCTCTCTCTCTCTCTCTCTCCACCCCCATCGCTCCGGCGAGGGACGAATGGCGGCGCCGCCGGCAGGTTTACTCTTCTTCTGCGCTCCCTATGCGATTCTTCGGGTTTGATCGATTCCTCAATGATGCGGTGGCGATGGATCGGCGTCCTGGTCCTGTCCGTCCTCGGCGCGGTCGCCACATTCCCGACGGCTTCTTCTTCTTCTGCTACGGCCAATCCCTCCTACTCCGATCACTGCGGCTCCGTCGTGCCGGAGTCCGTCTCCGGCGGTGGAGATATGGATCCGCGCGGCTCCCTCCTGATCCGTGACGGATTCTTCAAAGGAGGGGACGAGATCCTCGCGCGGGACGATTCAGCCGCCCTCTCCCTTCCCAGATCGGTCAGTTTCCGCCCCCGGCAGCTGTACAGGACTCAGACACCGGGAATCATCGGCGTCAAGGGGAGCCTGACCTTCCGAGGAGGAGGCGTCTCCTTCGTGCGCAGGAACTTCTCCAGGGGCCGAGGCCTGCTCCGCGTTGTCCGCCCTCGGGGCCCCGGCGTCCTCAATCGAGGGAGGCGGGTGAGATTCAATGTGTCGGGGTTCTGGTCCGAGGCGTCCGGGAAGCTGTGCATGGTGGGAGCCGGCGTCTCGCTTTCCGCAGTGCGTAAGCTCCTCGATCTCTCTGCTGTGGTGAAGCTCAACTACCCCAAGAACTCAAGCATCACCAACGTTCTGGTGACCGGCACCGTGGAGAGCTTGGATTCCCCTGGGAGCTCCGGCTACTTCGGCCCCATATCTCTGCTGGCTTACTCGCAGAGCACCTATGAGTATACTCTGATTCCCCAAGCTAAGCAAGCCAGCTCTGATGTTCTTCACCATGGGAGGTCGCTTCCATTAGGAGCAGCTGATGATCTGTGCTCCATACTGTCCAGGTTCACCAACGAGCTTAGACTGTTCTACAGATCTGGTTGCCCCGGTGGGAGTTGCAGTCCTCTGGGTGGGGATGGTGCCCAGCCGAGCTATCTTTCCATGGGAGAGGTCCAGTGCTCGGATGATGGGCATGTTCACATGTACATGGTGTTCTCAGACAGCCAATCCTTCAGGTACCGACCTCTCTTGAATCCTGAGAAGATGCTGGTTGCCGAAGGGCTCTGGGATCATCAGAGGAACCATCTTTCCATTGTCGCCTGTCAAGTGCAGAACCCTGAGCACTCTGTGGCGGATGCTTCCGTTGGGGGCTGCAAAATTGTGTTGGGGCTGTGGTTCCCTGGCGTGCTGTCGATTGAGAGCAGGAGCCCACTCGCTGGGCGAATCTGGGCCAGCCGGAACTCGACTGATCCTTTCTACTTCGAGATGGTTGACTTCCGGGCACTGGATAGTAACATACATCCCGTTTCTGGTCTCAAGTATGAGTATACAATGGTTGACCTTGCAAGGAAGTCGTGTGGAAGTGGTGGTGCTATGAACAGGCGTGGGAGAATCTACCCTGATGCAAAGGCCATGGCAGAGCTCACATTTGATATGGGTCTGAGGAGCTCTGAAGGTACAGTAGCTTGGGCATACGCTCATCCTGTGTCTGTAGGAGATGCAGTGTGTGGGATCATCTATGGGGATGCTACTGCGAGAGTTCGTTCTAATCCAGCTGTTGCAGCAGAGAACAGGGTTCTGAATGTAAGCTACAGAATCAGTGGTGCCTTTGTTCATGGGCCTTCAAGAATGAATGGAGCAGAAGACATATCGGCAGAAGGGACTTACAATGAGGAAACAGGCAGGCTGTGCTTGATGGGCTGTCTAGATGTGATGAGCTCCAGGGATTGCAGGATTCTCATTGAAGTCCAGCTCGCTCCTCTGAACCCAGAGCCAGGGGCCCATGTCAGTGGCGCAGTAAGGAGCATGAGGAACGAGTCTGATCCCTTTTACTTCAAGCCCTTGGAGATTTCTTCCAATATTATGTACAGGAAACAGGCTGCAGAGTCGATATGGAGGATGGATCTGGAAGCAATGGTGGTTCTCATATCTCTCTCTCTATCTTGCGTTTTTACAGGGTTGCAGCTGTTCCACGTGAGGGAGCACCCCAACATCCTCCCCTCCACATCAATCACCATGCTCGTTCTGCTCACCATGGGCCACATGATACCATTAATGGTGAACTTTGGGGCATTTTTCTTAGTGAACCATAGTCAACAAGATGGTTTCCTAGGGAACAGCGGGTGGCTCGGAGTGAATGAGGTCGTGGTGAAGCTTATAACCATGGTTGCAGTGGTATTGCACCTTCGATTACTGCAGTTGGCATGGTCTGCAAGGTCTCGGGCAGATACCAAAAAGGGTTTGTGGCATGCAGAAAGAAGGGCTCTCCGGTTCTGTCTACCTTTCTACCTCATTGGGCTGCTGATTTCTTGGTTTGTTCATCTGAGTTCCTATACAGCTAAAATGGCAAAGCCACGGAGCTCAATTTGGGAAGATCTCATATCCTACGCTGGCTTATTGCCTGATGGCTTCTTGCTGCCTCAGATTCTGCTCAATGTGTTTTGGGGCTCTAAGGAGAAGGCTCTAATTCCTGCGTTTTACCTTGGAAACACCATGGCTCGAGCACTGCCTCACATATATGATGCATACAGAGTCCGCCACTATGTGCCCCAGATTGATTCTTCCTACTTGTTTGCTGACGCCCAGTGGGGCTTCTATTCATCCTCTTGGAGTATTATCATTCCATCCGGAGGGGTTCTGCTTGCTGTTCTTCTGTATTTTCAGCAGCGGTTTGGTGGGAGTTGCATCCTTCCAGCAAGATTCAGGAACTCCCCAGGTGGGTATGAGACAATATCCACGGTAAAAAATAATTCTACAGCACTGCAGATCATTTTCCGCGGTGAGAGCACTATAGAGATGTAAATATTTCAATGATTGAGGTAAATATCGTAGGGCTTCTTGAGGCTTTGTACGAAATCTCATTCATGATTGATCAATGCAGAAGCATGGGAGTTTTCATTTCCCTTGCCCTCAGTCTTCTTTCATGTCTTTTTTTTTCATTTCTCTTGCCATCAATCTCTGTTCATGCCCTTGTTTATTTTTTTTATTATCTGAGATCTAATCACTAACCCTTAGGGTTCATCAAAACGGTATATTCTAGTTCTTGGATGATCCTGTTCTGTTTCTGAATGTTGTTGGCACAGCTCCCCAGTGCTTTGATGGGAGCACACGTGGGACTAGGCGCCTGTATAATTTCATGTAACCCTATTGGGAAGACATCTTGTTATATGAAGAAATATTGGTCCAAGAGAGTGTGTACGTCTAAGATGTTATTTATTGAGAGTGCATAGTCAACGTCTTTTCAGATTACATGAAAAAAGTCAATATTTAAGACCAAAAAAAAATCATGTTGCGGCAAGTCATAGCTCCCCTTTAGCTCTTTTTTTTATATTGAGTCAACTCATCTGATAAATGGCGTCCATTCAGAATGATTTCCCAATCTAGTTACAGATCGTTGGGGTGAGAATGTAAAGCATGGCAGACTTCCACTCCCCACTCTCAAATCTTGGATTTTTTTTGTTTCCCTGAAGATATCATAATTGAATTTATCAATCAAATCTTCATAAAATATGGCTTTTAGGTTGATCTTTGCCTATATAATCCTTGCTAAACAGAAAGCTAGCGTTTCTCAATGTAAACAAAAAAAAAGAGGTTAAAAACTCACGCTATTTTCAACCAAGTTTATGAAACTTTGATGGAGCATGGTGATAATTGAGTTTACCTAATTGCTTACAATCTCCCATGTCTAGGCTGCAACTCCAAGCATTGTCCCTGGCCTAAGAATTACAAGCCTCCTGGTTCCTTGTGATTAATCTTCTTGGAGTAGAAGGACAAGAATCAAGCCACATTTAGCAACATTTGCATGGAGTCGAGGTCGCATTAATTTACAATACATTTTGAAACTTGAAATATTAAAAGCATCCCACCGTCCAAGTACCGGGATTTATTCTCCATGTCAGATTCATAGAAACTCTGCAGTCCATGAGAACACGAAGAGGGATGTGGCTCTCGTACTCTAACCCTAGGGCTTTATTTGCTCCCTCACCAGACAAGAAAGATACCTCGATGAATGCTGAAGCTCGCTCCAGTTCTAGCTTTCCTTCCCTGTAAAGAACAGGAGTTCAGATATCCTTGATGCTCGTTAGATCTGCTTGCAGTGAGTTGCTATTATAAAGATAAAGGGGAGGAGTGAGATAATAAAGATGAACTAAAACCCTGTTCTTTGGAGGGAATTTTCTTAGCTGTGAGGGGTTTTCGTTGATTTAAGAAGACGATTAGATTGTGACACGCATGAATTAATTATGCATATAGAATAATTACATGAGCGAAAAAATAATAAAGACCCGTTGGAGAGGTATTGCGACGAAAAATCGACAGTCCTCATCAATCTTCAATCTAATGTTTTAAAAAAATCCAGGATAATCAAGAAACTGGGAGACTAAGAATCTAAAGCATCAAAACTCCATAGCCGCCACAGCTTCACGCAAGCTTTTTAGTGACAAAAAAGGTTAATTCTCAGGTACTAGATTTTACGATTGTTATATTTGATGTGGACCGTAAGTGTAATCGCTGATCAGAAAGTATATGAAATTTGAATCGTGTTGGAGGGGATTCAACATGGGCAAATGCAGCCTAGGTTTTGACAAAATCTATCATCGAAAATCATAGATTCCATATCCCAATTGATTGATATCTACAAAGTTCAATAGTTCCCTATATTTTTGAACTTTTCTATGAAATTAGCATCCGAACAATATTTGAGGAATGGCCATTTCTCCGATGCCGTCCAGAAACTTGATCCATGGATTCTGATTAATCAATCAGAGTCTTGTCAGATGATCTAGCCAAAAAGGCTTTTAAACCAACTAAAATCTATCTAAGAATTGGCATTATCAAGTGCATTTCAATACCCCAAACATCAGGATCCATAGATCCTAATTCTGAAATTAAACACATTCTTTATATGTGAAAATAAGTGGTCGGAGAAAAGGAAGTCAATTGTAAAAAAAGAAAATTGATTTTGGAATTATAGCAGTTTTACATGTCAATTTTTTTTTTTGGGGCCCTAGTCCAAGTGTCAGTCGACGCCCTCCTGAATTGAATGCAGGCTCAGTACAGATTTATCTCAGCCCGAATTCAAGAACTGCCCTGGGGGATCCGACCACATGCTAAATAATGACAGTTTATCAAGCTCAGTTCAAGTAATATATCGTTTTGATACAAAGCATGCCTTATTCAGATTCCTTTTTTATTTCTATCTTCATTGTGTCCAGTTCCAGTCTCATTTTCCATTTAGAACCTTAACAAGAATGGTGACTACATTCTTTAAAGTTTCGCTAACTTCAGAATACCCAAAATATCTAGCCCTCTTGATGCCAGCCAGAAACCAAGATGGCTAAGCTTGGGACAAACGCATTCAAATAGAGTAAAAGAACAAACATCTGATCATGCATCTCGTTCTTGAAAAATCATACCGTGCTCAGGGCGAGCTTTGTTTGAAGGTTCGGCTTTCATTCAACTCGTCACTTAGAATGTGGTGAAGAAGAATATCCACGGTGCGACTCCTGGATTTAATCCTGCAAGATGGAAGATCACTCGTTGGGTGTCTTGTGCGCCGTACACAGGATAAAGCTCAATCTTGGATGAAGAATACGGTTGATACCCGATACGCCGACGCCTACTTTTGCCTCCTGATGTGCCCTGCAAGAAGGAAGTTCAGATGTGAGAGATTCGAAGGAGTCGATGAGATAAACTGTTTTTTTAAAAAAAGGCACCCAATAAAACACAGCATTAGGTGCTATCAAGATACCAAAGCATGGTGTTCTAGACTGCCATAATTGTTTTGGATTACTATACTCACGTCATCTTCTTCAGCTTCACTGTCCGTTTCAAGCTCCATTTCAGCAAAAAACGCCTCCAACACAAATGCAATTACCTAGAAAACATAGTGGCCCGAGATTGTTAGTGAAATGCTGAACAGATTATATAGACTTTCTCAAATTAGCCAGTAATCAGTGATTCTTCATGCATATGCCAACTCATAAACAGGGTGTGGTTTATCAATGAGAAAGATCAAATATTACTGGTAAAATAGGCTTATCTATTGCGCAAATGCGTCATCTGTACGCATTTAAAAGAGATGAGCCATGATATGGATTTTTCTTTTTTTTTTTTGAGAAGCAACACACGCCATGGGCTAAAGTTGCAGGAATAAACAAGTCAAATAGTCTGCACTTTATTTCTAAGTTTCATATCAGCTATTTATTCTGAAAATAAGGATAAACCTTCAGAACGTGGACCGAGTTCTCATTATAAATACAAATATAGCAATACAAGATATGCTGTGATGTAATTGCGATGCCAAGGAACTACTTAAGTCCATGGCAGAGAGCGTTTAGCTGAACCATCTATATGGCATCAACAACCAGCGGTCTGTTTCTCCAGATCAAACTGAGTAAACTTCTATGTGTAATTTCCCACCACCAAGTTCTTTGCAGCTGATTCGATTCTAAAGTATGTGAGATGAGTATCAACAGACAGTATTCAGAAATGGTGTAGTTATCTGTTACTTCTGTGCTAACTGACAACATTAATACATAGTAACAGTGAGATCAGACGAGGTCCGGAAATACAAAGTCCTAATGGCTGAAAACTTACCAAATTAAGTAGTAACACTATGGTTATGAGGTAAAAGCTGACGAAGTAAACCAGAGTCCACGAGGTTCCTGTCAAATCCCTGTAGCTCTGAAATGGAACAAACAAGATGCCAGTTCATAACCTATTTACTAAAGATTCAATAAATAAATACATCAGATCAGAGTATTGCATGAGAAATAACGCAAATATCATATAGAATTATGCACATAACGTTTGGAACTTTCCAATTAAATGGGACAGTGATGGAGAAAGTAGAAGCACTAAAGTCGTGCAAAGCTTGGTCAAACTAATAGAGGATTCTAAAAACCAGACCCAACAAGCACTGATTTTCTCCCATCCTCCTCGAACAACGTGAACCATTCGGTCACCATTCTTGAAAGAGTTTTCCATTCATGTTGCAATCTCGCGATAATCCTGCCGAATTTTACAAATCACTTGGCTAATTATCCACTATCGGATCCTCCATTCATGCAAGCTTCTAGTAGACGTAGAAGCCACAACCTCACCTCTTGATACGATTCAACTTGAGCCTCGCCAGTGTGTACATTTCACTAAGAGATATTTTAGGCTAAGCCAAGTGAGAAAAATCCAAACTGAAACTCAACTCAGATTACTCCAATAGACTTAGGTTTTACAATTTAAAGAGTAAAATAAAATAACCTGAAACCCTTAACAAATAAAAAATTTCTGGACATGAAAATTTTGGGAGGCTGTATCTTGATTCCTAACCTACACCGCAGGCACACTCCCACAATTGACAATTTAGTGTGGACCCTAGGATCTGAAAATAACCTAATCATTTGTATGGCTTCGATGCTGTTGCTCAAAATACAACTTTTACCATGGTTATTGACATTCAGGAACGAAAAGAAAAAGGCTATATTATCCTTGAAAGAAGTCAACCAAAACGTTACTCCAAAACTAAAGAAAAACAAACCTAGTTAGCGATGGAATTGACCTGGTCTGGATAAATGCTTCATTTTGAAATTGACTATGCCATTCTCACACAAGATATTATTCCTTTATAGAAGGTAGCCTAGTTTATTAGAGGAATAATAAACAAGCTATTGTACTTTATGTAGAGATTAGATGTAAGTTTCGATTCATCCAAGACATGAACCACGGCCAAAATCTTTTATATAAGATTTTAACATTGAATGCAACAAGGCAGTGATTAACGTTGGAATTCTATCTTTCATAAACAAATATGCCACATATAATGCATCAAAGACTTTATACCACGTTTAAATTTCAAAACCTTTCAAGTCGTGTTGGATTCTCCATCTTATGTAACAATTTGGGCAAGATAAATATGTATGCAGCTACTTGAGGGGGGCTATTAGAGGGTTAAAGCCTAAAATTACGTAACTATACTTCAAATTAATGACCCTTGAAATAGTCCATCCTATAAGCTATAGTGCTACGCCCATTTGGCCTAACCCGATAGTACTGTTCAGTATCTCTTCATATCAACAGAAGAGTAACCTAGAGAGAACTGATGAAAAAACTCTTTTTCAACCAGTGGTAGACATTGAAGAAGAAGAAAATACATGCAACACTAAGTGAATCCAGTTTTTTCATCAACTGGGAGGCTATTTATGCTTAGGTAAATAGATGCGTTGCCATGATGAGATGGAAACATGCATATCAGACTACTGCTAGCACAGATCTGTTTGTGTGGAGTTGTTTCTTAATACACAGGTAAACTCTGTAACATTTCACGCAACTGTATGGTGACAGGTACCACCGATGATATGCCCCATCCTAGCGTATCTGAAAATAACCAGCTTTGTGCAATCAAATGTTAACATTTATTGTGATAACAGAGCTAATGCTTCAAAGAAATGGATATTTTTCTGTCCTTTCAAACTTGTAAATCTCGCAGCTTCCTTAGCCTAGTAGGCAAATATGATCAAAATGGCCAAACTAACCTATCGAGATATGTATTTACTTATTTCTGTTCAATGTATTTTCTTTTTTTATTTTTGTACTTCCTCGTCCTTATGAACTGAACCGGCGCGGTTCACTCTTTGTATTTGTGGGTTGGTATAAATACTACCCGGTGAAATTTGTTTTTGGGAGTTTCTCCCATTCTCCCTCTCCTGCTTCGTTCCTCTTCTGCCACCCCTGAAAATCGAAGAGGATCGATCGTCGGTTTCTGTCTGGCTTCCATCATATCCAGAGAACCATAAGCTCTCATAACTCATTTCATATGTCTAGTAATAGAAAACAGAGCATGTCCAAGCAGACGGATGGGTGTGTTAAAAGGAAACAAAAATAAATGATTCTAAACATTTATAACAAAAAAGAAAAACCCGGCAATAGTCTGATAAGGTAAATGATGCAATGAGCTTTAAACCATTTTAAAGGAGAAATTCTAGTTAACCAAATAAATTTTGGGAAAAAATTCTGAGGTGGATTATTGGTAATGCCTGTCATAAAAGATGGAAAATTAAAATTTCAGCGTAAACTTCTTGGAAATGCACCCGTCAGATACGTTTTGCCAAAAAATCATAGAAAGAGAAATGGTAGAACAGTCAGTAAATTACCTCCATCCAAACTTGCCAGTTTCCCATAACAAGCAGATTGAAAAGCGTCACCATTCCATTTGGGTAGTCATTAAAATTGAAAAGTAAGTAACTGAATATGTTCAGGAAACTGGCATAAGAACGTAAAACTCGCAGGCTGTATTTAGACAGAAAGTTACACATTTCATTTCTTGAAAAATGAAAAAAGCTACACATTTCACTGACACAAGGACAATGAAACAAAGGATACTCATCATCAGAAAGACTAGTTGAATCCACGTCGGGGTTTCCCAAGTTAACAATGCCACCAAAAAGCTGAAAATGTAAATGAATTACTCGTAAGTTTAAGGTCCCATTGAATGGCCTAAATAAAAACGATCAATAATTCATGGATTAATGATCAAACGTACAAATTTATCGAAAAAGCACTTCTCCAGGACTATTTAGAAGCCAAATTCTACTTAAGATAAACTTTTCTATTGTACCTTTTGTTATGCTTTAATTTCAGATGCATACAAGGATAATTAGGTCCATCTCAGATAGTGCTCCAAGTGTGAAGATACATTGAAGAGCATAGAGCGTTTAAAGCACATTAGTGATAGTTCTCCACATGTGATAGAAACTGTTATACTACACCAGTGGATGAAGGATTAGATCACAAGCACCAGGCATACGACGCAGATGTCACTGTATAAATGACTGATGTCATCCTCTATGACTGGAATGGCTGACGAATAAAGGCAGGAAAATTCTTGTTCTGAATCTACTGGGGATCACATTAGCATTAATAATGTGAGTAGCCAGGAAGAAAAGATTAAGCAACTTTCGGGGGCTAAGTTATTCTGGAAAATAACTTGAATGGGAAGTCAACGTTGCATAATGGATTTGTTTCATAATTTTCATTACAGAGTTTGTGTTTGTACTCGTTTTAATACATCATGGGAAAATGTGCACTATACGATCATAGTTATACCTAGGAAAGATCATGAAAAGTGCTGTTTTTTTAATTACCATTGGTATCTTATTATTAGGTGTATCAAAGTAAAAAGGATTGGGAGAAACTAAGAATAAAGATTTCATGATGACGAAACCAGTAGCTTTGCCTAATGTAACTCTTGCATATACTGCAGGTTTACATCGCAAAACACTAGGCCATGAGTTAGAAAAGAGCCCCACAAAGGCATTATTTTCAACTTATAAACCAAATATCAGATTCAGTAAAGTTCAAATAACTAACCTGTACACCAAGGGAACAATAAATACATAGCACACAAAAAATGATCCCAAGATATGGCATCAAGCTAGGAATGAGGGTCAAGAATGTTGCCACAAATCCTCTGTATTGTTTGATATGCAATAAAATCCGTACTAAACGCAGCATTCTTGCAATAAGAAGATAACGGATCCTGTTGCCAGCAAAAAACAGTCATCACTTTTAGAAGGAAATGTTGCATGATCCGTAATAAAGTAACAAATGAGAAAAAATAGCAATGAGAAAAAATAGCATCCACTTAATGTGTATTAACTTAAATGATAAAACACAGCAGTAAGACACCCAAGAGAGCTAAATAGGGTTTAGCATTTTGCATTATTATGAAATTTCGTATCACTTGGCATTTACTTGGAAGAGGAAATCTTGTATGCTATATAAGAAGGAAGCATTTTATGATACATAGCGCAAAGACTGTCCTGTTTTATCCGTTACATAGCGCAAAAGAAACCAATTAATCCGTACTCCCAGAAAGGAACCATGATATGATATAGTAATTGAAATGTGATTCTAAACAGCGTTAAATAGAGGTTCCTTGGTGTTTGTAATAAGATGAAAGCTTGCACGAGTTCCTATTGACTTCAAACGTTAATTCCTGAAAGTTAAAATTAGATAAGGTCACTCGATAAAATTCAAAGCCAAGCATATTACAATGCTTCCATCGTTCTGTGAAATTTCAATAGTTATTTTCCTTTCTGCGTCCATTACCTTCACCTTTAGTAATGTCTCTGTATGAAATGTTGAGCTTCTGAAAAACTAGCGACAACCAAGTTTCCTTCTCTTTTCATGGGATTATCATTTTAAAAACCCGCATTATTCATTAGAGAATGAAGGAAAATACAGGGAAAATAAAATTCGGAGAAGAAGAAAACTCGATGGTAACTCAGTGACTTAAGTCCCACAACTAGACACTAGACCTCTGATCATTCTTTGCATTTAATCTAACACACAGGCTGTCCAACTGAGCAGGAATTAACCATAAAAATAAAAAAGGACAGAAATTGTCTTTATAAAATCCGTAGAAAAATAACCAGTCAAAGCATCAAGATATCAACTCAGTCACCACATTCTATCCTTTATCCTTAATGCATATCATTCTGTCCATATTGTAATCTTATCCAACACAATTTTAATTTTTCTCAGCTGTTCAAAGGATTGGTCCAAAAGCCTAATTCAGGCAAACAGCACTGAACTCTTGGTTTATAATTACATTAAATGTTTCTAACATTATAAACTTGAGGACCGTTATTTCGGAAATTTTGGGGAAAGGCTTGAAGTTAGCCATCAATATTGGTGGGCAGATAGCAACTTATGTGTAGCCTCCAACTAGTTTTTATGAGATGAGAAAGCATTCGAAGTTTAAAGGTTGAAAGGCTGAGGTGGCACTTGACCTCTAACAGACAGAGTGATAATTGACATTGGTAGTCAAATAGTGGAGAGGGTGCGGTTGAACCATTGTAAAATTTACTGTGTAATTAATGGCTTTCAAATTTCAATCTCTTGAATAAACGGCGTGTCTCACAGTCGCCGGGAAACACTCGCTTAGTCTGGGCAACTGTTTTTGTATTTTAGTTAAAAGAGATCAAAAGAACAAATCCCCACTAACTTACGATACATAGCAAGAGTTGTTGGATGCCTACAACCTTGGAGACAAAACTTGACAGATCTCCTGCATAGCACAGCATAACCCAGTTTTGTTGGCTACTTACAGAAGTTCTTTCCCCTACATAGTGGACTTGGCAGATTCGTATTTAATTATCATCTTTCAAATGGTCCCATCGTCGAAGAATGCACCTCCATCAACCCATCCTTTTGATTCAATGGTGATGACAATACTCTTTGAGGAAGTGTCAGTCTACTACTTATCTCCCAGATCCTCCTACTAACTGTAATGCATAAACCACATCATCTAGATCATTTCCATAAAAACCATTTCGCTATGTCCTATGAATTATAGCTGTCATGCACCAAAATTTTAATTCGACGCCAAAAAAATTTCAAATCACTTCAAACCATCAGTGTGAAGCATACCATGCACATATCAGTTGGAACAGTTACCACTAGATTATCCTATCCCCCATAGGTATTGCCTTGATGGTGTTTCGACATTTTCCAAAGTTTCCCAAAGGCGTTGGAGGGCTAAATTTTTTATCTTCCTGTTTATCATTCTTGATGCTTAAAACCTGATTTTGATTATGTTCTAAAAAAATTTACATCATCACAACTAAGACAGAAAAGAGGAGACTTACCATTCGCCGTTTGAGAGGAAAGAAATATTTGGAAAGAAGAATGTCAATGTTTCTCCAATAACTGCAGAAGGCGAAGTAAACAGATCAGAATGTTAAAGAGAGCAACACCACGAAAGCAATTTTTTTATTCTTGTGATTAATATACTCATTTTTTTATACTATCTGCATTAAATATGATATTATAAATGTATCGTTGGCACGTCTGTATTGACATTTTCGACTTGTTGTATAACAACTTTTGATCGTGATTTATATTATGATCCTGAATTTTTTTTTGAGGAATACTGACGAACCCTAATCAACATCAACACAAATGTTCATTCACATTGACAACGAGAAATGAAATTTTTATTTGAGTCTCTCTCTGTGAATCTCTCCTACAGCCTAGAAGAAGTCCTCATTCACATTGACAAAAGGCAAGGAACATGGCAAGCTCCTAAGAGGTCATAGAGAATTCCAAATTATAAGTTTCAAGAAAATTTTTTTTTTTGTATTATTCTCTCTGACCATAACCATATAGCATTATATTCCATCCTAAGTGTTGGTTGAAAAGAAGAGAAAAAGAGTAGAATGAACACCAAGAAGGAGACACCATGCCGACAAGATAGGTCTACAAACTCCCCGCTATCTATAGTAAGGGGAAAACATAACAAGTGACAGGACAATACTCCCTTTACAACGGATAAAGAGTAATTTCCTCATCTTCTACACACTTATGAAGGGGGGTGCCAGTGCCTAAATGTCGAAATTCTACGTGTATTCTAGTTAGTGAGAATAAGAGAAGTATCAAACAGGAGATATTTTCTTCGCTTTCAATAAATCATGAATAATCATTACTAAGAAACAATGGAACTCAATAGTAAAGTAGAAAGAAAAATGTACAGATATAATAATAGTAACATTCATCACAAACTAGTGATGGTATTCATAAAATAACATAATAAAAGGCCCTTGTTGAAACTCATCGGATTTTACAGGAGAAACTAACTAGGGAATATTTTAAAATCATAGAATAGAAATAAAGTGGAAAAATATGTGTGCCATACTACACGGTACTAACTCCTCAAATATTATAAAAGAAAAGGGAGAAAACTCATACTCGTTGAAAAAAAATAAAATATCAAAATTTAACAATAATTCAAGAACTTAACAGATTATCCATGTGATGACAAAATCAAATCTGTTTTGTCCTTCCATCCAGTAACGATCAAATCCATTGGCAAATATTTTCAACGCCACCTCCAAGATGTAGAGCCAACCTATACGACAAAAAACAATAGCAATAGATATTCAAACGTCCTGTTTACACAAAAGAGTAAATGAGCACAAAAAAATTATGTTTTAAGATGAACTTTCTTAAGAAATAGTCAAGTAAATGTTGACCACAAACATGAGAAAATTTATAAGAAAAACATCATAAATCTTTTTTCTGCGGGATTATGTTTGTGTCGACCTTTCTTAGACATTATTTGGTTATCATTAAATTAAATTATTATCAATATTTATATAAATTAAACACGAGAAATTAAAAAACTATCAAAAACAACATCCTGGAAGAAGACTCACTAGATGAAGAAGTGCTCATGAAAAAATGCAGTCAAATGATTGAGTCTCCATTATAAATACTGACAAGGTTTTGTAAATTGATTTATATTTTATTAAATTCGACAACCATATCATGAAGGAGCAGTTGGATCAAGGTAAATTAAACATCAAAAGCGTTATTTTATTTTAAGACTTACCAAATAAGAATTCCACCACCTGCCAAATTTTCTGAGCAGAACTATTCTGGATATCAAGCTGCAGTGCATAAAGGTTGCTTAGATTCGTGATAAGGAACATTGAGAACTTAAATGGATAGTATTACATGGCTTTCTTGAAATTGAAAATTTCAAAATCTGATGACCATGATTTGTATCGATTCAAGTCGCACTATTCTGTGGATTCTAGAGTTCCAAACTAAAGGTAAAAGTGTCATTTATTTCAAACATAGGACAGTGTTCTTCCAATTCTGTATAAAGCAGAGAGCATGTACAAAATAACATCTACCCTAGGATCGGAAAGCATTTAACTAGCAAGGAAAAGTAGTGCACTGCTAAAATTTAGGACTATAACTTGTCTGCATCGTCAAGGATCACATGATAGACTTTATAAATCATAATCTATACAGGCATTAATTCTCAGAAAAATTTTCAGAGGCCAATTGAGATTGTTTGAGTTGTAGAATTTATAAGAATATGAACCCAATAGGCCCAATTTTGGCAATGCATTAAGAATCAGTTAGAATTTGGACTCATTAAGACAGACAATACCAGGCATTATGGTGTAATGACCTCTCTCCTCTGACATATAAAAATGTGAGGAGACTGAAAATCGTCTCTCATTTTTCCCTACCGTTTTTTTTAAAGTTCACATATAATCACCAGTTTAAAATACAATAAATTTGAGAAATTGAGGTATGTTGCCACCCAGTTTGACTCTGCTTACTGGCCTATGCCATCAATTAAAGAGAAAAGGGTATTAATGATTTATTAATAACAATTATAAATAAGAAGTTTAGATAAAAAATATAGATTTAAAAAATAAAATAGGTCATATAAAAATACTAAAATGAAAATCTCATGAATAAAAATTTAAATGGATACACACTACAACATTTAACACGGAAAGAAAACACCTACCGAACCAAAAAATCATCCAACTATTTCCAAATGACGAGCAGTATAAGTTGATTTCCTGGGGAAATTTTTAGTGTACGTGGATTTTCAGTGTGCCCAAAAGTTTTCTAGACGGATTCCTTCGATAGTCTAAAATCCGTTCAGATGACTAATATCTATTAACCTTGTATGTTAACTGTAATTTTTGATAAAGATAAAGAGAGAACGAATGAAAGAGAGTGCATCTGAATTGTTCCGCATAATCTCTGGCCTTGTTGGATCTTGGCTGCAGCTGGGAAATTACGTTGCCTGATTGTCACTAAGAATTTGATAGCACAATATTAAGCTATGTTGCACTCCATAAAAGAAAAGGGAAACCAAAATAGTTAATTGGATGATTTTTCAAAATAAAAAATAACTGTGCTCTAATGAACACAAAAAAAGGATGGATTAAAAAAATGGCTTTATTGTATAATTTCGAAGTCATTTGAATTTCTCATGCTCAATTCGTTATACATCAAAGAGATAGTCACATGAGCAATTAAAAATATCACAGATGAGAGAGTATCTAGAATCATAGGAGTAGTCATACCGTGGTTTCGATGATCACAGCGGCTAAATTGAGTACAAGGACAAAGGCAACAATATTTTCAAATGTTGAGCTTCGAACAAAATTCTTGAAACACTTGCAAGCATTAGAATGGTAAAAGGACGGATAATACTCGAACCATGAAGGCTGCGAAAAGTTCAAGTGTAATAGAATCATTAGTTCCCACATAACCAACAAAGTGATCCAGATGAAAAAAATGATCACAATGGAATATGTAGTCACCATTAAAATGGGATGAAATAAAATCTAATGAGGACCAAATTTAGTAGTCACCACAACACGGACATAAGAAGATAACTTACTGCAGCTTCCTTTTGGAATTTCAAGGCAATCGTATTGCACAGATCAGTGAATTCATCAACATTAATCTGCAGTTAGAAAAAAGGACAAAAAAAACCCACGTTTAAATGAAAAAAAGTACCAGGTAAAATGATGAGAAATATTTTGGCTGCAATTCAGAATTATCAAGCAGGATTAACAAGTACAAACATATTTTTTTGGAAAAGTGTGTTCATCATATATCTTTAAAAATATGTCCCTCATACCACATTGTGATTACATCTTACTTCTGTTTGAGCAAGTAAAGCTTTAGAATAAAAACACTTTAAAATCTTGCGATGTGAAATTTATCAAAATATTATTTTGATGATTAGCCCAATGAAGAAGACTAAAAGAAGAATCTGAATTATGTCCACAAAATAAAAATGCTCAATTTCATTCCTGGATCAGATCGTTACTGTGAAACATCGAAAATTTACTTTATTTTTCAAATTAACGCCCGTATTAGAGAATACGGGCATAGAAGGGCTGAGGACCTTATCATGTCAGTTAGAAAGGGACAGGTAGAAGGGGGGGCGGTGCTAGGCATTGAGGTATTCATTTAGAGATCATTTCCTCAAAATTCACAACTAAAACAGTTGAACAAATTAAACATAAATAAATCAAGCACTACCTGCGCTGTTGAATATCACTGACTAAAAGAATTAATACAAACAGTATTGCATTTCAATTTTCTAAGTAAATTTCCAACAACAATGTCGTGGCATAATTGTTGCCAAGAATGATCTACAAATTATAAAGTAAATGAGGATTCAACTAAACTTACCTTGAAATCTCCACTGTCATCAAGTTCACTGAATATTGCTTCAAAATCCTCCCTAGAAGTCTTGGGCAAAGATCTGAGAAGCACGTTAAATAAATGCCATATCAAATCACAAGGACCCATGTAACAGCATCATAATGATGGCAAAACAAGAGATGCGCTTCAAATGTAGCGTATCTATAAATTATTTTCAAATAACCTAATATGTTATTTGAACGATGTCATGGCACAAGATTAGAATAACTTATAAATTTGTGAGCACTCCCTACCTTTATGCTGACGACTATCTTATAAAGCATACATCGAAGAAACATCAAGCATGTAGGCCATCCATCCTTTGTACCACATTTAGAATTAAACCTCTGGATGAATTTACTACTTCTAAGAGTACACTAATTCACAGAAAGATTCGAGATTAACGCCTTGCTCGGTGAGTTTTAGCTTGACATGTTAAAGACTAAAAAACAGCCATTGCTGGGTTGAAATTTTGACCAACCACTGGGAAGTACATTTCATTATTGGGCCAAGTTTAGGAATAGAGTGACCTCCAGATTATTGGGGATGAACCCCACAAAAAACACAGGATCATGTAGGCTGGATATTCTGTTGGACTAATATGGAACGATCAAGGACATTAATAAACATTTAACAGACATCCCTGGTTTTTAGTGACCATTTCCAGAGGCCTCTCTCACTAGATTTTTCAAATCCCCACCATGTTACCCCGGGCACCTTTAAATTCGAGAATTGAGTATATCATATTGGGGGAATTTATTTTCGTTGTTATTGCACTCAGATGCCCGATTTAATTGCTTCACATGCGTGTCATTAAGAAAACGAAGTAGAGATGCAACATGGAAAGCTCTAATCCATCTATGTTCAAACAAAAAAATATGACGAAGAGGTAACCCATAAAACATGGAAGGGACTAATGCACAGACCGAATTGAAAATCTTTTGCGAGAACTTATCTACAGTTTTCCTGACCAAGCCACATAGGTCAGTTATAACATCTGCGGTTTCATCATAAGAGCTATTGTAAATAAATAAACGAAGAAATATAAAGCATCAGAGAGGAAGAAAGACGACAACAAAAAAACATAAAATCAAAGGTTAAAGAGAGCTGGAGAGAGATTGTTGTGTGTAAAAATTTTTATTGACACCTCCACTCTAGCAGCTGGTTCGCCAAAGGATTTAAAATAAGAAACCATAAAATATGGGTACCATGTCTACCCCTCCTAGTTTCTTACATTTCTCCTGTTCTAGGTTCTGGTCTACGGCGTCGCACATCTAAGTGTACACAATAATCAAGCAAGAGAGAGAAACGATAAAATAGCCTAAGGCCCAAATGGTAACCTGAAATAACCACATGGTTCGTTGATCTTTCAACCACATTAATGTCATTGCTCGAACCATATAAAAATGCCAAAAAATCATTTACACGAAAATATATCGTGAATAAACTTTCCCCTTGAATGTTATCTATTTGTTGCCAAAGTTATTAGAACACTGAAAGCATCAAGCTTTCATTCTTTACATAAAATAATTCAGTCAGTTACATCCAATTGATGCCATCTTCAACAAAACTAGAAAATCAAAAACCTTCACATGCTATAAGTGTAATCCGCAATCTTCCAAAAATAAAGACAGCATCTGGTCCTTGAAGACATTTCAAGAAATCCACCAGAAAGATAAAATTTCGAGGAATTTACCTGTAATTGTTCAATTCCTCGAACAGGTTTATGCACTGGTTTTTGTCAAGGTATCCATAATTCTGATGCAAGTACCAAAAAAGAATCATTTCAGCATTCGGCATAAGATTCAATTGTTTAGATATTTATATACCGCATCAAAATCGCCCGAATGAAAAACATATAAAAATTTTGGACCAATCTTTTGGAGGAAAAAATTGTTCTTCAATTTTTTCCGAGGAACGAAATATTAAATGCATAAATTACACTAATGAGACACCAAATATTGACATGTCTCGGCTCAAACAGTATACCTAACAATCCTGCGCTCCGAATACATAGTTAACGTGTTTTTCCTTAACTAGTATATATTTTAACGCTTGTCTGGAACATGAGATCATTAATTAACATATACATTTATGCTTTTTCTTATACTGTTGTTCTAGTAAAAATCCTAGCTGATTTGGTTCCAAGAAAAATATTATTTATATTATATCAATGACAAATTTTTTCACCAAAATTTACATTCATTAAAGTAGTGGCCGATTCCATCAATACAAAAATCAAAGAAACCAGATTATGGGCAGGTTCCCGATGGATGAAGTAGATACGCTACATGCTTCATTTCAAATGTGGTCGTTTAGCATGTATTCCTTTGAATCCAGAAGTGTAATTTTGGCCTTGTTTTTCTCAATTATCTCAGTAGTTTACAAGACACCAATGGGCTATTAAACTAAATTTCGGTGTTCATTTAAAAGCTAAGTCTGTGTATTAGATCATTTGCAGCATCTAGATGCCTTGTATAAAAAACATTTTTGCACCAGAGTCTTGAGACATAATTCGAGTCAGCATGGCGTGCACTTTTTCTTTAGTCATTGATTTGTAAAGTAATATCGCCTTCTTCATAGAGTATACATGCACATATCAATGCTTGAATGTTCAAATCATAGCATACGTAGTACACTGAGTTGCTTATGCATGGTATTTCTGGCACACCACATTCTCAAAAATGCCCTCCACGAAATAGACTGCATACAGAAAAGTTTCCCCAGGTGTCATTTAAACCTATAGGTTACATTGTGTTAGGACACCATGTCGTAACAGGCTGATCATCGGAGAAGGAAGGGGGTGAAGGAGGGCACCACCTACTATAAGTGAGGCCCAGTATCCTTACGCATTGTCAACATGAAAAAAGAAAAATAATTGCAACGACTGTTGACATATATATTGTCCAGAAGAGCAATCTACATTGGTGGAAATGATTTTAGATAAAGAAAATAATTAGGATATTTTTTATTCAAAAATATAATGCCTCCTATTCAGGCATCAACTAATGTCTCAATGTCAAAGGTTAAAATAGCTTTTTGAACATGACTAGAAATATTTTCCAAGTAATTAGTAAGCAGATAAGATTCATACTAGCCAAACTACATTGATCTTAATGTCTTTGATAGATGGAAATATATTAGTACAGTTCCACCCGCATTTAAATCCCATGAGAAAACGATAGGGATACATCTGGCATTTAGAATATATTTCGTATAGAATAAGGCAAAAAGAAACGAGCTCATGTACACTGTGTTCATGAATCAGGATAGTCTAACGTTATACAACCATACGAATGGGAAAATTCGAAGAAGTAACATACTTTAATGTAACAAATGCAAATGACAGAAATTTATTCGAGCTGCCAGAACTATCAAATCAAAACTGAATTCGAATAAAAGCGCAATTTTGAAGAAAATACGACTATTTCTCACAAGTCAGAGACTAAAAGAAAATAAAAATAATGAAGCTCACATGTTTATCAATTGTGGAGAAAGCCTTCCGCAAAATTCTTTCCCTCATGGAATCCATCTCTATGACTTGCTTTGCAAGCTGAAAAACAAATAACAAATGATAACTTATACTTCATTCAGATATTTTTATTCGTGAATTTTACATCACGTCCTTTCCTCTATAGAAGTATTAGCTATGGATTAGCTTTCAGCAGGAAATTCCTTCGACTTCAGGCGGTATGAAAAGTGTTTAATTGAATAAAAATTTCAAAATAGCGTCAAATTAGTTTTGCAGCCGAGAACTATGTAGAATCACCAATCAAGAAGTCATAATTAGGTTTTCAGCTTCCTCCTTTATGTAACGAATCATGTTACAGATTCGGTACTCTACAAAAAGGTTACCTCTAAGGCTGAGAACATAAATAAAAGAATTTCTAGCAGACTTATAAGGTGACGATGACTATTTAAAAATCATTGAATTTCGAGATGAGTTCAGATACCTCAGAAAATGTAGCTATCAAAGGATATCTATTTTACACGTTGAAACACATTCTTTTTAAAAAGTAGTGAATAAAGCATCAAATTTTGCATATAAAGAACAGTATATATGACATAATGCACATAAAAGTGCCTGAACATTTTTTTCTCAAAATACCCGGATTGCTCCAAAATAAGGAACTCTGATCTTGAATTAATCTGCAAAGACCTTTAATCCCAATCTCCCTCTATGATTCTATGTGTGGGACATTGTTGAACTCTGTCAACTTAATTATCTAAGCATTTTTAACTCTTCCAAAAAACAATAGCTTTACGAACAGATAAAATTCCCAGGACACTATACATATAGCCAGCTTGGTCTTGGGTAGGTTCTCAGGTCCATTTAAAGAAAAAGAGCCCAAAGCCAAAAATTTGATCATTGAAAAAATCAAGCATCTCTAACCTGTGCTTTGAAGCTATCATAGACAACAGCAAGAATCAGATTAGTGACGAAGTACACCCCGAGTAGCACATACAGAACGAAAAATAGGCAAGACCAGCGAGAACTCCTGCTCAACGATGTATGAAATAAAATTCAGCAATATTCCATGAAAAAAAACTTTTTAGAATCATAATTTCATTTTTTTATAAAATTTGGAACATAAACACCCATAAAGCAGTATTTCACATTAAATAAAGGAAAGATTCATCAGATGCAAAAAAAGCACACGTTTTGCAATAGTTCCTGTTGATCTGTTTTAACTCTGTTCAAGTCGAACAAGTGGGATCAATTGCTAGGTTACCAAGTCATGATAGCCATCTAAACAGCTGAAAAAATTCAGGAGTATCATGAGTCAGATAGAGCCCATTTTATGTGGAATTTTTCATTTAAAATTCTCAAACAAGTCATAAAATACGACCTATGGACACTTTTTACATAAATTCCAGGCTGCATCTTTCTAATTTTCAACTGGGATAGTGAATAGTGTCTACATCCATTTCATTGTTCCACAGAAAACGGAAAAATTAATTGTTAGTCCAGGTTTCTCAGCCATGTGGCGAAGAGAATTTCACCCTTCACCCAAACTCCAAAGCCCAACACCAAGCTGTGAAACAACCATCAGTACATGTTCTGACTATGAGTGAAAGAATATATTCAAATTGATTGTCACTTGCAAGGAATGTCGATATCTCATATCACCTGACGGAGGAAGCATTTATAGTATTTTGGTATTTCATATCATAAAACAAGCGGAATGGCATCCATTTTATCGAATAGTTGACAAATATTATTAAGTTTACTTGATTTTCCTTGAATAGATTCAAAACCTACCAACGGAATCAGGGATGTGATAGCGAAAGGCGAAGGGGATTCTTTGCAATGTCTACTGGAATCAAGAGTCATATTTAAGGAAATTATTTCATCAGCTTCTTATTTTATAAATTAAATGTTTTCCTTTTTGTGGGAAAGAACGTATGTTTAGGAGTCTGGTTCCCAGTAGGTCACTTTCCTATTTTGTTAGATAGTTTCCTCATTTCGTGGCCTTTCTATATACCTAGCAGTCATCTATTATGTGAATATTAAGCAGACATTTTTTTCCCACTGTATATCCTCCTAGGGTATGCATCACTGTACAGTTTTTGACACCTCTATGTTGGACACCTATGGTTTTAGAATGTCGCATCAGCCAAAAGACTACAACCAGAATGCTTGGCTTTGTGAAGACTGAGCTGTTGCGTAAGAGAGCTACGTTGGTGACTGCCAGGGAGACAACAGCAAGGATGGCACGGGTGGAAACAACAGCTGCTGTTCTCTGCCCCAGTCATACTGGAAGGGACCGTCTGGCAGAATCGTTTATTACCCGCCTTATCCCCAGGAAGGGGAATAAAATAATTCCCAATATTTTTGGAATAATAAATGTTACGAGGAATAAGTCAAACCTATTACCGTTGCATCATGTAACAAAAAAGAGCAATGAGTTTGTAAAGGACAAGACAAAAAAAATTATATGGCAATCTCAATACAAGTTTACTTATGACTAGTGAAGATAACATGATTAAGAATTCCTCGTAGTATCAATAGCAAATAATGCTATGACATTGAAACTACGAAAATATGGTTTTAGGTCTTCAGAAATATTATCAGCGTTGACCACACTTTGGTATAGTGACGAATCTTCTTGGGGTATTTACTGATGTATGCTTTATCGTGATGCTGTATTATTAATATAAATTATCTTAACACATTAAAATGAATATTTACTATTATTCACTTACTTCTATGAGACGGACAAAATTAAACACCGAAAACATCATTTGATAATCCAGCTTACTTGTAGGCAGGAATCCACACATCTGGGTTGTTTGATGTCGTGAAGAGTATAAACATATTATATAAGGTTTCACCAAAGGAAGTAAACATAATCTTTCCCTGATGGGTGTCTTCAAACGTCACATATGCAAGCCAGCTGGAGAATAGAACAAACAAAGCCCAAAGAGCCTGAAACACAAAGCAAAGTCCAAACTCTTTATAAAAAAATCCTTCCAGGCTCTAACGTTTCATGAGCTCTAAACAATATTAACCTGTATTAGTAACGTTTCATGAAGCTAATCATAAAGAGATTTGTAGCATTATCTTGAAGAACATCATGCGTTTCAAATGTAGAGGTTAGCAATTTACCAAAACATTAAGATACATGCCCATCATTCCAGCCAGTGTGACAACACAAGACCGTAATTCCCTAATACAAAGAATAAAAGAAATCAATATTTTTCACAAAATACAGCCCATCAAAATATTTTCTCTAAAAGAAGCGGATTCATTATCGTGATCAAAAGCCTTAAACAAGAAAAATAAAATATAGGTGGATATCCTATAAAAAAGAAGCGTCACTGAACTTTTCTTATGGATTGCGATGTAGCCATTGTAGGACTTAGATATTAAATACTAACAATAAATAAACAGTTAAGCAACTAGTCTAGCATAAAGAAACATGATAAATAGTAGAGAATCTACAATTAACGCTAGGGAAATTTGCAACAGGAGAGACGACATACAGACAGATATCAGACTCTAGGAACAGGATAATGATGTTATTCCTAAAGCAGGAGTCGCTACTTTTCCTTTTATCTTCTGAAATAGATGAAGGGGGGAAAACTAATCGCAGGACTATGGTGACAACCCAGATCTAATTTTTTATAATTTCGAATTTCAACTAGATTAATGAGATCTAATTGTTATCAGAAATCAGATCCAACTTTCCAGGGATCCTATAACCATTGAAATGTGTTGCAGTCATTATTTAGTATGTCCCCATATAGCCAATTGTGCCCTAAGTTCAATAGACATAGACACTTCAATTCCGTAGGTTGCCTAATTAAGATTCACCTCTTGGGAAAACACCCCAAAAAAATGTGTGCACAACAAGAGAGAGCTATTTTGGTTTGTCCACAAAACACATTTAAGGGATAGAACTGTAAAAGCTTCCCTCCATAGACTTTATTCCATCTCTAAATTCTTCATGGTCATAGAGTATTAGGTCCTTGTCAAGCATTAGGCCGTTGATGCTCTCTCATAAGGACGACGATTTCTAAATGCCCCTGTCAAACATCCTTCTACTGTTGTAGTATTGATTATAGCCATGTTCAACTTCTAAGAACCGTTCTCCTTTCTCCTTTCGCGGGTAAGATCTCTCAGACTACGCAGATGCAAGCATTGATTTATTTATTTATTTATTTATGTAAATTATCATTGGTTCATAGTGGTTTGGCTCTCTTTATCCGCTATTCTATTCCCGCTATAACCCAGGACTTATGTTTATTTGTATGGGCTCATTTCTAAGGGTATGTTGTTGCTACTGGTACCTATTTTACTAACACATGGAACTGCACCTGTAGTTACGTTGCTCCTTGGTGATGAGCTGAGTTATTGTAAACCTTTTTGTGCTATTTACCACTCCAATAGCATTCTTGAGGGCTTTCAAAGTTCCTTTTTTTCCCAATTTTCGAGGTACCCATCAAGTGATCATTAAAAGGAAAAACAGAGTGTGTACAGATCCGTAAGGGGTTGGTAAAGGTTGAAAACCTGTTTAATATGGGTTGTCATTGTTCCCCTTGTATTGTTTGCTAGGGACTCTAAGAGGCAGTTCTATATTATCATGGTATGAAAGCAAAGAAAATCCTAAATACCAACGGCAGAGGTGGGTTCAGTGAGGGTCCACTAGTCGAGCTTTTCTGTGAAAGCTGTAGAAAGAAAGAGAAGAACGGCATCTAATCCAGACCCATCTATCGGGTAAAGAAACTTATGGACTTGAGAGTAAGGGGGCTTTTCAGAGAACAACCTTGACCTGAAATCCCTATTTTTATTTTTGAAATCTTATTGAATAGTTTCTGTAGGGAGAATACAGTGTGGAAGATCACATTATTAATAGCGGAAGAATATGTAAAGCTGAAGACAATTCAGGTTTAGACATCATGAAATATTCTGAGTTTAGAAGTCTTTCGCGAATGATGATGAAAAACGGGGAACATAGGATAGGCAAATTTTAAACTCAGTGGCAATCAGTATAGAGATTTACACAGCCGACAGAGGCGACCTATCTAAAATTTCATGCCCCAAATCAAATAATGAAGTCAAGTTATCAAATAGATTGTATATGGCCTATCTGACAGAAGGAGATGTCACTTATTGGACATCTACACTACATCCGATTCCAAATAAGATCTCCAAGGGCACTTAAACTGTTATTAAACTATGACATCCTAATCAGCTGTTTACCCATACATATATATAAACATATGCGATTCCGGAAAAAAATTAAAAGTATGTTTTGTGAGATAAGAATAGCACAGAAGCTTTTACGACCTTAATGATGGTTAAATTGCATACAGTTTACTTTAAAGTGAACCCCAATTTTCGTTCCAATGGAAGAGACTGTACGTATTTGATATCTTATACTTCCATGAATTCGATATTTTCTCATTTTTCATATACAATGTCAGGGGAAAGAAATAACTCTGATTGAATTGTTCATTGTATAAAAAATCGATTTTATAATGTAGGGGAAAAAATACCTGATATTTAAAGCAACAAAGGCAATGCGGATATAGGGAGCAACTCTGAAAGGCAGATAACTAACTGGCAGAGGTGACAAATAGAATGCGTACACCAACAAATCGGCCACCAAAAGAACCAAAAATGCAACCTGCAAAGTGTGACAAAAAAAAACAGCACATTGACACAAGATAAGCCCAAAAAGACAGTATTGTTAGGAAAGCCAGTAAATTGAAAATTGATGTGAGAAAAATTTGAGAATCAAACAAGCTCGAAAGCACATCATCAAGGGAAAACATGTGAAGATACGCTCACCAAATTATCAATATCGAAAAAACAAAGCTTTTGAAACAATGTTGAAAATCAATAATTCTATCTTAGTATTTCGTGCGGAAATTGATCGGGTCGTACATCAGCCAGATCAAATTTCATAATTTTATACTCATAAATTTATATTCTACAAAAATTAGAATTCTAAAATAAAATATGAAAAGAAAGAACCTTTAAAATGTTCAAGATGCTCTTCCAATAGAGATGCCACCCTTCATAAGTGATTGGCAGGAATGTGTGAGCAATAAGTATGAGAAGCGTTACTCCCTGCAGTAAAATTCGGAAAGAAGTTAATACCAACTCAAAATTTTTTATGACAATGGCCTTTGTGCAGAATACTATCATCTGAAGAGAAAAGCAAAGGAATATACTGAACATTTTAGGCTTGCGACTTGAAGAGCATTTTCTTTTACGGAAAAAAATAAAAATAGTTTCTTATCAACTAAAAATGCATTATCTTGAGCATAAGAGAATAGGGTCCAAAATAATATAGTTTTGCATAATATCTCAAATGTAAATATCCACAATAAGAGAAAAAATTCCGCATGCGACACTAAATTGTTAGGTTCACAAGTTTATACAAAGTGAGAACCAAACGACCTTACCTCATAAATAACAGACTGCAAGACAGTTAGGTACGGCAACTCTCCAAGAAAAAAATATTCTCTATCCTTGCAAGAGTGCTCCCCATGAGTCGGGCACCATAGAGGTTTCTGATATTGGGAAAGACAAGAATGAGAAACAGGTTATAAGATTGTAAAATATCGCTTTCCGACTTTAAGGAAGATATCTGTCGAGAAAATTAGTTCCATTCTTTTCCAAGTAGATACTTGGGGATAAACTGATAAATGATTTTTGGTTATCCATTTAGAAGATAAATGAAAAGTGAGAGGTAAATAAAAATTCAATCGGCCAACTAACCTCAATGAAGTTCAGTACCACCAAAGCCAAAATGTTGAGAGACCATAAAAGATCAAATCGAATATAGAAGAAGTAGAACTTTATTGATCTTTCAAACCTAACGTCTTCAAGAACTTCCTCAGGCAAGCCAACACCATCTTCAGCCTGCAATGTGAAATTTCATGAAGCCTGTATGATCCTTGAAAAATTACCTCGGATTCAATCAAATAAATAAAACATATACTAAACCGTAACTCTGGGAGAAATACGTTTCCTCAACTTTTAAACACCGTGTCAAATGTATGATAATTGAAATGAATCAATCAATGTCAAAAATATAAGATATAAGGCCTGTGAAAGTGAATGAACAGACAGCGATATTAAAAGAAGTCCAAAGTTCGTGAATTTTTGCCAATTATTCAGATGATTACAAAGCCAACGTTCGAATTCAACCACAAACTATAATGAAGATGATTTACTGGCGAGTCACTCATTCAGAAGCTTCAGATGTTCACATTTAGAACCACTCGCATGTGACCATTTATGTATTAGCCGTTTCTCGTTTGCTGGATAAGACCATCTTTAGCTACTGCAAAAAACATTTGAAAGCTTACATTTATAGTCAGAAAGTAGTCCACATGCAATTATACCACGTGGTTTTCACAAGCATAGAGGGATGCGTAGAAGGATATATTTTCGTCCAATGAAGTGCCATTACCAAAGCGCAATGTGTCGGACACTTACAGATGAAGAATAATTTTAGATTAATTAAAAATGGAAGGGAGGTCGATCGCTAATTTAGGCCAAGCAAAAATAAATATGCTGGTCCCAGGTCGTGTGTCGTCAAATCAAGCCGTGTTATTTCTTGCAATTGTGTATAATTCAACTTGAATGATATTATTTTTTATTCTTCAATCAAGAAGCAGTGCAATAATTCCGCATCCGTTCTTTACCACACGTGTATTTCCCCCCTCACAATGGTGGTTTCCGGAAAAAGAGAAATTAACACCAGAAATAAGAGTCAGTCGCCTACGGCATTTGATTAACAACAGAGGACTTTTCTACGGTCACGGGTCTGTTCAAGCACGATTTTACTTTAACACTAAGGTTTAGCATAAAACTAAGTAGAAGAAAAGAGTAAAAAAAGAGAAGAGACAACACTGACCAAATCAACCAGAGCTGCAGCCCTCTGATACACCGTTCCATGGGTAATGGCATCGGATCTCTTATGGTGGCCCTTCCAGCGCCGGTATACGCCGCCACCGAAGCCGCCTTCTTCTTCGAGGCCGCGATTACTACTCTCCTCGGTGATCAAAGGCGCCTCCATCGCCTGCCTCCCCGAAGCTCCTTCCTTCCAATGACTGGAGGAACCCCTGCGACTGAGGAACTCCGTCTCAGGGCCGTGTCAGGCAGGTAGTGTGGGAAAAGAACCCCAGCGGGGGCCGTGTCGGCAGAGCATTTCCATAAATACCCCTATTTTCCAGGAAAAATACGAAATCATCCTATCAGTTAGATTTGGCGCAAGCAACGGTAGTGGGCCCCAGTCCAGAATTAAAGTTCAACGACCGGTACGTATGCATGTGGGTCCCACCGATCAACGAGGTGCGGCGCACCAGATCTGAATGCGATCCGCGACTTATCCCTATCCATAGCCAATCCAGGTCTCCCACGTGGCTAGCTGTCCGAACAAGACGTGGCACGTGCTTGCTGAGCTGCCAACAGCCACCCCCCCCCCGCCAGTCGGATGTCGGCCGGCGCATTATCCGGATAAGTAGGCTAGATTCGGAAACGAAGACGCGAGATATTTTATTTGAAATTTATTTGTTAGTCCTCTTCAAGATTTATTAATTGTTTATAAGCCCTACAATTTCCCAATATTTATAGTCTCAGATGTGTCCCGCGGGAGCCGAGGGGGAACAGAGGCTACGCCACTCTAGAATAATATATCGTTAATAATTTTATTGAATTTTAAGAACTTTGAAACCCCAAAATATAACTTTCATATAGTTTTTTCCTGCACGTTTAACCGATAAAAAATTGGCAACTTAAATTTTGGATTAAAATTCCCTCATTAGTATTACAGTTTCAAAAAAAATTCCTTTTAATTCTTATCCTAAATTCTTTATAATATGTGGTTTGGGTTGATATTATAAAAAATTTGAAAAAGATATTTCTGGTTATATTTCGAGATTCCAAAGCCCATCTATTTATTTATTGGGCCTTAATAAAATTATTGGGCTTGGCCAGCTCAATTAGGCCCAAAAGGCAAATTCCGCCTCGGATCGTATCCATTATGCCTCTAGAATAGATCCGTCCTTTCAGGGGTATTTTAGGTATTTCCATATAACCGACCGCTAGGGTTTCTGATGGGACGACAGGGGGGAGCCCATATAAACCCTAGTTTTCGCTTGGGTGCTGTCTCCAGTGGGATCGGCGGCGGTAGCAGAGGCGGCGGAAGAGCGAAGGGGAGCGAAGATGGTGAAGTTTCTGAAGCCGAACAAGGCGGTGATCGTGCTCCAGGGCCGCTTTGCGGGGCGCAAGGCGGTGATCGTGAAGAACTTCGACGATGGCACCCGCGACCGCCCCTACGGCCACTGCCTGGTGGCGGGGATCTCCAAGTACCCGAAGAAGGTCATCCGCAAGGACTCGGCCAAGAAGACGGCGAAGAAGTCGCGGGTGAAGGCGTTCGTGAAGGTCGTCAACTACAACCACATCATGCCCACTCGTTACACCCTCGACGTCGATCTCAAGGACGCGGTCACCGGGGACGCTCTCGAGTCGCGGGACAAGAAGGTGACGGCCTGCAAGGCAATCAAGGCGCGCTTCGAGGAGCGCTTCAAGACCGGCAAGAACAGGTGGTTCTTCTCCAAGCTGAGGTTCTAATCGACGGCCGGATCCCACCATGTCCACACAGATGCGTCTCATTTTTGTTCTCTAGGGATTTGAAGTCGTCTTTATCATCCTTCGCAACATCTACTCTTCCTTGAGATTTTATGACCATGAATATCGCATTGGATTTTCTTCTGATGTGTTAATGCCTGTGCTGATGCCGCCATGAGTTCGAACTCCTCTTAGACGGTAATTAGTCGGAAAATCTCCATGGACAGATGATTGTTGAGCTTTTGAAGCATCATCAATGCCCTAGTTTTTCTCTGCAAATGGCGCCTGCACCGACTGCTCTACTTGGCCCACTGTGCGCAGGAAC
Source organism: Spirodela polyrhiza (assembly GCA_024713555.1). NCBI lineage: Eukaryota > Viridiplantae > Streptophyta > Magnoliopsida > Alismatales > Araceae > Spirodela > Spirodela polyrhiza. The sequence continues at coordinate 1,630,366 of CM046538.1, read as the reverse complement.
AGTGAAAATATATTCCCCTCCCCCTTGCAGCCATTCTTGTTTCTTCTGCATCTGGATGGCACCAGATTGCCCTAATCCTAGAGCAGGAGGAAGCATGCAGATGCAGGAACAGAGTTCCTGCGAGAATCTGAAATAGCTGGAAAACCATCCTTCTGGTGGCCATTTCCGTAGGGTTTCTATTGCTCTTTCCCTCTATATCTCCTTTCAAGTTCTTCATTGACATTGCTGAGCTGAGCTCAAGGAGATGCATGACTTTCTGTGCGATTTGCATCGGTCTCAGGCGTTAAAAACACTCTTCGAGGAAGACTCAAATGGGTAGTATCCTCTGTATTGATTAACTTTAATCCTCTGCAGCAATCATGGAGTATGAATTGGGTCAGACCATGGATGATGGGGCTATGGACCCACGCAGCAGTCATTTGATCTGTTACTGGTGCCCTTCACGGATAATCTGCCATCATCTCTTATTGATGAAGGGGCAATCCCTCTCTCCCCCTTGTGAAGTGTAACATTGATAATGGCCATATTGCCTAGTGAAAGTCAACCCCCCCCTGCGATCAGAGAAGGTTTGAATACGGCCCCTAGATGCCCATTCAAGGTCAACTGTTCCTGCATCGCTCAGCCCAGTTTAGGATCATTTGGAGTCTTGGTCCTCATCAAGAGGCACTATAAGAATGAGAGATACCCATCTCATCATTTCCTGCATAGCTAGGAGCACCCCCCTCGTTGACTTTTTGCCCGACTCCCTTCCCAATCTTTTCCCCCATTGCTTTAGTGGACTTGTCGCCAATGCTTGATTACCCTTTCTAGTATCTCTGTTCATTGGACTTTCACAGGGACAGAGGGGCTGGATGTGGGTGTACCCACGCCACAGCTTTCCCCTTGGACCTTCGGGCGCTATCTCAATTGGGGTATAGAGAGAGAGAGAGAGAGGGGTAAAGATCCTGTCTTTGCCTTGAAAGGGAAGCTTCGGTCAACATACATACACAGTTTTGGGAGAAAACCCACTTGAGCTCTGGTCAAGATCAGGGTTCCTGATCAGCATTCAAGGAGGGGCATCCAACCCGTCCGGAGTCAGAAGGGGCTGTTAGAACCTCTCGGCGGTGACGACGATCGGCTGGGCCTCCACATGCCTCTTGGCCAGGTAGGGGCCCCTCCTGACGGCTTCCTGCAGCTGTATAAGGCGATCCCACTGTCAACGCTCTGTTTCCACAAGTAGCAAAGGGAGCCGCCATAGCTGGCGAGGTGCGAGTGTGTACCTTGTCGGCGATGGCGGCAAGGCCGGGGTCGCTGAGCCTGTTGGAGGCTGACAAGGACCTGCTTATAGCCGTGCAACAGAGATGACGGGCGTCCATGCCTAAAAGGGAAATTGAAAGATTCACCCGTCTATTCTTGATCGAAAGAACCAGAGAAAAGATGAAGATTCTTGAAGGATTCCTTTATAAAATGAACGATGGTAAGGCCAAATTGAGAAGCTCCGCCATTTATGTTGTGATCCCATGCGGAGCCATCATCAGTCACAGATTGGAGGAAGAACAGAAAAATAGATTGTAAGAAGCTCTGCTAGGGTTTGTGAACGTCTGCTGGTGTGGGAGACGAACAATTTTATTTTTTTATTTTTTATCCTGGTATTTCATGTGGGTCGTCTGTTCTTGAAAGCTCTTCAACTCAGGGTCAACGGAAGGAAGAAGAAAAGACCTATTCAACGGGGTCTGTTGAAGTTGGAATTGCCTCCGTTTGCTTGATTCCATTTTTGGGGGGGTAATAATTAATCAAGGGGCAGGCGCAGGAGCGTACCATTTTTGGTCGTCTCAGTGTGAGGATCTGTCACTATGTTGATGATGTCCATCTTAGAACAGACATCGAAGAGGGACCATGGACGAGCCACCAGCGCAGCGATCAGTCGGTAAGCCTGAAAAAGCGATTCCCACCATCTCAGAGATTCTGAAGTCATGAGAATAAAGAGAGGCCACGCGGGTAAGGGAGATGAAAACGGCAAGGATAACGATGTAACTGAGGGCGTGGAAGTGGAACCCAGAAAGCCTTGAGATCGAAGCTTTAAAGGGGGGAAAAAATAGGGGAGAATTATGATTTTTACCCATGATTATCCCATGGCAGGATAAAATAATGGAATAGAATCAAGAGGGTGCTTACTGCTAATCGCATTTCTGGTTCCTGCCGTAGTAGTGAGAGTAGCAGGCCCTGACAAAAAAGGCATACTTTCAGGGGGGGAAAGCGGTGGATATATTATTCCAAATGCCCGGGGTAAATGACAAAAAAAGAAAAAAACACAAATATTAAATGATTTGAACAAGAAAGAAATTCGGGGCAAAAATGAATCTTTCCTTCTATTATATTATTTCCAATTTTTATTTTTTTCTTTAGGGAGGGCAGAAATGTGTGTTCATAAGAATGTAACATAAATCAGCTTATGAGTGAGGTAAATGGAGCAGTATCAGAGGTTGTGAGCTTCTGAAACAGCATATTTTCAGAGGAAAAAAACTGTCAACGACCTCAGTAGCATGAATGCCGACATATTCCAAATGCCGAAACGAATGACCAGTCACCAAAAAATAAGAAAATATTTAAACAAACAGGAGATCAGGGAGAAAATGAATATTTCCTTCAATTACGTTATTATTATGATCATTATTATTATTTCTTGGGGGGGGAAGAGGAAGAAACATGTTCCAATAAATGAGATAGAATTCAGCATCTGAATAGTAAATAGAGAACTAACAGAGGGTGTGGGCTTGGAACTGTTGGCTGCCATCTCATAGGTCAAGCGTCTGAGACAGTCCTCCGCTTCGTTGTTAAGAAGTTTTTTGTCATCTGATCGGTCAACTCCACATATACTTGCAAGTGCATGTAATGCAGCCTAATCAACGTAACGCACAAAGAAACTCATAGATCAGAACAAAATATAGCTCGTGGCAGAACGCATTGCAACATCATTATTAACAGTCTTAATTCCAAGTGAAATCCGAAAAAGGAAAAAAACGTATATTAATGCATTTTTTCCCAAAAGAAGATAGTGCCATATGGATGGATATCCAACAGCATAAAATTTACTTCCACTTAAATAATGCATGTATTTTCTGCTGCCAATCTTGGGCAGCGTTCATAAGATGAGAACCAATTCGAAATCTATTTCTTTGATGCAGTTTTTTCAAAAAAGAGCTCAGCCTTCTGATTTTGGATCCAGCTTTCTGATTATCTCGAAACCAGATTGAACTGATTAGTTACCCATCCGTTTCTTCACGAACCATCACATAATCATAGAAAGAAAAAGGGATTGTACAGATTGGGTTGGGTTTTAGGTCAGTAAATCATTCATCATCCAGAAAAAAAAGGTTGTGTCAGTCGGCCATCTTCTAAACTACAAGTCAATCCTGTAGACCCTTCCAAGATCGCGTCCAAAAGTCAATCTCAGGTAACCTCTTAGATAAAACAACCGGCGTTAACTTTGGTGGAGTTCAAAGGAGGTAACATTTCCAATTGCCTGACAACTGAACATCGGTGTTGACATTTTTGGGAATTATGATCTGAAACTCAACTAATCTGAACAGTACAAAGACCCCAACTGATTCAAAGCCCAAACATGGATGGCACTTCGCAGTGTTTTGTTTATAAAAAGGCCCACAGATAAATGGGCTTGAGAACTAGAACAATCCCTCTCCCATCCTCAAAAACCCCCAGCTAAGAACCCTGAGAAAAGAAATTATCGTCAAGGTGTTGGGGCTTGCTAAAGAGAATGTAAATAAGGCAGTTCCTGGAAATCATTATCGGTGGATTTTTTCAATTCAGAATATCAATTATTTGAAAAATATGTGCATGAAACCTGATGGTAGCCAAGACAGTGATGACCATACAATTTGCAGGAAAGAAGGGCAAGAAACATATAATCTTGAAAATTCTCTACAGCATATATACCAACAAATATGCCCTCGGGTGGCATGATAGAAATTCCTAATCATATACTTAACAAAAACTTTTTAGCCTAGTGACAGATCTGATAAAGAGAAATGCAATATGGCCGTCTCTACACAGGTTACTTAGGCTACTCTACGTTAAAGCCAATCAGAAGAAACCTAGAATAACGTCCGAGTGAGTTAAAGCAAGGAAATACACACTTACCAACTGCTTGCCTTTCCCATGATGATCAAAAGCAGAAGCTACAACATGTCTTGCCACAGGGGCTGGACTGGAAAGTAACAGTTCTGCTCCATGAATAGCTACAAGGTGAGGACTAATATTAGATAAGAACGTTGAAGGAAAGAGCGGTATTATGGAAGTGGAAGAAACGTATTAATATATTATGTATCAAGTTCCCTAAAGGCAAAAGACAGCTTCTTTGCAATTGTGACGACAGTCCTGAGGAAAAAAAACATCTCCATGGACATCTCAAACTGACACAGCTTTAAACAGCACAAACCACACGACCTACGACTCATTCAACAAGATAGTCCAACAAATAGTAGATCATTTCCAGAAGCTCATTGCTATCTCCATAATCTTTCTTTAAATGATAAGGTGGCCATTCAAAAAGGAAAATAACTCGAATCAATGATGTGTTCTTGATTCACAACGCTCATCAATTCAAGTCTGGTGAAAAGAAAGTACACTAAACCTAGTAAATTGACTTTCATGATAACAAAATCCTAATTATTGCCCTAACTCGTGCTGATTTTGGTGCATAAGTTTAAATAGTTGAGAAAATGAAGGTTCAGAAGTCAAAAAAAAGCCAATAAATGAACACAACGCAACAGGCATGCGCCCCTAGAATTACAGCACAGGACTTACAGAAGATAAGATACTATATTGGAAGAAATGTCACACAACCTGGCCACAAGGAAACACTGACTTACAAGATCCGATTTCACCCAAAGCTTCAAGTGCACTTTCACACTCATCCGTATGTTGACCTTTTAGCAATTCAAGTCTTTCATCAATGGCCATAAGAGAAGTTTTCACACCTGGAAAATAGATCCCAACGAAAAGGTGAATTCTTCTATAAGAGAAATAGGCAGTTGTCATGGTAATTTCCTAACTAGAGAACCTACCACTAAAAAAATATAAATTCATAATGAAGATGATATCACTCAAAATGATAGACAATGGAGGAAGAGACGAAATATCAAAACCACCATTTTAATTGTTTTCATTTTCTTAAATGAAGAGGTAACTACCCACAATATCAATGCTACAATTGGTTTTGCACTTAATAAAATAGAATAGATTCATTGGATACAGAGGAAATAAGAAAAAAAATGTAGGAAAAAAAATCTCACGTGTGGTCTACTTTATACCTATATGTCTGATAATGTTTGCAAATACATGCCAAGAGATTTCCTCATCAATGCAAAGAATCTCTTCCTTACTACACCAAGTTGTTTCACTTTTCGTGATCCTACTGGGTCTTTCACAGCAAACTAGGATATTTTCCTTAAATCCTTTTCGACACATTAGAAACGTACCAAACTAACGCATTAGCCTATGTTATAAAAAAAATTCATAAAACAACCCAAAATGATTTGCGAGTAACACGGATCATAATACCGTGATTAGTAGACAGAAAATTGAATGAGAATGGAAAGAATATAGCACCTAAACAAGGAAATCAGAGAAACTGCTCAATATGAACAAGCATTTTGGACAGTGTGTAAAATAGGTATCATGTTAAAACATTCACTTCTCACCTAAAGTCATTAAATAGGAACCTATTGCTTATGTGAAAGCTTCACCAAGTTTACTAATGATATATGTTGAAAAACGTAGGAAACACAGGAAAATAGAGGGAGAGGGAGAACCTCTGTCTGAGAAGACAGAGGGGAAGAGCAGCGGAAGACTCCTCAGGTTTTTCTCTCACTCACTCAGTCTCTTAAATAAAGACAAGCCCTAACATTACAATTCCCAAAATACCCTTCTATTATCTAACAATATATGACCACAATCCAATAGGATATCATTTCATATGAGACATTAAATAAATGAAAAAATCACATTTCACACTACACATGAGAGATAACTCTAAAAAGGCTAGGTGGATAATTACTATTAAGTCACCAGCATTCCTTACTTGATTCATCAATAAGAGTGTAGTTTTCAGATGGCGAAAGAAGCCTTCCAGTTATCAGAACTGCTCTTGTTCGCAAAGCAGGGTCCACCATGGAGTTGCTAAAGAAAAGATAACAACACAATCAGATAAGAATATCAAGATTAATGGCAAATATAGGTAAATCGAGCATCTTTCTGCAGAACCTGATCATAGAAGCCAGTAGCTGAAGCAAGGTCGTCTTTAAAAGGAATTTTGTACTATGAGGAGATTCTGCCAACTTCATGCATTTGGTAATTAGAAACATAATTTAGCAAAGAAAAATAAAAATGGGCACAACTTTATTCCGAGAGAAAAAGCAACAAAATCCTGTTTACGTGGTCTTAAAAACAAAGGTTCTCAACGACCACCAAATTTGGCCCCCTAATTAATGGGACGAGGCTTATAAATAATAGATTAATAGATCTAAGTGAGTATACACTACGTAATAAGCTCACAAGTGACTTTTTCTAAGATATTTGCGACAGAGCAAGGATTTGCATTCTTATTAACACTTTATTTTGCCTAAGCCCACAAGTGACTTTTTCTAAACTTGTTAACCTTCAAAGACTCCACTGTTAGAAACTGTAAAGGGGTATTTTACTGAATTTTATGTTAGGGTTAGTCCCTGTATAAGGGACAGTGTACCCTAGGGTTAGGTTAGATTTGGCAGAGGTTCGGCTGAGGTCCGGCAGTCTGCCGGTCTCCCCTCTCTCCCCGTGGAGGAGGTTCTATCTCTCTCTAGTTGTATCTTTGTATAACTCCATGTGTTTAGAGAAGGAATCATTTCTTTTCTCCTCTCTTCTACCTCGTAGTGAGTAAAGTAAGGAGAGATTCTTCCTCTGTTTCGTGTTTTCCTCCCTCATTAATGTATCAAGATGAGGTACTCCTAACCTCGAGCTGATCCGCCTGTTTCATCCTGTCTATAACCTAGATGTGAGTTCAGTTTTTCTGACATCCACTTATAGTGGACAATATCGTCATTACTACCATGACAACACAAACACCAAACAGCACATTATATGGCTGTTACTAAGACACTTTGACACCTGATTTATGATAGTGTACACATAGGTGATAAGTCATGCATAAATGCCAGTAGTAGACTGGGAAGAAACCTTCCGTGAACGAAGAGAGAAAAAAACATGGAAACAGGGAGGAAAACAAATTTTTTTCTGATAAATGTTGGAATTGAATTCGTTCTCTATGGAACCAGAGACCAGTTTAATGAACACAAGATTCGTATCAAACAAGTGAATATGTGGCAGAGACCAAGGTCTTCTGTATACAGACTGTAACATTGATCGTCAGAATAGTCCCACATTAGATGAATCAACTTCATCAATTCTTTGTCAGGTGCTAGAATTACGCCACATACAACAAACATACGGCAAATTACTTGCTAAGTCTACACCAAATTATTGCACTCCTAAAAGTTTGCCATCTCTAGTTTGGGTTTTTCAGGTAAAAGCATGGCTTAGTTCACACCTTAAGTTCCCAAATAAGAAATCCAAGGAAGATTGGCTTCTTAACAGGTCATCCATTCATCTGGCAAGTACTATGAGGTCTACAGGTTTCCTCTTCAAATTTATATTTGCATTAAATTAAATAGAAACGATGAAAAACTTTTTCCTATATAAATTCCACCTTAATTGTATAGAGGTTTAATCATCATCATTTTTCATGTTTCCTATGTTCCCCCTGTTAAATACTACCCACCATGTCGACAACGTGTATTACAAATAGAATAACATAAATACTAGCATATAGGCGATAAATCAATGATTTACCCTCTACTAAAGAAATATCGCAATTATGCCATGTAAAAATGTAAGTAATTACCTCATACAAGAGTTCCAATGCGCTCAAGGTAGTAAGCATGTCGTTTGTCTTACTGATTTCTACCTCAAATAAGGTCAGAAGGTCTGAGTTGTAAATCACCGAAGCAACAGAATAAGAAAGAGAAAAGAGTTTTGCTACAAGAGCCAAAATCCGAACTCGTGCCTGAAACAAAAAGATGAAGTTAACGAGATGTATCAGGAAAATGATACCACATGTGATAGGAGTCAGAACAATCGTCGAAAAAGCATTTCAAAAAACGATAGGAGTCACAAGGACAGGAATAAACATAATTAAAATTTAGTAGGAATTATTTGAATATTGTTTAACGAGGCCATTTTCCTCGAGAGGAGAAAAAAAATCATTGGAGACGGTATTCATCAACACATAAACAGGTTTACCCAATATTTAGGTTTAACCGATAATATGAACAGTAATGTTTAAAAAAAGAGAGAGGACTTATTTTTATGAGACAAAGGATTTGGCATACTGGACTTTCAAAAATGTAAATACATATACATATTAATTTTGTTCAGTTCAAAACATCTGGGCGAGACACCCCCCGGAACATTTGAGTTGCATTTAGCTAATGAGATATTCACAGAACAGAGGAGCATTCTTTTGGAAAGGAACACATTCTAAACCTCAAAAATTTAAATCTGTAACAAGAATGTCATCTGTCATTGACCCCTCCATAGGCCATGGTCAAGAACATTATCAAATCAATTTTTCAAGCATCTTTTAGCATTTTTATTCCAACACTCATTTGCAATGATAGATTACACAAAAGGCAAAGTTAGTAAGTAATTAGGATATATCATCAAAAGGAAAGCCCTGCTACCTCATAAGCGTCCATTAACCAGGAGCATATCCTACAGTAAATCTGTCAGTCACGACTTTAAACAACTAACAGAGGAACTCAATTCAACTCATAAGAAAAAATTAATCCTCATTTTTCTAAAAAAATAGAGAAAGGAAAATTAGTATTTGTCAAGAATGAGAATTACAACTTTATAAATGGTAGGTCCAATTCTATGAAAGAACATCAAGCTACTTCATTTTACAAAGACAAGGACTACTGCAACAACCATCACAACAATGTTTAATCTGAAATTCAAAAGGCTCAGAATTATACCAGAGATGAACATCGAGCTGCTATGCTTTTTAGGTGCGTCACCTCATTGTTATTTGGTGGGAAAATGAGATTCTGCACGAAAACCAGTAACTTTGGGGAGTGTCGTCTCCAGGAAGACTAATTGTGAACATGATCTAGATAAAATTCTTACAATCCCATTCTGTGACTGTGCGACATTCTTAATTGCATCCAATGAAGCAGCAGCAACTAATTCATTGCTGGATATCAAAATAAAAAGTGGTTAATAGAAATAAATACAACGTGGCAGGTAAACAAATTCCGAAAACTCGTTACAAATTTCCTTGACACTCTGGAATAACATATGGAAATGCACACAAACATTAGGTTTGTAAATATATAAATTTTACATATCTACATTCACGCGTCACATGAAAGAGGAGAAATAAGTGGAAAAAGTAACTTCAGCACAAGTACACTTATGATGTCTCAATACGAAATAAAAAATATTTTAGTGGTGGATAAGTTGCATTATCGCTAGCTTGTAAATAGATAACTTTTTTAATCATTGTAAAAGATATTATTGCAATGATCCAACAGATAGAATGCATCAGTTGGAGTACTGTCAATCAGCAATAAAGTAACAGAATAATCCTCTGTGGGCAATGTGACGACATTTTTGCAAATGCATAACGTTCAAGTACATAAAAGCTAACCTTCTTCTATCTGGATTGATATGGACAGGAAACAGGATCTTCAGTTTTCCAGTAAATTAAAAAATATCCTTGAAAACAACTGCAATAACTTAGGAATATATAATTTAAAATTAAAGGAATAATCTCCCATGGGCAATATGGAAGCATACTCAAATGCGCAGCAATGGAGTGCATAAAAGCAATCCTTACACCTCATAAATGGGACTTTTAATCTTCAAATAAATAAAAGGGTAGTTTTGAATGAAGCACCAATAGGAAGGAACCTTGAAAAATAAAATGCAAAAAAATACCTAACTAGAATTTTTCCCATATAGACATTTGGTGCCTTTTGCAGTTTATTGACAATTGAGATATACGTTCATTGCATTAGTAAGCCAGGTAGCATAAAATAATAATATAAAAACATTGAAATGATAAGTCAAATACACCTTCAAGTAAACAAAGTAAGCGAAGCAGGAAAGAGGGCAGAAAGACAGTTATTTCATACTAGATCCTTAAGCAAATGCATGAGCAACAAGAAAAGATGTGCAAAATGTATACAGATGTTGAAAAAAAGAATCAAATCTCATGATCAGTCATCCTCCAAGTGTTATGCCAGACAAGTCAATTGACCATTGGAAATTTTATCTCCCAATATGAGTTATGAATGGAAAAAAATAACAAAAAAGAGAGAGCAACAAGATATTAGTCTCAAAAGATGAGCTAAAATTGCAAAGACATAACATTTCCATACCCATCAAGTAAGCATTTTATCAGGAGAGGGTATATATCATGTTCAATGATAAGTTGCACAGCTGTTTCACGATCCTCATCAGCTTTCTCCAAAAGATTCGATACCTATTAAATGCAAGATGTTTGAGGAAACCAAAAGTGATCAATGAATTTATTTATCATGAACTACAACTGTTGATAAAAATGCCATGTCAGCAAATATGATTTCAAAAAGCCAAACTTCACCATAATGAAGAAAAAGGAGCATATCCTTGAGATTAGGATTTAGGAATTATAATAGGTTATGGTTCCAAGGGATGCTTTAATAACAGCTCTCTTGCACATATAGTGTCCTTTATATATTGAAGAGGGTTATCTTAGACGATCACATATGATGAGATATCACATGCTTTCAAGCAATAACTAAGGCTGTAAGAAGAAGACAATACAAATAGCTGTTCGATGATGACTCCAATCATGGGAAGTATTACAATGTAGAAAATAAAAAATAAGAAATTAACTCAGGAAAACACAATGGGTAAAAGTATGACTCAACACAATAGCCGATCCTAAGTGATTCAACCCAATTATGGTGGAGTAAGGATTCGACATGGGGCAATCAATCGGAAGTTTTTGATAAGGAATCCATTCAGATTATCTAGAAGCTCTAGGTACAGCGAATTAAGAATGGTTAGATTCACAATTAAAGACAGCTTTACACAGCTCCAAAAACAGAATCATATTTGCAATTCAACTGGGAACATAAGAGGTTTTCTTATGATAACAGTTGCAATCTGATCCTTCTTCACGCTTTTCTTTGGACGCACACATGAATTCACACGTCCATGTGTATTTTAGTGACAAAGTTTTGAACTTCCAGGGAGAGTTTAAATTCCTCCAAGGTTAACAGCTACACATAAAACGTATGCTGCCAACAAAGAGAACATAAGTTCCTACCATGAAGCATGTACGAATTGCACGCCAAAATATGGATCTGTGATACATCAAAATCAAGATTCAAGCCTCGCCATCTCACCCATCCAAAAATATGGATATGCAGCATTAAGCCATCAAAAAAAAAAGTCTCACAAGAAGGATTCCTACGATTAAGCAGATACTAATCCGTTATAATGATAAAGAAATTAACACCAAGCAGGAAACCATTCATAAAATAAGCAGTTCCACCTTTCAGGATTTCTAGCAGGAAATAGAAGCATAATTTTATGTAAGAACCAACTCTCTAATCTGTCGGCTCAGAGTCATGAAAGCAACTTCTTTACACGGATGATTATAAGTTAGTTCAACGTACAGCTCCGCATGCTAAGCAATTGACCATCTCGGAATTAGCCAGCAGACCAGCTCGCACATAAGGCTGAATTAAAAAAAAATGAAGCATGAAAACGTTAGAAAATCACAATTGAAGTAAGTTTTGATCAATGATACAATAGGCAATCAGGGCAAGTAGTACGTTGTTCCCCTCCCATTGAAATTATGTCTCAGATTCCAAATAGAAGAATCTTGAAAGTACATGAAAGCCAAGAATTGTGACTAATTAAATGGCAGGCCGATATTTATTCCAAGCGTCTCAACCATCTAAATGTTACTGACTTTGTCTTAAATATCACCTCTGACGAAAACAGTGTTCAACTCATAAAATGCATTCAGTCACATAAAATAAAAAAGAAGTAGACTTTCTTCAAAATATTATAAAATGTGTGCACAAGAGTCTCTGGATTGAACACAAAATGCAACACTGATCAGAGAATTAGAATGAAAGTACAGTCTGAAGATATCCACGGTGAAAGTGCCATTTGAAAATCGTTTAGCCAACCCTGAGAATGAGTTGGCAAGTAGGGAGATCTGTCTAGGAAATTGGGACACTATTTTAGAAGGAAAAATGCTGTAGGAGATTTTCTCTTCATGAAAACTGCTTCGGCTATTTTTTTGAAGTAAACTAACTGGCAAGTTTGGAGATATTTTTGAAGTAAACTAACACGCATCTAGTTTACAAAAGTTAAACATACAAAAAACAGTTTACGAAAAGCTCGAACATTAAGGAAACATGCAAGAATAATCAGATGAAACTTTGCGTACGTACCATGTAATTTCGAATTAGAGAGGCACCGAATTTTGTCTTGAATATTCTCTCTAAGCAAGAAACTAAGCTATCTTCCGTTCCAGGTTCTCCAACGTTCTGCAACATACTTTTGAATAAAAAGGAAAAAATTATCAGAAAAAATTAAGCACACTCTTGATCAACATGAAATATAAGATGGTTACAAAAGGGCTGGCAAAGAAATTCACGAATATAAAAAAATAAGATCAATTAAATATGTTTCAGAAACAACAAAACATGTATAGTCATAAACATTGTCAAATAAAATGGAGAACGGTGCAGGTAGAAGTCCCAATTTAAGTACCCGACCTTAAACCTAGTCGCATCTACCAAATATCGGCACCTGTTTCAACCCTGTTTTTTATGGGCTGGTTGGGTTAGCTGCTCTCAAACTGACTCTCCGTCAAGTGAAAGAACCCATCATCTGTCAATCAAACCCAACCAGAGCTTGCGTTTTCCTTGAGGCAATATGTGGCATAGACCGTCTGCCTACGTGTTACATTCATCTAGTCTAATTCAGTTTCAATGCAAGGGAGACATCAAATGCGGGACGCGGAGAAAATAAAATAAGAAAAGCAAATGACGACAACAACACAATGGAGGAGAACGTATACCCAAACAGGACATGCAGGGGATAGCGATCAAGGAATTCCTTCACGGACTCATCATTTTGAGCACCTGCCACGGCAAACAACGAAACCGATCAACCAAAACCATTCCAATAGCGCGGAAAGGGCTACCAACAACGATCGGAACCCCATCTACCAGGATAATGCGCGAAGTCGGAAGCTGCTTCCAGCAGCCGCACTACATCCACCGGCTGTGATGGCTCCTCCATCTCCGTCTCGATCCTTATCCGGCGCCGGTAACTTCGATCCCAAGCTGGCGAGCAGAGCTACTTCGCGCGAGGGCGACTGAGTAGAACCCGGCATGCAAATCTCTGCGCAGGCTCTTAAAAACGGTCGGGAGGGGAAGTGGGGGACCACCCACCGGAAGCGATAAACATGAAACTGAAAATGGGCCGGGCCTATTATAAACCTCCCTTATCCCCTCAAATGGGCCTCCCCTTCTACTTCAGGCCCAGCCCAGTTAAAACCTTTGCCTCCCAACGGTGGGGTGAGAATTTGTATGGTGCCCATGAAAATTGATGTTTGTATTTATACCTTATTATTAAAATTAATATAAGAGGGCCTGACTTATCTTAGAATTACCGAACTTTACGGGCTATTTCTGCAAACTGGCCATTGCATGCACATCCACTGAGAAATACCAAGCTACCCATCTAAAATCTATCCAAATGTCTACAGGGGGGTGGTGGGGAGAATTTATTTTGTACCCATTAAAAATTAACATTTGCATTTTAACCTTACTTCGTAAATTAATAGACGATTAAGTAACTTAAGCATTACGAAACTTATGGGCTAGTTCTGCAAACAAGCCACTGTACTCATGTACATTGAGAATTATAAAAATACCCATTAATGTTGAGCTGGGCGAATTGGGCATGCTTTGAGTCATACCAAAACCAAGCACTTGAATCATGCCCATTTGTTATCGCAATCTAATGATTAGGAAGGATCCCCAACTGGCCAGCTCACCATAGACTTGAACTCCTAGCCTAGATTAAATAGGGACTATAGATTTTGGCACTTGGTATTTGTAATATTGTATCAAAGTTGGTGGGGCATAAGTAATGTTCATTTGTAAGACTAGGTCAAATTAATATCAAATGTATAATCATATATAAAATCATAACAATATCATTTATTTAAAAAATTATATCTAAATATGATTCATTAAAATAATATTTTTCCTACAGAGTTAAGTTTATACCTTCAAATACATCTAAGTAAAGATTGAGTTTTTCTTAATACAAAATAGACACAATGTATGTCATCTCTCAACTTAGAGTATAATGCAATGAAAGATCAATTATTGACATTCGAAGACTATGATTGTGACATCCTCTAAGTTGTGAAAGAGTTGTACTCTTTAATGCGCATTGCCAAATAACGAATTATTCAGCTTATTAGTGTTATCTTAATGGGCATTCAAGACATTTTATTTTCTGAAATCACAACAAACTAAAATGAAAAACCTGTAATAAATTATAAATTAAAATATAATTACTTTTTAATTTACTATATATAGTAAAATATAATTAAATATAACAACTAAAAAATGCACATCTATTAATGAGCTAACTATTGGACAACTATTGGAACAAAACCATTATCAACTATTGGACAACACACTCCTTAAAAAATTTAGCGTGACAAACACTAAGTTTAAAACAATAAGTTAATCATTTGCGCAGCAAAAACACGTTTATAGAAACTTAAAACAAGGAAACTTAGACAAAAAGTTGTTGACGCCATCCTTATTAGTAGATAACCCAATCAGTGGAGGGCAGGGGAGAGAGAGAGCGTGCGTGCGTGGTGCAGATATAATGTGAGTGAAGATGAGAGAGTCACGCCTCATCTTATGTAAAATATCCCCCGGACTTTCCTGACCGGGCCCCGTCGCACCAGCTCTACAATATCTGGATCACTTTCAGCACCAGATGCTTCCTCGTGCCCTTCTGTGTCTCCGTCAACATCCGAAACGCCCCATTTAAATGTGCACAGCTCATCGGGGGAGGCGGAAATGCGCCGTTTTGCGCGCAGTTTGTCGCCAGGTAAGAACGGGCGACGGCGACCGCCTACCGCCGGCGACCAGCCGACACGAGCGCCTTAAATCCTGCCCCCGGCGGCGCTCGGCCGGGCCCCGCCGGCGCCGGAAGGAAGCCGCCTCCGGTAGACAGCGAACGGAGATATGCTTGAAGAAAGATTAATTAAAGCCATTTACGAACGATTTCCTCCGTCCGAATTGGTGTTTTCTATTTTGATTTTGATGAGGCGCGGGTTGGATCTCCTCTCTCGGATCCTGTTCGGCTGTTCTCGTCGTGAATATTATATATAATATGCGGGGTTCTTGGTGCAATACGGCGCCAGGGAGCGAGAACGAGATGAAGAAGAACCGCCGAGTTGCGCCGATCTGCAGTCTTTTTTTTATTGTTTTTTAACGGCTGAACATAGAGATGTTCTTGGATAGGAGGCGATCGGATTACACAGTAGAGAGGGAAACGGAGAAGAAGAGAGAGGTTGACGAAGAGGTCGGATTACACAATCCATTCACAAGAACAACGAACCAGAAGAGCAGGAGAAGCGAGAGATGAGGAGAGGAAAAAAGGAAAGAATAACAAATCGGGTCACGCGGGGGGTTCTTTTACAGTCCATGGGAGAGTGGGGGATGGAGGTTCAAGCCTTCGGCGGCGGGTCTGCTGCTTCCGCCTCCTTCGCCGGCTCCGGGGCCGGCGCCGGAGCTGCAGGCGGCGCCGCCGCCTCAGGAGCGGGAGCCTTCTCCTCCTCCTCCTTCTCCTCCTTCTTCTCTTCTTCCACCACCGGTTCCTTCTCCGTGGTGCTGCTCTCCTCCGCCGGCGCAGCCGGAGCGGGCGGCGCTTCCTCGGCGGCGGCCTTCGGCTCCTCCGCGGGGAGGAAGACGGCGACCTTCTCAAACACGAAGAAAACCGGGCCCGGAACGAGCGCCGGCCCGAACTTGGCCGAGGCCTCGCTGACCACCTTCGCCCCCGGGAACTCTGCAGCAAGCCGCCGGAGACTCAATCTTCTTCCGACGGCCGAGAAGCGAGGCTTCATTCTTCGTTAAATAACGTACAACGTACCTATTTTGACGAGCTCTTCCAGGAACGCATTAACCGCTGTCCCTTGCTTCTTGACTGCTGCGACGGTGCGTTCCTTGACCGCGGTCTGCAGTGATCCCATGAACAGCGCTTGAGATGACGGAGGGGAGAGATTATGAAGAAAATGAAGAGGGTCCTCTTTCTCCGACGTATCAGCGAAGGGGTCCAAAGGGCACCTAGCGAGAGAGAGAGAGAGAGAGAGAGAGAGAGAGAGAGAGAGGAGACGGACCTTCACTTCAGCCGGGGAAGCTTCATAGATCTCCAGAACCTTTGGTTGGAGTCCTTCCTTCTTCTCCTCGAACTCCTTGCTGATCTCCTCCTGCAGAGACGCACAGAGATTTACTCTCTACTCAGCGAAGCACCGATATCCTAGAGAGAGAAAGAGCATGCAGGAAGGAGAGAGAGAAGGCACCTTGGAGTCGTCGAAGCTCTTGGAAGCCTCAGCGGCAGCCGCCTTCTTGGCGCTGTCCTTCTCGAACAGCTTCTTCACCCTCGGCACGACCTTCGCCTTCCAGAAGCCCATCTCCGGTCTCCTTTCTCCTCTGCGGGAGCAAAACCTATCAGACGAAGACGAAGAAGAAGAAGAAGAAGAAGAAGAAGAAGAAGAAGAAGAAGAAGAAGAAGAAGAAGAAGAGAGTGATCAATCCTGTCACCACCATCGCCATCGCCATGGAAGAAGAGAACACCACCTACCTTCTCTCCTTGCAGAGACGTAGGTACCGTTTCTCTCTCTCTCTTCCTCGCCTGGGGCACTTCTCTCTCCACACCCTCCCAATCTACCTCCTTTAACAGAAAATTACAAGGCGGAGTTCGCCAACTGTACGCCCAAACAGAGCCAAGCTCGCTTGGAGGAGGCGACCGGAACCACCCTGTCAACCCCTGTGAAATTACCATAAGCCAGAGCAGACTCCCTCATGGGGCGTCCATGTGAAGGGTATAAAGGGCATTTCAACGACGGGGGAAGCGGGGCCGCCACCACACGGAGGTTGGCAGCTGGCAGCTGCGGGGAGCAGCGCCTGGGCCCCACCCCCGGCGGTAGCTAGGCTCCTCCGACCTGCCCGCCTGGCTGCGCCAGTCGAGCTCCCCACGTGGCCTCGCTGTTCTCTCCCCTCTGTCTCCCCCTCTCTCTCTCTCTCTCTCTCTCTCTCTCTCTCTCTCTCTCTCTCCATCTCTCTCTCTCCAGTTCTATAGGAGTTTCCACCTCGGATACGCCTTGGATTCCCTTCCCCGATCCACGCTGATTATAGTAACTATGGGAGGACGATAATTATTCTAAAAATGGGCGTTTTTCAACGGGACATTGGGAGACAAATATTCCTAGATCTTAATAGACGTTAGATATTTTTCCCCACGTGGCAGAATGATGGTTTTTCGTGCGGGAGGGGGGGATTTCTCGAGGCTCCTCAATGGGTGGACGGGCCCGGGCCCACACCGGGCCTTCAAAATGTTCGGCCCGTCGGCCCGGGTGCTTCTTCATGGGCTGATTTGAGGCCCGAATATGAAGGAATGAAATTGGGCCGGGCTAAAATTAGTGGGCCTTTTTTTGAAACGCCATCGTGATGTAAATGGCCGCTTTGCCCTCCGATGAGATTTGGAATCATTGGCTGGGGAATTGCAATTGAGATATTTTTACAGGACCTTATTGTAAAATGGAAATATTTTGGTTCATGCGAAATTTTAATTTATTAAGTGCACCAGCCCGGAGTTTATTAATGGGTTTTTTTGTAATTTTGTCGGCCAGTTATAAACTGAGATTTCTCTTGGCGCCTAGACAGACCAGGGCAGAGAGCCGTGGAGTGGTTACTGCGGAGGGCTGCTTGGCGGCAGCGCCGGCGGAGGGGCGGCGATGGATGGCGGAGGAGCGTAGAGCAGAGAGATGAACTGGAACGGGCGGCGCCGCCACCATCGGAACGGGCCAATTGGTCACGGTGGCGGTGGGGGTCGGATCCATGCCCGAGATTCGAGGATCTCAACGTTCATAAATGGCGGAAATGCCCACGGGCAGCCCGGCAATGGAGGCTTGTGGCCGGGCGTTGCGGTGGTCCCGTGTGGCGGCGGTGAGTTCTCCAGAAGACCGAGGGTGAATCCGTAATGGCGAAACCGACGGCCTTCGGTGGTGCAACCCTAAATGTCACCTGCAGAGTGAGTGCTCCCCTCCCCCCACCCACACTCCTCAAGACGAAGGACGAAGCCAGGAGGCCTCTCCTTGTTCCCTCTGATTCGCCCTCTTTCTCAGGGGATAATCCAGGATGAGTTCGCAGATCTACAGATCGGCCACCAGGACCGCGAAGGCCCTGCTCTCCGCATCTCGGAGCTCCTCCGTTGTGCAAGGTGAGCTTGTAAGGGGCGCTGGCGCGCTCTCCGGATCTCCCTCTTCCATCCGGTTACGTGCTCCTGTTCCATCAACTTTCTGCATTGCGTTTTTCCAGTGAAGACTGAGATCTCGTCGCGGGGAACGAGACCCTTTCTGGAAAGCGCGAGGACTGGAAAAAAGATGTTAACGCTTTTTATACTTTTTCCATCTCCCGATTACGCTCAATTCGTGCCATAATCGTCACATTGTACGCGAGAATGGAGCTTTCTTTCCAAAGTGATCCATAGTGAGCACCTGCTGAGGAAGAAGCTAGAGATCTAAGATCTACTAAACTTTCTCTTTTCTTTCGAAAATTGAAAGGGGTATCGACTTTTCCATGCCTGCATCTCTCGACGTCGGGAATCACACCATTTCGAGTCTAGCGCTAGCTCTGCCTTCTCTCTGTTTTCCGAAAGCGAATGACTGATCGGCTTCCTTTTGCCGTCCAGGACGAGCTTTCACGGCGGCGGCGGCGGCAGCAGTCTCCTCCAGAGGAAGGACGAATTACTTTTCATCCTTTTTTGAGAGAGTGGGTTCGGGAAGCGCGCAGAGGGGATGGATTTCTTCCGCTCTTGCCGTTCCTGCTGCAGGTTGGACCTGGAAACCTTTCTATTCCTAGTTCCAACAGCGAATCATCGTCATACATCAGTGGCAATTTCGTTTGATTCTTGGCTGCCTTGCTGCTAGTTTTTCATTACATTACAAGTCCTCCAGATAGAAGATTGACCTCGATATGACTTCATTCGAGTGTGCTTTGTTTATGGATGATCGTTAGCTCATTAGCTGTTCATCTTCTGTATAGTGTACATGCTCCAGGACCAGGAAGTGCATGCAGCCGAGGTATAATCATCACCATGCTCTATAAGCATTATAATTTGATTAAAATTCTGCACTCTATTTTGAAATCATTTGTTGAATGTCTCTCATTTAACTCTGTCCTCAGTTGGAGCGCACTTTCATTGCAATCAAGCCTGACGGGGTTCAAAGAGGTCTGGTGAGTGCTCTGATGACAGTTGTTGTTGGATCAGATGAAAATATCAGTTTCTACATGGGTCTGAATTTTTTACGTAAATGCAACTCGTTGTGCTGTTATCCAAATTTTCTTCTCTGAAATGGGGTGAAAATGAGAAAATCCAACTAATTCTGAA
The DNA here is from genome assembly GCA_024713555.1 of Spirodela polyrhiza. NCBI lineage: Eukaryota > Viridiplantae > Streptophyta > Magnoliopsida > Alismatales > Araceae > Spirodela > Spirodela polyrhiza. The sequence goes on along the minus strand of CM046538.1, from coordinate 1,610,557 downwards.
ACTGTTCGATAGTGTAGATTTTGATCTACCTAAAGTGAAGATATGTGTTCGATTAATTTATTTCAGATTTCCCTGTTAATCTTCTGTAGTTGTGCCCTTCAGATTTCAGAGATCATTGCGCGCTTTGAGCGGAAAGGATTCAAGCTTGTGGCCATTAAACTGGTTATCCCCTCCAAAGACTTTGCTGAGAAGCATTACCATGACCTCAAGGAGAGGCCTTTTTTCAATGGCCTGTGCGATTTCCTCAGCTCGGGCCCCGTCCTCGCAATGGTAAGTGTCGTGGCTAAGCTTCTCTTCTGGTTGATGAGCGATCTTTCTTTTATCAGAAAATTGAAAATCGTATCTTTAAATTTTCAGGTTTGGGAAGGTGAGGGTGTCATAAAATACGGTAGAAAGCTTATTGGTGCCACTGACCCACAAAAATCAGAGCCAGGAACCATAAGAGGTGACCTTGCTGTAGTTGTTGGAAGGTATGTTTTACTTAATTTAATGGCCCACTTCTTCGTTTTACTTGATTCGAGGCTATCAAGTGATTCTCAAATACTCTCTTACACATCACACAGAGAAACTCATTTTTTTAAAATTAAATTCAATGCGACATTCAGGAATCTGTATCAATCCTGTCAAAATCAATTTCATATACTCCTTGATTACGCATAGATGCCGAGCCTTTTTTTTTCTTACTAAATTTAATTCCGCAGACACAGATCCGTATTAATTTTATCAAAATTGGTACTATAAATCCTTTTATTTTAATAAATTCAATGCTAGATAATATGCATAAATTCGTATTAATTCTATCAAAATTAGTATCATATTCTCCGCTCGATTACGTAGAGATTATCAATCTTTCTTCAACCAAAACTCTCATACACGAACAAATCCGTGTTAATGCCAGCAGTTGTATCGAAGTTAGTTCTGTAGGTTCTGTTCTATTTCACTATATTCAGTGCTATATGCACAGATCCGTATTAATGGAATCAAAATAATTTCCTACACCCATTTTTTATTTAATTTAATGCAGTGCTATATACACAGATCCGTATTAATTCTGTCGAAACTAGTTTTAGATACTTCTTATGCACGTCATCCCCTTCGTTCTATTGATCTTTTTTATTCTCTGAACACTTGAGTTTTTTATAATTTCAGAAACATAATTCATGGAAGTGATGGGCCAGAAACAGCAAAGGACGAGATCGGCCTCTGGTTTGAGCCTAAGGAGCTGGTCTCTTACACCAGCAACGCAGAGAAGTGGGTTTATGGAGTCAACTGATCATGCTGAGGCGCCTCTTCCTCTCTCTCTCTCTCTCTCTCTCTCTCTCTCTATCTCTCTCTCCACAGTAACACCTTTGTCTCTCTACCAATTCACTTATGAGAAGCATGTAGGGGGCTCATAGTTGATCTCAGGTTTTCATCAGAAGGATGGCCACGGTCAAAAAAAAGCCCACCTTTCCTGAGATCCGATGCCGCAAATAAGTTCAACCTGGGAACAATATTTGGAGATTCCTTGAAACCCAGCAATAATACAAGGCCCTCGTTGGGGAATTATTTATTCTGATGTTCTTCTCTCCTCTTTTTGTGGGCGAGTCGCTCATTCTGGATCAGATTTCTAACTTTCCGTCCAGATTAATCGCAAAAAACCCAGATTTCCCCTGCTTTCATTACATCCAAGCCTTTTTACACAGGACCCGTCAAGAACCCTAACACAGCAGGCTGTTATTGCTACATTACACCAACGTGGATGAGCCTGGCAGAGGGCTGCTGCTGCTGCTGCTGCCGCCGCCGCCGCCGCCGCCGCCGCCGCCCCCGGTAGAGCAAATTGGAGGAACATCTATTTTACATCTCAGTGCAGTGGTTTGGATGGCTTGCCCACCTCGCCCTCCTCGGTCTTGGCGAATCTTCCCCTGATCCTCGGCTGGCTATCGGCGAGAGCCTTCCTGCAGGCATACTGCACCAGACCCACCACTCCCAGTGAGTTCTTGGACGGCCTCATGGGGAAACCCTAATAGAACAGAGCTCAGCTCGGTGGAGATTCAGTCAGATGATTTATAGCCGGAATCAGGTTGGTGGGTCAAACCGTGGCCGAAAGGATTAATCTTTCAGGTCGGATCGATGAAAATAGTAATCAGGTTAGAATAACTGGATTGGTGAAGAGTCGGGGCTGAGGAATGGATCAGTCTCTCATAAAGTCAACGGTCTGAGAATAGTGATCGAATTGGATGACTGGGTCAAGTTGAGCCGTAATATAAGTAAATAATTAGTACTCAGGATCGAGCTGATGGGTCGGACTGAACAGGCCGAAGGGATCAATTGATCAGATCGGATTGGTCCGAGCTGGTTGGGTTGAAGAACTGGTCGATCTTCGATGATTTCTTCGATCTCGATCAAAAAAAAAAAAAAAAGGAGCGGGGGTGGTCATATTTACCTTGATTTTTCTGCAGAAATTCCTCTTGGTCTTCTTCTTCCTGTACCTGGAGAGCTTCTGCATGCGGTCCTCCATCTTGGGGTCGCCGAGGGCGATCAGTCTCTCAAAGGGGGGATGAAGGAGGCTCGCGTTCAAGTGCGTCAGGTAGTTATCTCCGAGGGTCTGCCAGAAAATTACAGAAAAAAAAACTGTGATTCAATGAATGAGCAGTGTCTTCTGGGCACTGAAAATCCCGAAAGCTCATCATCTTCTTCAAACTGGGCAATCGGTGGATCGAGATCGCGAGGAGGAGGAAAGAAGAGAGAAGAAGAAGATGATCCATGATCTGACCTGAATGTCTCCCTCGCTGTAGGCCCTCCTCATCCCGAAGACTGCCCCAAGATCCATCTCTTGAATGCCGAGGAATCTGGGTTTCATTTGCCCAGCTCCTCCATTGATCCAGTCCATGGAAGCTAAGCAGCCAGAGCTCACGCTCTTCTGCAATGACCCGTCGGCGGCGACGACCTCCTCGCTCTGCGTTCTCTGCTCTTTGGCCTGCAGTGCGGGAATCTTGATATCCGAGAGCTCGGAGCCTTCATCGTCGGCTGGGTTCTTCTCCGGGGGTCCGCCGCCGCCGTCGCCGTCGCCGTCGACGCTCTGGGAGGAAGGGAGCACCGCGTCCGAGAACTCCGGGAAGGCGTCTTCCACGCCGGTGTCCGCCAGGAGATCCTCACACTCGCAGAAGACATCGTTGAGGAGCTGGTCGTCGGCGATGGAGTCGATGTTGGCGATGGCGTCGTCGCAGTTGGACATCATCGAGAAGGCGGCGGCCACGGGATCGAGCTCCATCAGTGGGTCGTCTCCTCGGAGGAGCTCGGGCACTGTGAAGAGGTCCCCATCCTCGCCCAGGTCGTATTCTGAGATGGGCTCCGGAGAGGTTCTCTGGAGAAGATCCTGATCAGTCCCCAAGCTTCCGCCATGTTGCAGTCCAAGGAAGACGAAGACTTACATGATTCGAAACCCAGGCATTGTTGTGGAGGAGCAGGCAGCCATCGTCGCTTTGCAACGGGTGGCGGCGGTGGAGCTCCCCCTGGAAGCCCTGCTGCAGGTAGGAGAAACCCAGCCTTGTCTCCGCGTACATCTCTGAGGGAGACTAGTACGAAGAAGAAAAAGAAGAAGGGAGGAGGGAGGAAGAAGAAGAAGAAGAAGAGGGAAGAAGAAGGGAGAAGAAGAAAGAATCAGCCTCGGGGTGTGGCTGGAGAGGAAGACAATGGCCAGAGGCCGCCGTCTCCGAGGGAGATGAAGGGGAAATAGAGGGAGAACAGTGCCGCAGAGATGCGACAAGGGCCCCCGGAGGGGGCGGGGTGGTGGCTACGGGGAATCAAGCTCTTGGCGGCTTCTCCTTCCCTCTCTCCGTCGTCAGAAAATTATTACAAACGGAGGTTTGGAGCATGTGCCCCATGGAAGCACCTCTCTCTCTCTCTCCCTCTCTCTCAGTCTTTCTCTCTCTACTGCGCCATCGCTGTAAAACTTGGCCGCCGAGGACGGTAGAAAGTAGGGTAGAGGGGGGCCATGGAAAGCGTACCCATGCAAGGTACGGTGGGGACAGCAGGCGGGGGAGGCGACCTCGTCTGGCAGCACAGAGGGAGAAGACAAGCGGCGGTGGGGCCGGCGGGGAGGAGGAAGAGGACGACAGAGAAGCTCAGGGGGAGGAGCAGCGCCCCTTGAGATTCCACAGGGCGGAGAATTACCGTCGCCCTCAGCTCCGGCGGTGGGTCCGCCGCCGGCCGGCCTGCGGAGCCACTGTGCCCTGACGGCTCTGGCACACCCCCCGTCGCTGCTACCCTCCCACCATTGACAAGTCCTACACAGAGGCCGAGGGCCGCACCGGGACAACCCGCAGCCATCGCCGGCGCTCCTCCTCGACGGCCGCCCACCCGACTGAAGCATCGACCCACAGTGCCCCGTGGCTTCCTCCCCCAACAAGACGAAGACTTTCGAGATTCGAGGCTCTGGGCATCCGACGCGTGGAAGTCCTCTCTGCAAGTTGGCCAAAACAAAGAGAGAGTTAGAGAGGGAGACAGAGAGAGGGCAGGAGGAGAGAGAGAGAGAGGGCGGGAGGAGAGAGAGAGTGGCTCGCGGTAATCACGGCGGGGTGCAGAAGAGACAGAGGCTTGCGCGGAGGCATCAAAAGAGGGAGAGAAGATGGTTTGATGATTGCCTTGCGTACGGCGCGCAGGCGATCATCCGTCTAATCAAAGGAGGCACCTTGGAAATATTTTTTTTCATGTCCTCGTCTCATCGAATTCTATTTAAAATAATTATTTTGGATTTTCTAGCTCTGAGAACTCCCAGTGGGCTCCTCCCCACCCCCCTCTCTCTCTCTCTAAATATATATATATAATATAAATATGGAGATTTATTCATCTGTATACACAGTAATATGGAATAATCAAGGGCAAAGTTACCCACACGAGGTAGATGGGAGGGCGGCGCGGTGGCCAATTTTCGGAAAAGGCCCTATGATTCTCAGCAATGGTTGGTGGGGACCTGTCACAGTCGGAATGGCGAGCGTAGGCTGCTGTGCTCTTTAGAGCCGTCGAACCCGCCGAAGAGACAGAAGACGACGTTTTATAGTAGTTGGACGAACGCAGGATTCTCTTCGTGGCCATGCAGCACGGCGGCGGAGCCCACCGTCTCCCTTGTCGCCCTCCTCTTCTCTGCCTACTGAAACATGTGGAGATCGTTTCCTCTCTCTCTCTCTCTCTAAGGCGGCGGCCGGAGGGGGGAGGGCCGGGATAGCCCGGGGATCTGTTCTTCCTTCCGTTTGAGGTCGGCCAGAGACATGTGGAGGTCGCTTCCTGTTCTGGGAAGTGTCTACTCTCTCTCTCTCTCTCTCTCTCTCTCTGCGAGGCGTACGCCGGAGGAGAGAGGAGTCAGTGGGAAGGCGGGCAGCTCTTCCAATGCCCTGGTAAGAGAGAGAGAGAGAGAGAGAGAGAGGACCTTACCGGCGATCTCCGGCCGGCAGTCGTCTTGGATCTGGCGCAGAAGGCGACGGGGTGCCGGAGAAGACGACGTCCCTCGGGCGCGACCGCCGGTGTAACCCGCACCTCACGTTCCGTCTCCGGCGTCTCTCCGGCATCTGAACGGCGTCTACAGGCCGTGGAGCCCGGAAGTCAGACTGTTGACCTTCTGCCGCGTCACAAGCTTTAACGCACGCACATCTCATCCTGATTTCGGAATATTATTTGGAAGCACGCACATTAATGCGCGAGAAAATATTATTATTTATTTGACACGTAAGCACGTATTGATTCGGCCACGGTGGCCGCCAGGTGGCCGGTATGACCTTCAGTCGCCACGTGGGTCTGTAGCGCCGTTGGCGGGAACGGCGGTTGTGAATAGGGAGCGGGGGAGAGCTCTAACATTCTTCCATGGCATGGCTTCCCTCGACAGGCGCCCATCCCTGCAATGCCCATCTCTCTGTCGAATCCGGCGATGGCGAGGATGTGGCCGTTCTTCACACGGTTCAAGGCCGTCGGGGAGGACGACCTCGGTGGCAACCAACTCGAAGATCGCCGACGACAGGGCGACGAATTTCGTGAAGAATATGACCATCCGCCTGGTAATTCGCTCAGGCGCGGTGTCGAATCTATGAGAGAGCAGGCGCGCTGGAGAGAGCAGGCGCGGCGTCGAATCTATGAGCACTGAATTCCCAGGGAGTGGAATGGCTTTCACACTCCCCACCTTTGATTGTTTTCGAGTCTGCGAATTGTTCGGCGGAATTGCCTCCCAACTCAATGCCGGTGAGACAGAGCACATTTGTTCTTCTTTCTATCCTGCGATTTAATACCAGTGCTAGTTGATCTCTGTTTTCTGCCGCATGTTGTGTATTAGTCTGTTAATAATTTATTGTTCTACGGATAAAGCGATCAGGAAGGTCCGTTAATATTAATGAAAAATGATTGTTTCTCCCTTTTTCCGTTATAATCAGATGTATGATCTTTGACTCAGCCGCACTAGCGTTATTTAATAATTTGGTCATCGAGTGCTGTTCTTTGAGGATGGCCAGATCTGGCAAACATCCGTTGTCTTTACTGTACTGTTACCGTAACTCCACAAGATGTTGCGATAGGATGTTCCAAGATTTCAGAAATCATCGTTTCTTCTGAATTTCCTGTGATTAGGAAGATAATTATATTGGTTTCTCCACGAATAAATATCAGACAGTTATCAGAAATCTTCTATTTCGAATGCTGAATTTTGGTCGTTTATTAATTTCCAGAGATAGCCAGTTTTTCTCTCCACAGTACTGTCTATTTGATTCCCAATCAAGCAACGTATACTGTTTATTTTTCCTCATTTCCGCATACATTAGTGCGCACCCTTCCGAGAACAACTCATTCTGAATTTCTTACCCTCACACAGGCTATGAAGTCCTCACTTTGGGACATGGATACGGAACGTCAGTTGTAGAAATGGCGTCAGCGTGCTGTAAGCCCACTTGCAGGGCATCTGTGGTTCTCATAGTTTCAAAATACTTTTACTGGTTCTTTGGACAAAAAAGCATGACCAAATGCTGCCTCAATGGTATTCCTTCGACCACAATTTTCAAAACAAAAATAATCATCCACTTCCAGCTATTTCTTTCCATTCGAAGAAGTTGCATCGGTTCATGTCCCTCCCACTCACTAGACTGTTTCTTTCTCAGAAGATCCCACTGACTAGGCTTTTGATATCTAGTAACAAAACCTCCAAATAATGTGCATGATCATCTATGCCCAGTCTATTTTTCCTTCGTCCAGATACTTTCAATACTCTCTTTTATATCATATACGTATTGCTATGCATAGAGAAACGAGTGCCATAGACGAGGTCTTCGGGAACCTCCGGAACTTGGAATGAAGAATCTAGTGGGTAATTACACCCCTTGCTCCCCCAATCAAAGTGCCGGCAGGTATGGAAGACCGTAGTCTTCCTCAAATTGCTATAGTCTACACATTGCTGTACCATGAAAGAAAGAGAGGATCTCTCCCGCGTTGTGTTTTCCTTTGAAAAATCGCGTTTGTAATTTTTCCCGGAACGATCGTCGCCTTGCTCCTCTTCAGTAACTTTTTATGGTCAGAATAATGGTCCCTCTATACTTGTGGTGAGTAATCTCTTTTATCGATCGTCTTGAATCCACATCATTTGATGTTCATGCCGCCAAACTCAGAACAAGCTGAAAATTTTCCAGTGGGTGAAAAATTATTTTTGCGTTGAATCTTCTTACCAGTACTGAAGAACAGAAATTGATCCTGTTCTGTGATTAAACCAGTGTTGGGAATCAAAGGTACACCAAAAAGAGGGTAGAGAAGGGGAGAATCGACCTCTCTCGTGAAGGACAGAGGGGAGAACGGCGGAAAACCGCCTTTACCTAGTCCCTTAAATAGGGACGAACCCTAGCTTAACAACTACCGAAATACCCATTTCACATTCTTCAGGAAAGAAAGTATCTTGTCTTACATAATCCATTTTTTTATCATAATCCTATGCATAAGATGCCCAGAAAATCCTCAGCTCTTAAACTGTTCTTCGCTACAATAAATTAGAATGTTTTTCGCTTGTAGTGTCGGTTCCTTGTTCGCACAGGCATCAACAGCTCTAGCTTGTCAACATATTTGTCTCTTGCTTAAGATTTCTATTGGTAGGCCTTGAGCCCCATTACAGAAAAGGATTGCTTGTCGTTGCCTTGTTGAATATATATATATATATATATATATATATATATATGTGTAGCTACATTCAGAGAACTATATTGAATGCAGCTTTGGGAATTATATATATATATTTGAGCAGTTTGAAATGGCTATGAAAGGGAGGAGAGGAAGGGCAGAGGGAGTTCGGCGTTCGAGTTCTTGCCCGAGTGGAGGTGACCGGTCCGGCCTGATCCGCCCCGGTCAATTTCCGAGGGTCGCCACCGCCCTTGGTTCGGACGGGCCTTCCCAAATCTGAAAACAGCGTTTTACGTTTTCTATCTTCGATTAAATTTTGAGGCAATATTTTGACGATGACAGCAGACCAAATTTTTTATGGCATTTGATTTATTAAATATTTTAATACTTTCACCAATAAGTAAACTCTCTCTATTTCTCTATTTCTCTCTCTCTCTCTCGGTGTCATATACACCGGCAACGACGGTTCTCTCGTCCAATCGCTGCCTGCTCCCTCGTCCCCAGCCCCTGGTTGAATCGGGGGGCCTCTCTGCCTCACCAGATCGGAATCCGGCGTTGATCTTGGCGCTTGTTCCTTGTTGCCCTCTCGCGGGAAGAGGAGGAGGTGAACGCAGGGAGAGGAGAAGAAAAGGAAGAGAGGGATGGAGAATTTGATATCCCTGGTGAACAAGCTCCAGAGGGCGTGTACTGCCCTCGGTGATCACGGCGAGGAGAGCGCGCTGCCGACGCTGTGGGACTCGCTGCCTGCTATTGCTGTCGTCGGAGGGCAGGTAGGTATCCGGAATTTTCCCACTCAGTCTGTTTTATTTCCTCCTTTTTCTGGTCAGATCTGGGTTGTTTCTCCAGATCACTACTGTATAATTTTGCCTCCTTTCCGCATTTGTGATGCCGGCTTACCTATTCTGCTGAACGAAGGTTGGGTTTTCGGACCTTAGTTGCGATTTTTATCTGTCTTGCATAGATTGCTTATTCGTGGGAAGATCCACTTAATTTTGTTCAACATTCCATCGATCAGCCGCTAATGGTTTTTTATGATGGTTGAAAACTGAAATATTCCCTCACCAGGAACCAAATTGTCTTTGTAAGAGATGTCACCGACAAATTCGTCAAAGCTAGATGTTTCAGTTTTCCCTATTTAATCTTCTTATCTCTCTTTTACGTCCAAGATCTCATAGTCTGGACAAGGGTGGCTAAGAGAAACATCTTACGAATATGATTGGATAGTATTTGGATAAGAAATTCTGCTTTCCCTTGTATCCATTACAATCTCCATAGAGTTTCCTTCAATCATTTATTTATGGGAGAAAGTTCTCTTGGAATTTTTTCACTGCTCTGAATATGATGTTCTACTCCAAATTTATGATGAACAGTCATGTTCCGTGGTAATTGAATCTTTCAAGCTTTGTACATATAATGGAGTAATATGGAAGGCATTATTCGCACACTGTTGTGGTGGACAAACTTGAGATCTAAAGAATACCATTGACATCCTAATCTCAATCGTATTCTCATCCTATTTGTGCCAGTCGCCTTTCATTTTTGATATACAAAGGCCTACTTTCTGATGATGTTTTTAATATTTACTAGAGCTCGGGTAAATCATCAGTGCTGGAGAGCATTGTTGGAAAGGATTTCTTGCCCCGGGGATCTGGTGGGTTACAGTTCCCCCTTATCCTTTTTGAAAATTATCTCCCTCTGACCTGCTTGTTTTCAGTGTCACTTTTATGAAAATGGCATTGCTATTGATTCACAGGAATTGTCACTCGACGTCCCCTTGTGTTACAACTTCACAAGATTGATGAAGGGAGGGAATATGCAGAGTTCCTTCATCTTCCAAGAAAACGCTTCACTGATTTTGGTAATGATATTTTATAACTGCAGAAACAGCACGAATATTTTTTAGGATTAGCTTTCGTACATTTTACAGCTTTATAGTGGAATAACTTTTCAGTCATTTGAAATATTGCGTGGAGTCGCGTTTTTTAGGTGGTGTGATAATGATCTCTGTTATTCTCTCCTATATAGTCCCCTATGCGTCCATGCCTCCCTGGATCGCCTTCGGTTTTCTTTTTTCACGCACTTTGAACCTTTTTTTTTTCCTGTGGTTGCCGTGTAGCTTTTCTTCCTCCATATATCTACAAACTCATTTCCTTAGATGCCGAACTCAGAGTTATCAACATGATCGATGGTTGCCTTGGTTTGCTTCTGAAAGGAGCCATTGGCTGCCACGTACTATGTTTGCCACTGAACATTTAATCGCATGTGGGTGAGATTATAACTTATAGCACGTATTTTTGGAATTCATGCAGCTCTAGTGAGGAAGGAGATTTCTGATGAGACCGATCGTGAGACAGGTCGGAGCAAGCAGATCTCTAGTGTGCCAATCCATCTTAGTATATACTCTCCTAATGGTAAGTTAGAAGGAACGCCTTTGCTACTGTTCTTATTATCACCGTCCTTGTCATTTCTAAAATATGAAAATTTGTGTTGGGAATTTGGATTGTCCGTTTGAGTTGATACCTCCCTTTATGTATGAATAGGTGAATTGGAGATGGTTATTTTCATAATTTACTTTTTGATCAAATGTTTTGATCTGAGATGGATATTCACGGAAGTTATTCTCATGAATTGAATTATCAGTGCAGCGCTCTTATGCATTATGCTGATTATCATTCTGTCGCCTATTACCATTTGATATTCAAAAGGACCCTGTTTCATATGTTTCAAGCCTTTAAATTATTCGGCACTTTTTTTTATAAATGATTAGACTAGAAAAACATTGTTCCTTCCATGTTCGCTCGTTTACTAGATTCTCAGGAGAAATGAAAGTGGAGCAACTTTTTCTTGCTTTGCACTTCCAAAATCTCTTGTTCCCTGCTTTTTTACCTCTTTCATGATCACAGTGATTCTTTCAACCGACCGTTTCTGGCATCCAATGATGTGAATATCGTTTATCTCTCTTCCCATATTTCCCTCAAGAAATTCACCTTTTGTCTGTGTCATTTATCAAGATTTTCAATCCCAGAAAAAAAAAGCAGGAAGAGAGAGATAGAATCATAAACCTAAGAAATGATATCTTTCCTTGTGGAGATTTTTCTGTGTGACTGATGTTTGAGATAGTCGTTTAATTATTTTGTTGGAACTCTTTTCTTCAAGGGATACTATATCTTCCTTCTCATTAATTATAACTCAACAGTCGTTTGATTGGTAAATCTGGCATTGGCTACTTGATTCACTTATTGTTTTATGCTTTGAATTCCAATTCGGTCCTTTCAAACATACGATTTTAGCTATAAATTTAACTATAATTTTGGAAACCGCTTGGGTTACAAGAGAAGCATTTAGTGCATGTGATTTTTAACATGTCCATGTTTGAATTTGTGTCGTGCATCCCATGTTTATGAGCTTATTCTGATTCTTTGCTTTGAACTTTGATCTCAACAGTTGTAAATCTGACACTTATTGACCTTCCTGGGCTTACAAAGGTTGCTGTTGGTATGTTCTTAATGTCTCTATTCTTCTTTGTCATGTTTTGTCTATTTCATCAGTATTGACTTTTTTTATGTAACTATGAATGTAGAGGGGCAACCGGATAGCATTGTTGCAGATATAGAGAATATGGTTCGCTCATTTATTGAAAAGGTAAGACAGCAGTGCTAGTTATCTCATGTATTTGCTCTCCAGCTGTCTAATCCTGTCATATTCTTCCATTCTCTGCAAAAAGAAATGAACAAGAACTGGAACTCCTTCCCGCTATGAGAAAGAGAGAGAAAGACCTGTAGCTAAGAATATGGCTCAATTTGGTGGAGATTGTGTCCCTAATTCTCTCTCTCCCCCTTTGGGGCAGGGAGGGGGGGACTCTGGAAACTTAAACGGAAAAATAAAAAGGGGGGGAAATGAATTAGGTCTTTTACGGCCATGTAGTTGCCACAGAAATGCCTGATAGGAAGAAGAAAGGAGAACAAGTGGATGAAGAGAAGGCTCGCTTTGGAGGACAGGGAGGTAGAGGGCAACTGGTACTTACGAAGAAGCAAAGAACTAAAAAAATTAATGAACACAAAAAGAAATTAATCCGCACTGGTCACCTGCTTTTTCTAACCAGTAGATCCCTCTTATTTATTACCTACCACCCTGTAATGATATTTTTATCAAACTTTTTTATAATGCCAGTCTTATGAATTGTTCATATATCCTCTTCTTCTATATTTTTTACCAAAATCAGGCATTGATTTTCTATTGGATATGCCTATTCAGCTGAATCTGTCTGATCAATCTCAGAGTCTGATACTGGGGATCTGAGGTCTGATACTAATACTGTCATCCTTTGGGGGATGTCCCTCCATGTTCGGTTTAGAAAACTGAGTTAAATGATATGTTTTCTTCTTTCTTTTGATGAGTTTAATTCTCGGTGCAAATGGCTTTCGTGGATTGAACGAGTGTAAACTTGACTGATTTTACGTCCAAAATGTTTTTATACAATGATTCTTACACGCATGGTTTTTGTAGCCTTTCCTCTTGATAAATAACTCCACTGCTGTAAACGTTTCGAAAAATTATTTTTAAATGATGTTATGCAATGAAATTTCATTTTACTTTCTTGTCATTATTTTTTTTACTTTTATCTAAGCGAACAAGCCAGTGAACAGATGGGAACTTGCTTCCAAGCCCGACTAATGCTTACAATTTTCTTTAGTTTTTTTTTTAAACTTTTTTACTCCTTCATCATGCAGCCGAATTGCATTATTCTCGCTATTTCACCTGCTAATCAGGATCTTGCTACATCAGATGCCATTAAGATTTCCCGTGAGGTTGACCCTAAAGGTGTGATTCCCTAACTTTCTCATTTTCTGGCAGAAATTATGTTTCCAGAAACTTGTTATTCTAGTTTTGTACCCAGTGTGAATCGTATTTCTTCTAATTTCATTCATGGCAGAAACTGCGAACATAAAATATTCTTTCTCGATTTTCTTTTAAAATAACACTTAGAATGACATCGGTAAGGATATTATGCATGCAATTTAAAATTTGGAGGGTAAATTATTTGTTGATAAAATGATGCTTTAGTATTCTTTCCCTTCGTGTTGTGGTATCACCTAAACGATTTACATGGATGAATCAAAGCGCGTTTCTGTCATTAAAGCAGCATAATGCAAAACAGGGACGTTACATAGAGCAAAATCCCGTCCTAATGTAATCCCGTGGTGAAGTAAGATGGTAGATCAAGCTGTAGTTTATAACACCGTCAATCCCAACCACTTCTTTGACATGGAGGATGTTCTGCACTTCTTAATGCAATGCATTAATTGTAATTGGCAATGCACTCCTTAGCAAATGCCATCTCTATCTCTCTGTCTATCTCTCTCACTCGCTCGCTCGCTCTCTCGCAGAGCAAAGACGCAATTTATTACATAGTTGATATCTCAAGACTTGGGTTGCCTTTAAAACAATGATATTTCCTCCCATTAGGAGATTATATGTAGTCAACCGTAAACTTGATACAAAATTCGTGTAAAACTGTCTAGACAAGGTTAGTCATGTTTGGCGTTTCCATTGAGACTCAGAAATGAAAAAAAAGCTTTGGATTATGCTGACTTGGTTACTGATCAGACATACTCAATCGGACTCATGTTTAATTTGCATGCTTTCATTGAAAAAAAATATTTCAAAAACAGTTGATATATAAGACCGTCTGAACTGGACTGATTAGTAACAATTGTGTGTTCTTTATCCGCCGAGTAGAGTGGAGAAAAATATTTTATGTGATTCATGAATGTAGTTTCATGGTCTAAATTTTCTGCAGGGGAAAGGACATTTGGAGTTCTGACGAAGATTGATCTTATGGATAAGGGTACTGATGCAGTTGATGTAAGTCTTTCATCATTATATTGATCCAATATACTGCGCTTATCCCGAAGTTTCTTGATTTTTTTCATTTGCAGAAGGCCTGATGCTTGGTCCTGTCTTTACCTATTCGAATCATTGCTCTTGTGCTTTTAGTCTTGTGACTGTTAAATCTAAAAGTGGTCGTGTTGTATTGATGATTCGCCCTATTGTTTTTACACGCAATCCTATAGTTTGGTACGAATTCATCTCGAATATTGTACTATTCAGGAACGACTTCCGCTGTTTAATCTAAATCAATTTACACGATTCACTTTGATTATTCTGCCTATAGTTCTTTGTGGCAGAAGTTTTCTCTTTCTTGGAGCTTGTGTACCCTTCATCTGGTTTCGTTGGAACCAACAGAAATCATAATAGCATCATTATTTTTTTCACTCCCCTTTTCTCTGTTCCCAACCTTCTGTGTGTTTGGGGTCAACACAGAAAATTGTGGATGGGATCAGTCCCTGTCTAATGTATTGTCAGTTTAGTTGTAGGGTTTTGAATACCCTTTTTTGTTCTGACAGTTTTAAACTACGCGACCATGTAGCGGCTGTCAACTTGTTCTTGTACCTTGAAGGATTCAGTTTATTGGCAGATGCTGCCTGGAAAATTTCAGTAATCCATGTGGCAACCATGAAAATTTCCTTTGATGCTAAATAATTCAATCATTTGCTCGTGTCATCGTAAGAAAATTTTGAATGCCTCTGTTAATTGTGTTTTAATTGGGTCATGCATTTCGATGATTTCTGCTCCTCGGAAAATAACGTGGCATTAGGATACTATGTATTCCTTTTCCATATGTCATAACCATGAGCTGGTTGATCATATTGTGCCAGTTCCTCCCAAATTTTAGATTTTTTTTGCTGAAACGCGAAAAGTTTGGGCCTCATCTTTATCTTTTCCCCATCGTGCATCCTCATTATGACTTACTTTATTTGTGGATTATTATTTTATGCTAATCAGACGAATCCAGTCATGAATTTCATAGACACTGCTTGATATCAACATTTCATAGATACTGGAGGGGAAATCATACCGGCTTCAATACCCATGGATCGGTGTCGTCAATCGTTCTCAAGCTGATATCAACAAGAACGTAGATATGATCGCTGCTCGCCGTAGAGAGCGTGACTATTTTTCTACTACCCCAGAATACAAACATCTTGCTCATCGAATGGGTTCCGAACACTTGGCAAAGATGCTTTCGAAGGTGGATTGAATGATTATTTTCGAATGGAAAATTTAACAGTTTTTCTAGTGGGAGTGCCCATTCATGGTAATGTATATTTTATTCCTTATGCAGCATCTGGAAACGGTGATCAAGTCAAGGATACCCAGTCTTCAGTCACTCATTAGTAAAAGTATCCATGAACTGGAAACAGAACTCAACCGTCTTGGGAAGCCTGTTGCAGCAGATGCTGGAGTAAGCCTCATTTTATTTATTTTTAGACTACTTAGAAGAAACAAGCATTGAAATTGGCTCGGTGCATTTTTATCGATGATATTTATGACGATTCATTTTTGCTCAAGAGTCTCACCTGCAGAGAATGAATCATCCTCGAGTTCGTTTTGTTTGTTGTCAAGATCCTGTTTACAATTTCGCCTTTGATTGCCGACGCATTGAGCCATGGAGGTCTGAAATAGCCACTCATAATCTCGTATGAACTTATTATAGCCCATAACCTTTTTAAGCCTCTGTAAGCTGGTTTAAACGTGTGCCCCAAATTCGCTCTTCATGTGTGAGACAGCCTTACTTTAAAATTATTATAATTTATCTGTAATTCGTTTTTACCTGGGATCATTTTTTTTTGGCGTACACCGTTTATGCATAATTTGTTTTTTTATTAAATCGCTTGGAAAACTAGAAAACGACCTAGTAAATGGTTGGTGTGGTGTATAAAACTCCTGGAAGAAATCCTGCTGTATCATGACACCAAATCAAAACCTACCTAGAGTCGCATTCAGACATTTGAGATTATGTTTTGGGTTTTCACCCCATATAGAAATTCTTTGGCCCTCATTAATTTGTGGAGATCTCTCATATCTGGGTTCCATAGAGCACTTTCCGCATCCATGGCTTTGCATCATACCTATAATTAATGATTATTGTTCATATCCTTGATCTCACTTAGACGCGCATTCAACGCTTTATCATGGATGCAGGGAAAACTCTACATGATCATGGAGATTTGCCGAATCTTCGACCAAAATTTCAAAGAACATCTGGACGGCGTGTACGTATTCTGCCTCGCTTTATTATTTCATTAGAAGGCCGTGCACTCATTTAAAAGTTACTCCCCTTCATGTTTTGCCTCCTCCCTTCCAAGAGCCCTCCTCCATGGCTGTGCCTGCAGAGCAACAGATAGAAGACTTTCTTCACTTAGATGCTCAATGGCGGCATGGCCGCACGGAAATGAACCCACCCATCTTTCAGTTTCCAGGAAAGATTGGTGACAGGAGGATATATTAGGGCAGATCGGCGGCATTGATTTGCTTCAATTTTGGTCTCTTGTTCTTCCCATTTCTTCCGCTTACCATGCATTATTTTGGACGGCCGATTTCTGCACCAGCTCCTGGGAATCTTTACTGATCTTGCCAGGCTGCTTTCCCATATCCACCGAGATTTTGCCGTTTATAAACTGATGCCCTTGCGCCCGGATCGAATTAATTTTTTCTGTTTGCAGGCGTTCTGGCGGCGACAAGGTCTACAACGTCTTCGACAATCAGCTCCCCATGGCCCTGAAGAGGCTGCAGTTCGACAGGCAGCTATCCATGGAGAACGTGAGAAAGCTGATAACCGAGGCCGACGGATATCAGCCCCACCTGATCGCCCCCGAGCAGGGATATCGCCGCCTCATCGAGTCCTCCCTGGTCAGCATCCGCGGCCCCGCGGAGGCTGCCGTTGACGCGGTAAGTCAACCCCGCTGAGGCTGCCGTTGACGAACATAATCTTAGTTAGATTTTACCCAATTTGGGTTCTTCCCTCAGCTTGACGCGACTCTTCCTGCAAGGGCTTTCCTTGCTCACCATCTCTTATGGGTTTATGCTGTTCAGGTTCATTCCATATTGAAGGAGCTGGTCCACAAGGCAGTCAACGAAACCTCTGTGAGTCCCATCTTCTAGAGAGAGAGAGAGAGAGAGAGAGAGAGAGAGAGTTTGTACTTATGTGTCGTGGTGTGCTGGTGGTTTCCGGGAACAGGAGCTGAAGCAGTACCCGACGCTGCGAGTGGAGGTGGGGAACGCGGCGTACGACTCGCTGGAGAGGATGAGGGACGAGAGCAAGAAGGCGACGCTGAAGCTGGTCGACATGGAGTGCAGCTACCTGACCGTTGACTTCTTCCGGAAGCTCCCCCAGGACGTGGAGAAGGGCGGCAACCCCACCCACTCCATCTTCGACCGCTACAACGACACGTACCTCCGGCGGATAGGTCAACGCCCCTCCCTTTTCTTTCCATTTTTAGCAGCATTAATAGTAGCAGAAGCCCTCTGCCGCTGCTCCCCCTCCCTCTCTGAGACGAGCCTCCTCCTCCTTCCTGGCAACGCGCGCAGGCTCCACGGTGCTCTCCTACGTCAACATGGTCTGCGCCACCCTCCGCAACTCCATCCCCAAGTCCATCGTCTACTGCCAAGTCCGCGAGGCCAAGAGGAGCCTCCTCGACCACTTCTTTGCCGAACTCGGAAAGAAGGAGGTGGGTTGACCTCCCTCCCTCCCTCCCTCCCTCCCTCCCTCTCCCTCTCTCTCTCTCTCTCTAGAGCTCCAATAAACATAGGATGTGGGTGGGGGTGGGCGCAGGCGAAGCAGCTGTCGGCGCTGCTGGACGAGGATCCGGCGATCATGGAGCGGCGGATCTCGCTGGCCAAGAGGCTGGAGCTGTACAGGAGCGCCCAGGCGGAGATCGACGGCGTGGCCTGGTCCAAGTAGCCCGCCATCCACATACGCCGTGACAGGTTCTATTTATATATAATATAATATAACATGCTCGTATTCGACTTTGGACTTTCGGGCTTTCTCTATATTCATTTATTTATTGGCTTCTTGTTCATATCGTCGGTCATGTACGTGTTTGCATGCCTTATTATTTTGTGGGGCCCCTAGACTTTCTTTTGCTGCCACCACCATATGTCAACTCTTCACCGGAGCGTCTAGAGAACCTGGGCAACGTCAAAAGAATCACCGAGTTAATTTTTTTTAATGTTTTTTAATAAAAATATTTCGAGAACAGTTTTTTACAGCACGAATAAAGGGAGAAAAAAATGGTGGAGGGTGGGAAGATGGCGTAGGATTGACCATTGTTTTCCCTTGGGCGTTTTAATTATCTGAAATTATAATATTCTTGGAGAACACTGAAGGCTTTAGCTACTTGGATGCTGCCGCATAGAGCATAAACCCTCTCTCTCTCTCTCTCTCTCTCTCTCTCTCTCTCTCTCAACTGGGCGATCGGTCAGCTCGTCAGGGAAGGGGACGTGGATTCCGCCCGGAGCCTGTTCGACGCAATGTCGGTGGAGAATCTCGTCTCCTGGAACCTGATGCTGGCCGCCCGGCCGCCTGGCGGAGGCCCAGCAGCTCAGTGCGGGAATCCCCTCGCCGGACGTTGTCTCCTTCAACACGATGCTCTCCTCCTATTTCCGCAACGGCGACGCCGACGGCGCTCGCCGCCTCTTCCACCGGATGCCCGCCAGAGACGGCGTCTCCTGGAACGCCATGGGCTCCGGGCTGGCGGAGAACGGGGCAACGGAGGAGGTGCGGGCTGTCTTCTCCGCCATGCCGGAGAAGAATCTCGTCTCCGGAACACCATGATCGCCGGGCCTGTGCGCGCCGCGGACCTGCCCCCCGCCGAGCAGTACTTTCGGGAAGCTCCGGACAAGGACGACGTCGTCCTGCAGACGGGATGCCCGCCTGGAATCCGGTGGCTTGGAATGCCATGATCTCCGGCTACCTCGACAACCAGAACCGGAGACCGCGCTGAAGATCTTCCAGGCGGCTCCAGCCCCCGCCTGAGACCCAACTCCTCCACCCTGAGCAGCGCCCTCCTGGGCTGCAGCCACCTGTCCGCCCTCGCGACCTGGCCGGACAGGTGGCCAACGTCTACGCCAAGTTCATGAGGGAGCGCCACGGCGTGGGGCCCCGGCCCGACCTGGGCCGGCCGCGCGCCTGATCTCGGCTCGGCGGGGCACGACGTCGGGGAGGAGCGGATGCTGCTGGAGCACAGCGAGAAGCTCGCCATCGCCTTCGGACTATTGGCCGTCACCGCGTGGGAGACGATCCGCGTGCTCAATAACCTCAGGATCTGCGTGGACTGCCACAACGCCATGAAGCTCATCTCCAAGCTCGAAGGGAGAGAGATCGTCGTCAGGGACACCTCTAGATTCCACCACTTCAGGGATTGACCCTGTTCCTATCGGGATCTCTGGTGAGGGTGATGAAGATGGTCTCTCTCTCTCTCTCTCTCTAGATTCTATCTCCACGAGGGTTTTTGGTGCTCGCCCCGTCGATTACTGGGCTTCTGACCATTCCAAAAGATGCAGAGAGGGTAAGTTCATCAAGAATCAAAAGGAACGCCATTGAAGTTCATCAAGAATCTACATTTTTTTTTAATACACAGAGACTTCCACATAGCACAAGCCCGGATGAGGATTCACACCGAACAGGTTTCTAGCCCTAACACAAACTCATCAAGATCGATCTATCTGCATTTTCATTTTCATCGAATCAAATGAGGCACAATCGTAATAACACAGCCTTGAATTCTTCTCATGTTCCAATGGAGAGAACAGAGGGAGGGGAGGATAGTAGTAGCAAAAAGAGACCCATCGACCACCATACACCATCGAAACCTATAGAGGAGAGAGAAAAAGATGAACTCTAAAGGAGGCTCGGCTCAGCTCAGCACTCCCAAGGGAGCGCAGGCAGCTCACTTGAAAAAGGAAGAGAGAGAAAGCTAGGCCTGCGGGCGAGTAGATTACCTTGCAGGGCAGGGAGAGGAAGAGACGGCGTCCTGAAGGGCTACGACTGGATGGGCTTGATCTTGAAGTGAAGAGAGATGAGGGAGAACACGAAGCACTTCAGGTCCTGCAACCAAACATAAAGCAAAGAATTCAAGGGATTTCCATTGAGACTGTTGGCACATTGGCACATTAATGGTCAGAAACCTTCTAATGGGCAAAAAAAATCACATTAATCAATGGCGCACGGAGGGCCTCTACTATCATTCAATCTGAAACAATTTATCCATGGATCAGTGCATTTATACATCTCTAGTCCTAGTTCATACGTCCTAATATCACCGCCCTCCTTAATCAGGTCTACAGTTCACCAAATGAGAAACATTTCAGATGACTTCATAAAAGTGTTCAAGACTCTACTTTCTCGAGATCCTCCTGATCTTCTTCCGTATCCTGTCAGACGACGAGCTCTTTAACATTGACGAGCAGCCCTCATATTGATGATGACATGCAATCAATGTAAGAGATGAATATAGACATGCCACCATTCAAAGAACGAGGATTAACATTCTGAATATCGATTTTATGGGGTAATTATCAGCGTTCATCGTTTCGCTTATGAACACTGCATTGCTTAGAAATGTAAAGGAACAGCATTTAAATGATTGCTTCATTGAGCAAGGTCGCTCACCTTGATCAAGTTGACAAACAAGGCTAAAACAATGTCAAGGTGACTAAGACGAGTATCAAGTGTCCTGAAGTTCCGAGTAAGATCAAGCTGGACCAAGCATAGTTGGCCTGAAGAATTGCAGGATTCAGAAAGCTTTTTCGTTAAGAGTTTCTCTCGGGGATCAAAGGGATATAAAAAATAGCAGCAATCAACCTTGAGGACAAAGAAATTTTGGAGGTCGATAAGCCCACAGATTAGGGTTTCTTCCGCTTTTTTTAAGGACTTTTATTTGCGTGGTGGTGCAAGCGTTCTTCGACTCACATCCTTCAGTAAGAGAGAACAATCGAAGCATAAACTCAGTTCAATAACTAGTCCATGTCTCCAATATACTGATGTTCCACTACTTTAAAGCATGGTGCAGTAAAACAGCAAGCTCCTATTACCAAGACACTCCGCCCAAAGTAAGTAGAGTTTGAGGTAGATGAAACGATTCTTTAACGGGGTAACTAAGAAAGTTTGAAGTTGAGCAGTAAAATGAAAACACCAAAAGGCAGGAGAAAGAACTTCCATTCTCCGAAAGGCAACCTATTTCCTGATAGAGTTTGAGGCATAATCTTTGGTTATGTTCCTCTCAGATGGAATATGGTAGGCAACGGGGTACCCATTCTTTTGGGAGCAAGTTTACAACAGGATATTAAATGAAAAAAAAAGAAGAAAAACGAAGAAAGGTCATGAACTGTAAATCGAGCATCTAAACAGCTCATGGAATAATAGGCGACTCAATCGTGAGCGGTTTTCATGAAATAAAAATATAGACAAAAACCAGTTAACTGGACCTGTTATAGAAGAAACATGGTAAAAATCGTAATCCATTCAATCTTTCGAAAAATAAGTTGTGCCCAAATCTTGAAGAAATGTAGTAGGCACATATCATAAATTTGCATTAAAAGATGATTGGCAATGCGTTGTACAATCACACTGATGAATTTTCACTAACTCAAAAAACTAGGGTTCCTGACTGGTCGAGTAGACAAATATCAAGAACAGTGTCAGAAGAGATAAAATCATTACAGTACTAGTCATAAGTATCTGGTCAACAAGAAATGCTATGCTTTCCATAGAGTTCAACACTGTCCGTGTTACTATCCTTCTGTGCTAAGTAATGTGACAGATTTTTTTGCTCAAGAATGCCACAATGATTCCTATCTTATTTTCTACATTATCAGCAATCGGAGATTATCTCCTTCAGTTGATGCCACTAACTCAGCTATAATTTATAATAAATGAAATACAATATTTAAAGATAATGAGAGAGAGATGAATGAAAATTTTCCAGATTGCCAACAAACCTGAACCAGATAATAGAAGATGCGAAGGCCCTCGGGATCACGGCTAGTTTGGACGTCGACAAGGGACCCAATCTTGGACGTAGTGAAGGAAATGTGTTCATTCCCCATCACAATCTCCAATTCCTGTCTACCAACCCTGTCTGGTTCGGGCCAGTTGTTGTCATCTTCTTTCATGATCTGTACCATCGACCGCCAAATCAGGAACCAGATCAGAAACAAAAGCCAAAAGTTACGATGAAAATCCCACCAAAAACCCGAAGACAAACCAAAATCTCAGGATCAAAATCGCCAAAACCAAAGCGATGAAGCCAAGCGAGAAGGGAGGAAAGAGTACCTCGCTCTCCGCGATGACGCGGCGGCACTCGCGGATGACAGCGGGGGTCACGAAGAGCTCCTTCCGAATCATAGTGTCGTTCTTGTAGTTGGAGTTGTTGGCGTATCGAAGCTTGCCGTCGGGGCGGAACTCAAACTCCAGGAACTCGTGACCGAACTTGCCCTTGTGCCCCACGTAGTAGCGGAGGTAGAACTCGTCTCCCCCAGCCTGCGGCCCCCTCTCGTCGCCCCCTCTCGCCGCCATGGTTAACCTAGCTCTCCCTCTCCGCCTCTCCCCCTCAGCCTCCCCCACTTTTCATTTTAACTTCCGTCAACAAAACTCGTGGCAGATGGCCGGTTCGTCCGGTCCGGCTCATCCGGTTCATCCGGTTCGTCCGGTTTCCTCAACGGAACAAATGGGGGGGAGGGGGAGGCTGACGGAGAGAGAATGGCGAAGAGGGAGAGCGCGGTCAACCATGGCGGCGAGAGCTCTCCCGGTCTCTCCTGGTGCGGAACCCTCCGTCCTCCTCCTTCCCGCCCTTCGTGAAGGTACCGAATGAGTCAGCCCTTAGGGTTCTCCTAGGCTGGACCTCTTAGGGTTCTCTTAGCGGGTCCTTCGTGAGCCCCTAGGGTTCTCCTCAGATTTGATGCGCCTAAATCTTTCTGCATTCTCCTCCGATCCCCTTAAATAATTTTTCTGAGATTTTATATCAGCGAATGCCCATCTTTCATTCCATTCAAATTTCTTCGAAATTCTGCATGGCTTTTCTGTTCGTCCGATTTATGGAAAAATTGAGCGCGCAAGCAAGTCTGAGAACGGATAAAAACCAGTTTGGAGCATCTCAAACCAATAATGAATCATTAAAATATTTTCAACAGCATCTTCAACCAAAACATACATCAAATGATATTAAAATTTCAGTGGAAGAATCTTTCTCTGTTCACCCAAACTGAAACTGAAGGACATGAACTGCTAAAGAAGATATAAAAGGACCTTGGATCAATCGAATCTGACCAAATAAATCCATAAGCGATTGGATCTGCCCAACTAGCCAATTCAGATTTCAAGCAGCTGGAAATGATCATTTTTACCATAAAAAAAGAGATAATTCTCAGAAAGATAGGCTGTCATCCGGCGACCATGGAGCGGCTGGGGCTGTACAGGAGGGCGCCCTGGCGACTTTGGACTTATTGGCTTTCTTTATATTCATTTATTTCTTGGCTTCCTTGTTTATATCGTCGGTCATGTACGTCTCTGCGTGCCTTACTATTTTTGTGGGGCCCACTTTGACTTTCTTTTGGTCTCCTTTTTTTTATTATATGACAACATGTACCCTCTCTGCCCAATGGAAATCAGCCACGTAGCAGGTCAATTACTGGAAACACCCATAACATGCAGCATTTATAATCATCGTCGTTAGTTGACGACGGTTTATTAATTAAGGAGATAAACAGCTGATTAAATTGGGCTCCGGTTGGGTCCGCTCTGAGGAGAACTGGGTCAACTCCATGTGGCAATCAGTTACGGATCCGCCCATTGACCACCGTCTGTAATGGGTTGGACGGTCAACAGTGTAGCTGCCGAGCTTAAAGCCGCAAGATCGAGATCGTGAGCTCATGCACCCTCAACACCTTTTTTCTTTTTTTTATCTGGAGAAGAAACTTTCAACGGCCACGTTGACATCAGCATTGTACACCCACAAAAATATTGACTTTTTGTGTAACTTAATAATTACTATTTATGTTTTTCCTATTTTAGGGACACGCCTACAACTTCTTTGGAGCCCAGGTTTTGTCCTAGCAATGCCAAAAAAAAGGGGTCACGTGAATTAGAACAAAAATCCGTCTCTGTTTGACTTTTGTGGATTGATGGTCATTAAAAAAAAGCGCCCGTTAAATCAAGGGGTGGAGAGAGGGGGGGTTTGGGAGTACGTGGCATGATATGTGCGGTTGGAAGATGGCTTGCCGCCACCACCCACCACCATATGTCAACTCTTCACCGGAGCGTCTAGAGAACCTGGGCACCGTCAAAAGAAGCACCGACTTGATTTTTTATGTTTTTTAATATAACTATTTCGGGAACAGTTTTTTAAAGCACGAATAAAGGTAGAAAAACACGGTGGATTGGCCATTATTTTCCCTTGGGCTTTTTAATTATCTGTAATTATAATATTCTTGAAGAACACATTCCCCCCTCACTTCAGGCTTTAGCTAGTTGGATGCTGCCGCGTAAAGCATAGACTCACACGTGTGAACACCCTCTCTCTCTCTCTCATGCAGAGACGCACACGGAAACGACTACCTGTCGATTCGCAGGCCTATGCAAGGGGCGGCGGGAAGTGGAAGTCCACTCGGTAGTGGGCCTGACGGGTGGCGGGTTAAGACGCAATTTTGATAGTTTTGAGGGTACGGAGTTAAATATAGGCGTGGGCAAGGTGGAGGAGGGGCATTCCCGGGGGGCTATGCCGCTGTTTCCGCATCGAGTGGCGTAGAAATACGATGTTTTCATTAGAGATGAGGGATTTATTTCACGTTTGACTCCCTGTACAGGCGCCTACTTGCAAAAACTGCCGCCGCCAAGGGAAAGGGTGGTCCCACCCCCCATGTTTCCGTGTGTCGACCTCCCATGTGTTCCAACACATTGAACAAGACCTTCCGGTCTTCCACGGGGTCCACTCTCTCTCTCTCTACTATCGTCTCTCTCTCTCTCTCTCTCTCTCTCTCTATTATCGTCTCTCTCTCTCTCTCTCTCTCTCGTCGGGACTGTGCGTTCTCTTGAGGTGGAGCTTCAGTATTAGATTCCAGCTCAGCTCAGCTCAGCTCATTCCTCCGACGTTGACCCGCCACCGACTTTCTCTCTCTAACAGCAGGTGTAGAGACGCTCCTCTTCCCATATCTCCTCCTCTTACTCCGACTCTCTCACAGAACCAAGTCGACCTTCTGGGGCGGAGGAAGGATGAATTACGGGAAATTAGTCCCCTCGGAGTCCTTCCGTGCCGCCGCCGCCGGGCCCGGCATTCCCCCGCCCCCTCAGGAACGGCCCCGGCGCCGGCGGCGCTGCCTCCTCCTGGGCTCCCTAGCCGCAGTTCTCGTCCTCCTCGCCGGCGGTGCCGCCGCCTCCGTGGGAATCCTCCTCGCTGCCAGACGCTCGAAGAATGAGCAGCTCGCCAAGCCCAGCGAGGCCATCTCCAGAACCTGCGCCATGACCCGATACCCGACCCTCTGCATCTCCTCCCTCCTCGACTTCCCCGGCGCCATGGCCGTCCCCGAGAGCGAGCTCGTCCACGTCGCCGTGAACGTGACGCTGCGGCGCGTCGGCAGGGCGTTCTACCACGCCGCCGCCGTCGCCAACCTACAGATGGAGAAGCTCGCACGGGCGGCGTACGAGGACTGCATGGAGCTGCTGGAGGACTCCATCGACCAGCTCCAACGCTCCCTCGCCGCCATCGCCGCCGGCCGGAGGGGGCCCTCGGCGGTGGACGCTGACGTGCGGACGTGGCTGAGCGCCGCGCTGACGAACCAGGACACCTGCGCGGAGGGGCTCGCCGGCGTCGCCGCTGGGCCATTGAAGGACCAGTTGGCGGCCTACCTCGAAGATCTCTGGGAGATGGCGAGCAACAGCCTCGCCATATTCGCGGGCTCCAGCGGAGGGGACGACTTCTCTGGGATCCCCATCCAGAACCGGCGGCGGCGGCTGATGGCCGACGCTCTGTTTCCGGCGTGGGTCACTGGGAAAGACAGGAGCTTGCTGGAGACGCCGGCGGCGGCGATAGAGGCGGACATGGTGGTGGCGCAGGACGGGAGCGGGGGGTACGAGACGATCCAGCAGGCGGTGAAGGC
This sequence comes from Spirodela polyrhiza, assembly GCA_024713555.1. Taxonomy (NCBI): domain Eukaryota; kingdom Viridiplantae; phylum Streptophyta; class Magnoliopsida; order Alismatales; family Araceae; genus Spirodela; species Spirodela polyrhiza. Next base: position 1,584,442 of record CM046538.1, on the reverse strand, counting down.
GGCGCCGGAGCACAGCTCCCGCCGCATCATCATCCACATCAAGGCCGGAAGGTGAACGACCCTCTCTGGTTTGTCTCGTCAGAGCTCTTCCTCCTCACTGCAACTCGCTGCGCAGATACCTGGAGAACGTCAAGGTGGGGAGGAAGAAGACGAACTTGATGTTCATCGGCGACGGCAGGGGCAAGACCATAGTCTCCGGCAGCCTCAGCGTCTCCGACCGCCTCACCACCTTCCACACCGCCACCTTCGGTAAGACGAGAAGAAAGAAAGTCAGAGAATCCAAGACCAACCAACGGGGAGAAGATGATTCATTTCTTCCTTCCTTCTGGTTGATCGCAGCGGCGACTGGGGCGGGGTTCGTGGCGAGGGACATGACATTCGAGAACACGGCGGGGCCGGCGAAGCACCAGGCGGTGGCGCTGCGCGTCGGCGCTGACCGCGCCGTCATCTACCGCTGCGACGTGCTGGGCTACCAGGACACCCTCTACGTCCACTCGCAGCGGCAGTTCTACCGCGACTGCGCCGTCGCAGGCACCGTCGACTTCATCTTCGGGAACGCCGCCGTGGTGCTGCAGAACTGCACCCTCTACGCCCGCCGGCCGATGGAGAAGCAGATGAACACCATCACCGCGCAGGGCCGCAAGGACCCCAACCAGAACACCGGTATCTCCATCCACGCTTCCCGGGTACTCCCCTCGCCGGAGCTCGCGGCGGTAGAGAAGGAGGAGGGCCGGCGCCGCCGCCGCTACCCCACCTTCCTCGGCCGGCCCTGGAAGGCCTACTCCCGCACCGTCTTCATGCTCTCCCACATCGCCGGCCACGTCCACCCCGCCGGCTGGCTCGAGTGGGACGGCGACTTCGCCGTCGATACTCTGTACTACGGCGAGTACAAGAACTCCGGCGTCGGCGCCGCCGTGGGGCGGCGGGTCAATTGGCCGGGCTACCGGGTCATCACCATGGAGGAGGAGGCGGAGAAGTTCACCGTCGGCCGGCTCATCCACGGCACCTCCTGGCTGCCCTCCACCGGCGTCCCCTTCCTCTCCGGCCTGACCGAGTAGCCAGCAAGCAACCGACGGCGGCGGAGAAGTGGTCCCTTCCGTTTTTCGTTTTCGCTCGCGTTCTCATTTCTTAATCGTTCTTGCCGGGTCCAACTGTTAATTGTACAAACATTACGAGGCTTTAATCACAAAAAAACTGCAAAAAAAAAACTAGACTCACCACCAGGCCCATATTAGTTTTCTTGACCCAGTAGCTTCGTGGGCTTTCATCTACTTATAAATGGGCTGGTTACTTTGGGCCGACGAATTGGGGCCCCAACCGCCGACCCTTTGGGCCGACACAGCGGGCAGGCACGTGGACAGCGTGGAGAAAATGGCGGCAGTGGAGGTGTCGGCGCTACCCATTCACGGGCCGTCGTAGGCCTGCGTCCGGCCGAAAGAGAATCTGTCTCAATATGGAAATTGTCATGGAGCGAAAATTTTAAAAAATTAAGTAAAATTATCAGAACTGCTCCGATAAATCATTATATCATTAAACGAAGAATTAAAGTTTTATTCTTTTAATCTGTGTCGCCATAGTCTCATAAAATAAATGCGTTTTCTCAAAATATATTATAAATATGAGACCTTGACCAGTTCGATAAAATGCACGCGTTTTTTTCCTTCCGAAGAACAGAACCCAGTTTAATAAGCAAATTAAATTGATTTAATGTTTTATTCTGGTCTCCATATTATTTTCTGGTACTGTCGTATGATAGAAAATGGGCACGATTTGGAATTTAACAAAGAAAATAGTAGAACGGATTGAGAAATGTTTGATCTTTTTTTCTCCTTCCGGGATCAAATCCCCAGAAAAAACAGGTTTCTTAGTCAAAATTTTTTTACCCCGACTGGATCTCGGACGGGAAAATGGGGCCTGAAGGGGAGAGAGGGAGAGAGAGAGAGAGAGAGAGAGAGAGAGAGAGAGAGAGAGAGAGAGAGAGAGAGAGAGAGAGAGAGATGAAAAATTCCAGTCATAGGTAATATGGAGTTTATCCGGTCTCTATTCTTTCCCTCATTTTCCCCAAACTGTTGTTGAAGAAGAAGAAGAGCAGATCTGAGACCGACGGACCTCGAGGGGAATCAGCAGCGGAATCCGAGCACGGATCCGTCACCGGCGGAGACGCCGACCTGGCACCAGGACACGGCCTCCACGCGGTGAGTGAGGAATCTCAGAACCCTCACCTTCCCCTTCAGATCCATCCGAGACTCCACCACCAGGCTCCCGGCCCCGGGCGGCGCCGGCGGCAGGGGGAAGGAGCCGACGTCGAAGGTGGCGGCCATGTACTGCGTGCGGCCGCCGTCGATCTCCCCGGCGGGGATGAACATAAACCCCACCTGGTTGCCGGCGTAGACCAGCCGGAGAGTGCTGTCGTAGTGGGAGAAGGCCGCGCGGTTAGGGTTCCTCACCGTGGCGTACTGCGCGAAGGTAAATCTGACGCTGCCGTTGGCCGCCGCGAAGCTCGGCACCTGGAAGTTGTTCACCGCGATTCGCGGCTCCTTCGGCCGGAAAACCAGGAAGAAGACCACCAGGAGGACCACCGCCGCAAGGATGAGGAACGCCGCCGCCACCACGCAGGAGGCGAGGTTGGTCCTGCCGCCGCCACCCCTCCTCCTGCCCTCCTCCATGCCCGCCGAGCGCTTTGATGGCGACCAGGGAGGCGGTAAGAACCTGCTCTCTTCACCTCACCGACCCCACCCACTCTCGGCTCCAGTCGGTAGTGGGAGTCTCTTTTGGCCTTTCCCATTCCTTTCTGAGGCTGGGCCGCTCTTAAGTGGGCCTCTCATGCGGTCTTCGACTTGGGCCCACTATTATCGGCCCGTTAAATAGGAGGTGGGATTCCGTTAAATTGGTCGTGCTCTCGGTTCGGGAGGAGAATTTCCCGCCGTCTCCCGTCTGCTCCAACTCCTCGCCGGCGTTCGGATCGCCGGGAACTGGCGCCTCCGCGTACGGCGTCTGCGGGTGCTGGAAAAGGGCGGAACCATTCTGTTTAGGGTTCTCCTTCGGACGTCCCTCGATCGGAGACCCTGCGGGCACCGACCGGAGGCCTTGCTCCCGCCGCTATGCAGGTAAATGAGATCTGATGGACGTCAATGTTCTCATCTCACTGCTTCGGCCTTCTCTCTCCGCCATTTTCTCTCAGATCCATCCAAGTCTTTTGATACAAATCCATATCGAAATTCCACATAATTCGATGTGATTCAGCAATTAACAGTCAATTACCAGAGAAGAATCTTTTCGGCTAAAGATTTGCAGAATTGATACTTCAGTAACGATCAGAATCGTAGAGAGGAAGTATTCTACTCTTCAATAATCCATTCGTTGACTCAGAGGTCAAGAAGCGGTACATGACTAACGGACAGATCTGAACAATTTGGGAAGGAGAAAAAAGGAAAGTTTTCCATATTTCCTCTGTGAATCTTTTACTGTATTTATAGCTCACTGTCTTCTCACGAACCTTCTACTGATGATATGGTAGGAACTCCAATTTCACTCATTAGAAGTGGTTTTGGAATGATAACACTTGGTGAATTAGACGTAAGTATGAATAAAATAATTATGGAGAAGTGAATTCCAATGATCGAGAACAGTAGACAAATAAAAAATGACCCAAGACCCCCTTGTCTATGTCAAATATAACCTTGAGTAAAGTTGAACTCCAGGGCAGACAAGGGGAAAGTATAGTAACCGGATTGACGACCCTTGACAACAATAGTGACATAGAGAAAGAGAGGGAGGGGGGAGGGAGGGAGGGAGGGAGGGAGGGAGGGAGAGAGAGAGAGAGAGAGAGAGAGAGAGAGAGAGAGACCTAGAGAGAGAGTAATAAGCAAAGAGCTGATCTAGCATATTGATATTGAGGTTCTTCGAGTGACCTCAAACTCTCAATGGAACTTCCTCCTCTCACCTTCCCCCTTTGCTGCCATCATATAAAGATGGCTGATCTGTCCATTACTTTGTTGTGATTAGTGGTTAACTTGTCATTATACTGGTGTGGTTGTAGATGTGGAATGGACTAGCATGGAACATGGTAGTCTCTCTGACTATTTCTTTTGAGGGACATGATAATTGTCAACCAAGAACCCATCAATACCTACCCCATGAAGAACCTTTGTCCCCAAAGTTGAAATCCGAAAATTAGTTTTAGGTTGAAAAAATCAAGATATTGGCTCTCACAAGTTCATATTTACCTTGTGGTTTTTCTCTCTTAGAGATGATGAGCATAAGCTCCTTAGCATAATAATGAACCAAGGTAAACTTTTTATCGGGGGAGAAACATAACCCTTTCACTTGCCCATAATACTAGTTATAATCTTTTAAGGAATATGTCCTTAAAAGATTCTCAAACTATCAATGTGCCATTTTATATGTGGAAGAATGACGTTAATACTAAATTGGTAAGAACCTTGGTTTCACTTTAAGTATTTCACAATAGTAACACTTGAAGTGAAATAGACATAAGTATGAATAAAATAATCATAGAGAAGAGAACTCTAATGATCAAGAATAGTAGATAAATAACAAATGACCAAAGACTCCCTTTTCTATGTCAAAAATAACCTTGATTAAAATTGAACTTAAGGGAATATGAAGGGAAGCTACAGTGACTAGACTGATGACCCTTGACAATAATAGTGATCTAGAAAAAAAGGAGGGAGAGAGAGGGAGAGAGAGAGAGAGAGAGAGAGAGAGAGAGAGAGAGAGAGAGAGAGAGAGAGACTCATAAGCAAAGAGTTGTTCTAGTAGACTAATATTGAGGTTTTTGAATGACCTCAAACTTCTAGTGATACTTCCTCCTCCTACTTTCACTTTGCTTCCGTCATAGAAAGATAGTTGATTTTTTTATTATTTCATTGTGGTTAGTAGTTAACTTGTCATTATGTCGATATAGATAAAGATATAAATGGACCAACATAGAACATGGTAGTTTATCTAACCATTTCTTTTGATGGACATGACCATTTTTAGTTGTGAACCCATCATGATCATTTGCACCTCGTCTTGTCAGTTAGACCATTGACTTTTTGTGCTATTACTTCAATTCCCTCTAGTTCTTCATATGACAATTTCATTTTACCTCAACCAATTTGTTATATGCTCTTCCTCTTCAATGGGTTAGGCTGGGGTAGTAGCCCATCAATACTTCCCCCCACAACTTTTAGCTTGTCCTCAAGTGGAAAAGGACTCAAAATCTTATCGCACTTGGTAAGTAAACTCCCATGTTATAATGAAAGTTAGAAGACTTTCTCATTGGATCAACTCTTTCAATCTATGGGGGCCTTACTTGTAGCTGATACATCATTTATAATAGCTATCTATTGTACATTCTCACCCTAGTATAATAGGTGTGTTTGGGAAGGGCTTGAGAACTCTCGTCTAATAATTTCAACTTGTAAGGCATTGTTCCTACCTTGCAAATAATATGGAGAGGGCTGAAAATTATCATAACAAACTTGGCAAATTATCATCAACTCATTGATTGTTGTCCATATGACCTAATTTTCAAATAGACGTACTCATTAGGTTGAAATTATTCATCTTATGTTATTTTTAATCCTAATGTGTTGCTTAATTAGATTTTTTTTAATTATTGCAACAAATGATCTCTTTTGATCGATTTTTATCCCACTTCATCTTGTTGGAGGGGTTAATCATTCATGTGAATCAATGTTGACATATCTCTTCCATAAATGGTTTTAAACCGTGAATATCATATTGAAGAATTGAGATTGCAATTGAATCAATACTTGGTCAAAGGTAGCCACTTTGTCCTTTGTCTCTGTTGCTCACTTGTAAAACACCTCAAATATTTTGAGTCCTTATTTGTTGGCTTTCTATGAGACATGACATTTTTTATCCATTTATGCTATCCTTCTATTGGTTTTTCCATGTTTACTTATGTATGCTCATCTTACTATATGTAATATGTGTTAGTCTTATTCAAAAAAGTCCCTTGAGCTTAAAATAGTTAGACCCAAAATTAACCCAAAAATACTTGATCTTAGTTTGTAATAGTTGAAGTGAGAATTATGTAAAGTCGAATGACTTGTGGGGTCATGATGAGATGTTTCAAACTAGAAAAATGAGTATATTTGTTCAACATGTCAACTTTATGAATAACTAGACCATACTTAAGTGGGAATCATATTGAATTATAAGAGACTTGTTGGCCATAGATGTTCAACCCATAATTTAGCTAATGTGAAAGAAATGATGTATATTTTAAAAGATCACATGTATTGATGTACATCACCACTAACTAATACTTGGGAGGGCATCTCAGAGACCCAATCACTTGTGATTGTAGAAAATCACAACACACAAATGATAAACCTCAAAGAGGAAATTAATTACTTGAAGGTAGAACTAGATAAGGTGAAATAAATCATTGCCTCTACCTCTTTCACATTATCAAGTGATCACCTCATTTGATTCACATCACTTATTTCCTTAATAGTCCACACAACGTTTGATTGCACACATTTTACGACATATAATTTGTGTTCCACATCTCAAATAATCCTCATAGTAGATGAAAAATTTTTACATGTGATAGGGATTGATACTATAAATGTTCCACCCATTGGCCATTTATATGATGTCATGCATGTACATCTATTGTTTACTCATCACATATATATTAGTACACTCAAAATGATGTTACCATGTGACATATTGGTCACACTAACTGGCTATTTTATACATGACAAGGACAAGAAGATTTAACATGCTAAGAACAAAAAGATTAGTACTCAATTTGTTGTTCTCATCAAATGCTTTTGCACAGATAATACAAAAAACTAATTTAATTCTACTATTGTTCACTTTTTTACAGCACAAGGGATAATCCTTGAGGCATAATGTGCTTACACATCACAACAAAATAGACTTGTACAGAGGAAGAATTGGCATATCCTTGAAATTGCTAAGGTATTGCTCCTTCAAACAAATTCTCCAAAATATATATGGGGGAAGCTCTTTTGATTACGGTTCATTTAATTAATCATTTACCATTCCATTTATTAAATGAGCGAAATCTAATTGACATTCTATTAAGTCATCATCCAATTGTTTAACTTTTGAGTCACTTAAAGTTAAAGATATTTTGGTGTGTAACCTTTCTATACTTGTTCCATACTCACAAATTTGATTTGCCAACTTTGAAGTGTATATTTGTAGGTTATTTTCTACTCAAAAAGGTTATAAATGTTATCATTTTGTATCCAAAAAAAAAATGCCAATGGAGATATCACCTTTCACAAGTAGGAATTTTACTTTACTTACTAGAGAATAGTTCACGCATTGTGATGTACGACCATTTCTCCTTCTTTTAGATAAATTATCTTGCCCCACAATTTGACAAATTTATGTACAGCCCGAAGCCAAACCACTAGCATAGGTTGACCAAATAGAGTCTCATACTCCACAACCTAATGAGCCTTATGAAGAGAGTCTCAAGTCTAGAGGTATTAAAAGCTAGAAAAGAAAATATGTTATATTTTTTAAAGAAGATGACTGCCCAATTGCCCTAAGGAATGATACTAGAGAGTGTACAAAGTTTTCAAGATATCCTCCCACAAATTACTTATAATATCATCATCTATCTTCAACATTTAAAACTTTTATGTTGAAACTAGTAGATGAAAATATTCTAAAATTTGTAGATGAAGCTTTTAAGACAAGTAAGTGGAACATGTAATAGATCAAGAGATGGAGGCCTTAGAGAAGAATCAGATGGGACATAACCCATCTACCTCCTAGAAATAAGATAATAAGGAGTAAATGAGTATTCATCATCAAAAACAAACATGATTGATCCATTGAGCCCTACAAGACCCACTTATTTACCAAGGGCTATACCCAGACCTATGGTGTTAACCACTTCAAGACTTTTACCCCAATCGTAAAAATGAGTACAATTAGAATTCTTATTGCACTTGATGCTGCAAAAATTAAATTTTACACGAGCTTGATGTTAAACATATATTTTTGTATGGAAATATTGATGAAGAAATCTATATGTCTATACCTATAGGGTTCTCTATGACTTGTAGTACTCAAGAGCATAGTTTGGGCACATTAGGTATACCATGAAAGAGTTATAGTATTGACAAAGTAATGATGATCACACACTATTCTTCAAGTGACTACAAAATATATTATGATTCTCCTGGTGTATGTGGATGATATGGTCATCACATGAGATAACAAAGATAGAAGAACATCACTTATCAAAAATTATTTATTTGACTTTGAAATAAAAATATCAGGAGAATTTTTCTACTTTTTTTACATTGAAGTATCATACTCAAGGTGCATACCTATCCCAACATAAATATACTTTTAAGTTTATTGGATGAGACATGTATACTCGAATGTATGCTAGTTCCAACTCCCATTGAACTAGAGACAAAGGTCGAACTAGATGAAGATAGTTCATCAATTGATCATGGTCAATTTAAAAGGTTGGTGGGAAGATTTATTTATTTATCTCACACGAAGTTGGACATTGTGTTTGCAATAGGCACACTAAGCCAATTCCTCTATGATCCACAAGCAGCTCATGAATAGTTGGCACATCATGTATTTTAATATTCAAAAGAAACTATAAGTCTTAGTCTAATATTCTACACAACATAGAAATGAACTTAGAAATGTACTACGCATGATGTATAATTAATAAAAAATCCATGTTAAGCTAATATTCATTATTGGGTGAGAGCTTATCACTTGGTGAAGCAAAAAGTAAACTATGGTGGCAAAGTCTAGTGTGGAAGTTAAGTTTAGAGTTATGCCTCAAGACATATGTGAAGCTATTTGGATTAAAGGGATTCTCATTGATCAGGGCATGCTATGTGACAATTCAATCCAATTATTATGTGACAATGAATTTGTCATTGAGATTGCGAAAAACCTCATACAACATGATCACACTAAACATATAAAAGTGGGCATACATTTTATCAAAGAAAAGCTTGATAGTGGGTTGATCATTACTCCATATATTCCCTCTCATGACTAGTGAGCAAACATTTTCACCAAATGACTCCACAAACTTGTCCTTCAAAAGATGATTAATAAATTGAGAATGGATAATATTTATTTGCCAACTTGAGGGGGAGTGTTATGATACATTATTTTTCTTTATTTCTCTTTACTGTTTTTACCCTTCTTTACATGTATTATTATCTGCTCTATCTAGGTCTTTATGTAATCTTATGTACTGGATCCATCATATCAAGTACATGATATCAAAATCTGATATACTTGTATCTCCTTTATAAGGGTTGGAGCCCTAATCTAAGTAGAAGAATCTCATCCAAAACCTTAGATTTTTTTTCACTCTCTCACTTGAAACCCTTGGCAATGCTGCAACTTCAGACAAAATAATAAGTGTTCCATCATCTCACTGTTCTGCCTTTGGAATTGTCCTCAATTCTTAAATCTATGCCAATCTCATGAGGTTCACAATTCTCGAGCCTCTCGTTCTTGAGTTCAATTTGTTTAGTCATTCACATAGTCATCGTTAATCCATTGGGATGAAAAAGAACCACCTTGGCTTGAATGTTGTCATACAATCCTCTCAAGAAAGCATTATCCAATCTGTTCTCTAACATATCATCAACTGCTGATGTAATCATCTCAAATTCTTCACAGTATTCCACCACCATTTCCTTTTCTTCAAGATCTATCAATTGGCAACATGGGGTCCAACTTGAGAGATTCCATATTTTTCAATAGTCTAATTTTTGAATTCCTCCCCATTGTGGAACGGTTCTTAATTGTTTTACCAATTGAACCATGGGATGTAAGCCCCAATTGCCCTCATTAACTATGCATCAATCTTGCAAACAGCCTTCCCATCAATCCTTTTCGTTATTTATAGGAACATAGTGGGAAGTGTATTGATCTGAATCATCTACCCTTCGAATAAAGAGGGGGATTATCATGTATAGAAAATTTTCTGTTCTTTGGAGTTTTGATCTAAATGTTCCTCGGAAAATCTAGTTTTTATGTTCTTTACGAAATATTTGACATTGCTTAACAAACTGAGCTCAAAACGTCAAAAAATAATGTTTTCTTGGTGGAAATTAACTGTGTACCCTTAAATGTGTACAAGTAAAAGGGCATTGGTGGATTATAATCTCTTTCAAAATCATCGCTTCAATCCCTAAATAAGAATATGTCAGGATTTCCCAACAAAGTTCACCTTGGCCGTCTTTCTGCCTCTGGTTCAATCATAGAAACCACGCGCCATGCCCAGTGCAGGATTAAAGCACAGATACTGAAATTGCCATGTTTACATGCGGCAGGTGAAATAGTCTTTCTTGCCTGACGATCTCGCTGACAAAAATGCGACTAAAAAAGGCTTCTAGATCCTGGAGTGACTATCAGGAGCAACTACGGTTCCTTAGATCCCGCAGTCTGCAGTTGATCAGCGAGAGGCTGCCAAAAAAAGATCGGAGGCTACAGTTGCTTAATGCACTAATTGACATCTACCCATGTGGAAAGAAGATGATCTGGTTCTGATGTACAGCTGGTAATTCTTTGACGACTACGTTCCCTGAACTCGCTCACAAGGGTTTCTTTGGAGCAGCTAAGCTTGAAGCAGTCACTTCTAGTGAGGCAGCAGGAAGGACACATCTTTTGGCAAGTTTAGTGAGGAAGTCCATGCACCAAATCCACTAGATACACAGCCATTTAAGGAAATATACAGCGATATTATATGCAGGGAATGGGGTGAAGACCTTACAGATTTATTTGGGAAGCATTTCCAGCCGACGGTCCATGATCTCGGAGATGCACTCCATGAAGGTCGTCTCAGTACTCCCAGGGAGAACACTGCTGCTCGCCTCGTTGATGATCTCCTCGATTACCGACCTCTTCCTCAAGGTTTCTCTGCACATGATGCTTCCAATGGTGAAGGGGGACAGGCCCTTTTGAGCGCCTTTTTTCAACAGCATGGTCGAGATTCTAAGTGTGCGAGCAGATTCCAGGGAGAGCTCCCAGCCATGGGACCTCAACAGCGCGATGTCTTCCTCGGCATCCAGCGACTTTATGTACTCCGTGGTTTTGATGTCGTAGGGTTTCTGGGCTTGCGGCCAGTACAGCCATTCGAATGTGCAGTCTTCAAACTGAAAAATACGTCAACAGATTCAGGCTGAAGATTGACTGACAGCAAATGAGGTCATGATTTATACATAAAAACTTTATAGAATATGCATCTCCCGAAGCATAAATGGCAATTTTTTCAAGGAAAAATGGAAAACTTTGATGTCGGAAGTCCTGGTGTAGAGTTCATGAGCTTTGGGGAAGTAGATGCAGATGATTTGGGCATGCACCTCATGAAGCAGAAGATGAAAATTTAACAAGGAAAAATAGAAATATTTTGTGCTTAAGAGGGGAGTCCTGAAAAAATTCAGATAAAAGATGAAACACTAGCGATCATTTCAAGACAATGAACCCAGATAATACCAGGATTAGCGCGCATACTTTATAAAATATGCACCTTATGAACCGCAAAATGGCAATTTTACTAGGAAAAATAAAATTTGTGGTGCTCACATTCTCTGGAAGGCAATACCCATGGTCGATCGGAACCAGTAGAAATCGGCCTTCGCCTTCCCTCCTACAAACCAGTATATTTCCTCCGTGGCGATCTGCATTGGCCAGTCTGATGTCAAGGACAGATATCTTATGGACCTCCTCCACCGGGAACGCTCGAGGCCCCATATCCTCACAGTTGCCTATGCTATCCACGAACATCTGCAAGGACCCCAGCTTCATGTTCTCAGGGGCATGCTTGTATCCTTCCGGGTGATTGAAGCCTTCATGCAAGCAGCGAACAAGAACAGTTGGGGGGACACCGGAGAATCCAAAGTCAACGCCTGTGAAAGCTCGGCGCCCACTGATTGGATGGTCGAGAAGGTAGGCCGCAACCTCCCGCAGAGCCCCCTCTCCGACCCGGGTCCCCTTCTTCAAGCCCACGCCATCTCTTGACATGGGGAGCCGTTGGGGATTGTTTGCAGCCATTGGTTCCTCATCTACAGGTTTGAAGACGGCGGCGAATCTGAGACCTGATGCATCCTGCATAAGATAAGCACCTCCTGAACCCTCCGAAGATCTAACGGGTGGGTTGCCCTTCACCAGACCGGCTGCTGCGGTGCCAATCATGTTGATGATCACAGAGGGGAGTTCGGTTTTGGGCGTCATCGTAACCGGCTCGAGCACAGAAGGCCCACCTCGTGGTTGACTTTCGTCGATCTGGACGCCCTCCAGTTGCTTCCGCAGATCCGCATTTGGAGTCTCGACAGAGAGCTCGAAGCCTTCCTCAACAGGCGTTGCCCTAACTTTTGCAGACCTGTGGATCAGTAGATGGATCACTGCATCCTTGTTTATGGAGATATCTTCAATCAGGCGCTGATCATCTAGTTCTTCACCATTGCAGAAGAGCTTCTGCTCCTGAAGATTGTCGAGATCCCCCTCCCTCTGGGCGATCTGCTGCTTTATGTACCCCACATTCCTGCTCTGTTGGACCTGGAACTTGTACTCCCTGCCGAAGGTCGTCTTCACGGTGATGAGACGCAGGTCGTTCAGACGAAGGATGAGATGGAGGATGTGGCCATTGCCGACGCCGTAGTCACCGATGAGACAGTCGTTCCTGGCAAGCTCCCTCCCGTCGAAGATCAGCTTCTGCTTCTTCACCACGAACCCCTTCCACGTCTGGATCCTGAGCTTCACAGAAGCAATCGATTCCGATGCCAGGACCCGCATGGGAGTCGCCGGAGAGCATGAGGAGAACGAGAGGTATATGAGGATCGACTCGGGGGAGCTATGCAGCGACCCAGGGTCATCAAACCGGAACGGGCGCACAGCAGAATCTTCTGGGCTTCCCACAGAAGACATCACTCGGCACAAGGATTTTCCTCGAGATCGAAGCCTTGAAATGCCGTCAAACCCTAGCTTCGTCGACGATTGGGAGCTCTTCCCCACCGCAGAAGCCCCAATATCCTGCGCCGGCTGTGAGACCATCCCGAGGAGGGCATCAGATCTCCTCCCGATCGGGAAAACCCCAGAGATCCCCAACAGATTTCCAAGATGAGCCCCAGAGAACACAACGCTCTCGACAACACGACGGATAATGCCGGTGCCGGAACCCTCACCGACTGCTAGAGACGGTAAGAAACGCAAGAGCTGCTGTGCAACACCAGAGGTATTGATCAGATCGGGGAGAATGCAGGTTCCCTGTGCTCAAAATCGAGCCGCGATGGTGTAGTAGAAGAGGCGAAACCGCGGAGCGAGGATGGACGGAGCGTTCTTAAAGCCGAGGAGAGCCGGAAGAGCGAGGAAGGAGGTCAAGTCGGCGACCAGACGCGGCGGAACCACGGCGATCGTCCGAGCGATCGAGGAGATCTCCATCTCCGCCACTCTCGCGCACCTTCCTCCCTCCCCCAGCGGCGGTCGTCTTCACCGGATCATCTCGTCCTCCTGCCTCGCTCTGCAACCTCGATCGCCATTTCCTTCCGCTCTCCGCTTTTTCAACGGGCAAACGCAGAAGACGACTCAGACGGGCCGACCCTCCGTGAGGAGAGAGAGAGAGAGAGAGAGAGTATTTTAAGGCCTTTCACAGAGCGACGGACAGCGGTTATGGGCGTCCGTTTGAACCTGCTGCTGACACGTGTGAGAGCCTCAGAAGCCCGGGCCCGGGTAAAAGCCCGCTCGAGATCTGGCCCGATAACCTGCTGACTTTCCATCCCGAGGCCTTGACCTCCAGAAAAATGGGATGATCTCTGATCATCGGCCCTCTCATTCATAGGGTCAAGATATCATAGAGAGAGAGAGAGAGAGAGAGAGAGAGAGGGGGGAGCACAGCGCCGCCGGTCAACTCCCTCTTTATTTTCCCATTTCCGAGGAACTAAAATTAGTAAATGGCCTGTGGGAAGAACAAATCAGCAAAGATTATCGAACACCCACAGGATTAAATCATACACGCTTCGAGGGCATCAAAGGATCCGAGACAATTCCCAGACTCGGCAGTCAACGGCGGACGGCTCACAGCCACAGAGGAGTGGGTGCTAAAGGATCCCCGTTGACCAAAAATTAGGCGGTCCTCAGATGGCGGCGACCCTGCCTTGGCAGATGACGAAGGCAACTAGGATCCCAAGGAGGGCCCCGGCGATGACCTGGGAGGGCGTGTGGCCGAGGAGCTCCTTCAGCTTTCTCTGGCTGATGGGGTGCCCTTCGAACAAGTCCTGGACGATCATATTCAGCACCTGAAGAAACCCGAAAAGGTCAGCGCACAATGAACTCTCTCTCTCTCTCTCTCTCTCTCTACCCTCTCTCTCTTCCCTCTATCGGGAGAGGAGATAAGAAGAGCGATGAAAGGGCGGTGCCGTTCAAGATTTGTAATGCTTCAGAAACAGGAAGATGCCGATCAGCTGCAATGCCTAATTTGCGTTGACCCATGAAGAGGAGGAAAAAATATTTGCCCGTAAAAGGAAATTATACGTAGAACTCACCATTTGGCCCTCTGCGTTTGGCAACCAATGTGGCTGAATAATCCAGTCTATATATAGTAATAAATACCTCCAATCATGGAATCCTCAGGCCGCTCTTGGATGAAGATGGAGGCCAAATCCAGTGACCTCAGAGTATTCCAGCAGGAAGATGTGAACAGGATCATAGGGATGAGGATGATAGAGAAAGGATCAGTAACTAGGGTGGGTTCCCTTCTTTGCTTGCCAGAGATGGGAATTTTTCCCATTCTAAGAGAGATTGTTCTAAGGCCGAATAAATCTTTCCAAAAACGAAGAGCAAAAAAAACCATGAAGATCGACACATTTAGTATCTTCATCGAAGAAAAAATGTGTCATTTGGGCCCGACGGATAAGTTTTTTGAATCGATCGCTCTGAAGTTCTTCACGTGAACCCATATCTGTGGCAGGATATCTTTAGTTTATTATGGTTGACGGATTTTTCAAGAGAAGGAATGAGAGATTAAGCAAGAGAAAGCATGCCGCAGAGAAGAGAGAGAGAGAGATGGAGGGAGGAAGGAAGCTCACCGCAGCCTGCATGCCGGCGTGCCGGCGGACGCCAATGGCATCGTACATGACGATGAGGCTGAAGCCGAGGCAGACGGGGAAGAGGGCGTCGCTGGTGCCGTGGCAGAGGGCGACGGAGGCCGAAAGCGCCGTGCAGAGAGCAGAATGCGATGAGGGCATCCCCCGGAGCTGAACAGCATCCCCAGATCCCACTTCCTCTCCACGAAGAAGTTGAGGAAGACCTTCGTGGTCTGAGCGAGGGCCCACGCCACCAGCCCGGAGACGAAGGTCGGGTTCGCCGCCAGGTCCCCGATGAAGGGGTTGGCCCGGGCCCTCGACACCACCGACGCGGTGGTGCTCAGCAGCAAGGTGCCGAGCCCGCCGCAGCGGACGACATCGTCGCCGTCGATTACACCGCCGTCGAGGCCGCCGCTCAGCCACCGCCTCACGGCGCTGCTCCCGCAGGACACGAAGCTTCCGAGGGAGCGAATAATAGCGAGACCCGGCTCCGGTGTACGCGAGTTTCTCGCCGGAGCACCGCCGGAGGCCGGGAATCGCCGGAATCGGCGCTGGGCTAGTGGAGAAACGAAGGATTTGCAGGTGGAGAAGCTCGTTTTAGGGCTGCAATGGAGAGAGAAATCCCTAGCAGTGGACCTCACCAGCGAGACGGGTTCCATGGAGTCTGCATCCTAATGGAAGGGAGGGGAAGCGGGGGAAAGGAGGGAGGGCCACTGGAGGATGGAGCTCGGCTCGGACACTATCATAAAAAAAATCCCCCCATGATTTCATGAAATATCTGAATTGTCCCCAATGAGAACGCTCTAACGGGCCCTCGTCATGTTTCAGGGACTTTTGTGACAAAAGGAGAGGCTATTTTTGTCATTAAACATTAAAGGTAGTGGGGAGAGCGCGTGGGGAATCTAAAGGGAAGCTGCCTTGGATATTGCAAGATGCTTTGTCGGAAGGCGCAGGCGGGAGATATCGGACCCTGAGAATCCAGAGCTTCTGGTTTGGATCCGTCTCTTGTGGCGGAGTTGCAACTGAATTCAGAAATAAAAATAATAAATTTAGCTATTTCATTTTTCAAACCCAGTTATTTAAATTAGTAATTAATTAGTATTTAAAATATTGAATAATATGGTTCCCCATAACTATTATTATTTTTCCAATTAATCCATCCCATCCCTCTCTGGGGCATGCTGATCAAGATCTAATCTTTGATCATATTAAATCATGATTTGGGCAGATCCAATCACCCCTTGTGGATGGATCAAGACTATCATAAGGGGCATCAATGGGTCAAATATTTGCCAAACTTTGCTCATATCAATGTGATTATGATGAACTAACTAGGCCTTCACAATCAACTAGTCATGACCCAAATGTTTATAAGCTATATTTAAGCCCTATTCGCTCATTTTAGCGGCCATTAATCACACGCTATTACTCACAAGGATGATCATCGCACATGTTCTTTCTTAAAAAAGAAGCTTAATCATGTGGGCCCTCCTAAAAGTCAACTTACAGTTGTAGATGGTTTTAAGCTTAGGAGGGGGCACATTAATGCACATTTATGATCCTCTTTTCAGATGCAAATAAGTCCCCTTCTCTTCCCTGATCCTCTTGTCCTCCTCCACAAATCATGCACATGCTGATAAGTACTCAACTAATTATTATTTTCATTAATTGCGAGGAATTGTCATTGATATGTTTATTGCGTTTTTAATGGTTTAATTTATTTTTATTTATTTAATACAAAATGATGCCTCCTAATTAGTAAAATGACTAACTCTTGGTTGCTGCAATATACATTTTTTGAAATAACTAAATATTGATCGAGTTTAGTCACGATAAATTTGATAATGTCTGCACAAGTCAACCTAAGAAGTCGTATAATTTATATAGAGACATGGGGGGCCTTCCACAGTGAGAAGCCATTTTGCGAGGAACTAACAAATAAATAATCCTAGATAATATTACATCCTTTTCAACCAAAGTTTTCCACTTCATCACCATGAATCAGCGGCTCATAAGGAAGAACACAACCAGACCAGCCGATCGACGACCAGGGCCAGAAAGCTCCCCGCCGGAGGCCGCCATGAAACCAACATCAAGCAGCCCATTAGATCCCCCCAGACGGCGGCGGAGATCTCGGCTAAAAGGGCTGCGCCCTGGCGGCGGCGCCGGGGTCGGGGCCCTGCCGCTGCTCCTTCCATATCCTGCCGGTGACCCGCAGCTTGAGCTCCTTGCGGTCGCCGCCGGAGAAGAAGAGCGCCATGTTGCGCTGGATGATGAGGCCGTCGTGGCTGTCGCGGACCTTCCGGTGGCTGTCGCGGATGCTGCGGGGGGTCCCCTCCCAGGTGAGCTTCCGGTCGTAGCCCCCCACCTCGAGGCTGTAGCTGTAGTTCCTGGCCTCGTTCTCGTCGCCCATGAAGCGGAGAAACGCCATGTAGACGGGGGCCATCCCCAGCTGGAAGGCCTCGAAGTGCAGGCAGAAGTAGTGCCCGAAGCAGTGGAACACCTGCAACACCACCAGAGGAGAAGACGGGTTGCTTGCACAGGGAGGTGAAGATGACGGCGGTAGCTCGGCGAAAATCCTCCCCAAGTCGCCCTCTTTTCGCTCTGGGTCGGCAGCCCGCTTCGTTTAAATCTATGGGTCTGCTTCTTCTTGGACAGGGCACTTCTCCATTTCAGGATCCATCGAGGGTTTTCAATCCCACCCCCTCCCCCAGTCAGTTTTTTTGAGATCCAAATCGCCCATTTGGATGAGCCCCATCTTCTTCCCGATGAACAGGAATGGAATGGAACGGAATTCTATCTGGACGAGGAGAAGAGCGGGGAGCTACTCACCGTGAGCATCCACGTGGCGTTCTCGACCTCCCGGGGGTTTGACTTCACGTAGCGGTGGTTGAAGGTGCAGCCGGTGTGCATGTCAACCTTGTGGTCTTCCCCGAGATGGGCGACGAGGGAGGGGATGTCCCCCACCACGGCGCACTCCGACCCCGCGTACGGGCAGCTATAGGGCCGGAAGTTGCACTGCGCCTCGTGCTTGAGCTTGCTGTAGTAGGGGAAGATCTCCGAACAGCCCAGCGGGTGGTACTTGCAGGGCAGCTCCAGCGACTCCGCCACCTTCTCCAGCGCCAGGCACCTGATGTCCCCGAGCTCCTGCCTGCATGTCGGGCACCGGTTGTGCACCCTCGCCTTGCAGGTGGAGCACAGCGTGTGCCCGTTGTGGCACTGATCACCGCAGAAGACGACGATGATTGGAGTTACAGCTTAATAATCAGCAGCAGAAGAAGAAGAAGATGCGGATGCAAATGGAGAGCTATAAGCACTCGGGCAATCAAGAGGGTCAACACATAATGATGAACAGCGAGCGAGTAACAAACACGATTCGAGATTGCGTCCGCTTGAAGCCTTTTCAATCAACACATAATGTGGGTTTTTAATCTTATTTTTCCCAATGATCTTGGGTTTAGTGAGTTCTTGGGTCCGCCTCGTTGATGATTGAGTGGTTGGCTCGTGAGGAGCTCGGCTGTTCTCTGTTGTAGATACGACATGCCCACCCAACAATCATTCGAGAGAATCTCCGACGCGTGCAATTACTTTAATACGGGCTTTATGATCTGCTAGCAAATTAAATAAATCCGGCACGCCAACGATCGTCAAACCCAGATTTACAGAAAAGGGCCATGATCTTGTGGGCATTGCTAACACGTGCCTCGCCGAGGAAGACCCAAGTCTTTGGGAGCGAGGGGCAAGAGACATCTCCAGGCTAGAGGCGATATCAGTGTCCGGCAGAAACAGAGAAAAAAAATTGGCGTAGATCTGTGTGATCCGACCCGGGGGTAGAAGAAGGAACTGATCAATATAAGGATAAGGGAATTTAGTAGATATCGGATGATCTGAAGATCATGGCCGATTGGGAGATGAGGAGTAGGCCGTGGATCCTCCGCCGGATTTGTAAGAAAATCTTGGAGATGTTGATTGTAAATGGCGTTCGAGGGTTTTCTTGTCGAAGAAAGAACAGATTGGCCGCCCCAGGAAGAGCAGATCTCGCGCAGAGAGAGAGAGAGAGAGAGAGAGAGAGAAAGATGGGGAAAGATGGGAATCCCATTCCGAGATCAAACCAGTTGATTTGAAAATCCAAGCCATGGGAGTGGGACGATCGGGAGGAAAACGGGCGAAGCGCGCGGCACCGGAGATCGGCGGATGGAGCGGAGCGGGGAGGAACCTGGTGGATCGGCGGGTACATGGAGTTGGTGCAGACGGGGCACTCCAGCAGCTCGTGAACGCTGGTCGCCGGAGCGATCCCCGGCGGCGCCGCGCCGTTCCCCGAGCCCCCGTTGCCGCCGGCGACCCCCGCTGACGACATGGAAGGACTTGGTGAAGGCGTGGTGGAGCTGGGAGGCGGCGGCCTCGTCGTCCTCCATCATCCCGTCGGACGAGGACGCGTACTTGAGGCTACCCAGTTCCATTCATGGGAGAAGATAGCCGATAAGCGCAGATCTCGCCCTTCCCAGCCCCTCCACCGGCGGCCCCTCTTCGCCCCTCCGCGCTTCTCCCCCTCCCCTCTGGTTCCTCCGACGAGACCCCGAGAAACCGCAGAAAGGGGGGACGAACAAGGGGATCGTCCTCCGGGAGGGCCCAGAAGTGCGCCCGAAGGCAGCGAGAAGGCGGAGAGGGAGGGAATAGATAGAAAACCCCGTCGATGCGCTCCTTCCCTCCTGTTTGCAGCCCGTGCACGCGTTGTCAGTCTGGGATCAGGGTAGAGAGAGGGGGAGAGAGAGAGAGAACAGAAGGGCATTTAACGGCCTACATCCCAGTCGCCGTCCAAAAAAGAAACGAGACCAACGGTTTTAGGACGACCCGGGAGGGGGATAATGCAGAAAAAAAACCTAATTTTAAATCCGAGAAAAAGGCCATTGTCGAGACAAATGAACTCGTAACCGATGAAATCCGATTCTGGGTCGATCATTTATCCCATAATTCCAAGAACCCAGACCCTAGATTAACTCGAGAACTACCATTTTTGCGGATCTTGATCCACACTTTGAGGCTCGTCTTCACGGAAGCCTGCATGCAGTACTGCGCATCTCCTCCACGAGCACCAAGAACTCCGCCCCCCCTCCCCTCTCTCGCAGTATCCCTCGAACAGGTGGGCACCTTGCCAGATTTAACCTGTAAAAATCAATCGTGTTCGTAGAGATTGCCGAGATATATTAGGGTTTATCCGCCAAGAAAGTCGAGTTACTCAGAGAGAGGGGATGGATCGAAAGAATCCCTCCTCATCGGGACTCCGATCGCTGCTGCTATTGTGCCTCTTCATCCCTCTGCCATTAAGATCATCAGCATCGTCATCTCTTCGTTTACATATGTCCGGAGGTACGGCCGCAGGTTTGGACGCCGGCGTTTTCCGGTTCTCCCCCTCCGATCGGCCATTCGCATCGACCATTTTTTTTTTAATCTTGATTTGATCTTCTTCTTCGGCCAATCTGGGTTTCTTGCGCAGGCAGTAACCTGATTGGAGTGAACTATGGCCGTCTGGGGACTGATATCCCATCACCTGCGGCGGCGGCGAAGCTTCTCTCCTCGTTATCCATAGCCCATGTGAAGATCTTCGACATGGATGCATCCGTGATCAGAGCTTTCGCCAACACAGGGATTTCTCTGTCCCTGTGCATCCCGAACGGCAACATATCGTCACTGGCCTCGGATCGATCCTCGGCAGACCGAATTATCCGGCAATTCGTGCTCCCTTTCTATCCGAAAACCAGAATCTCTTCGATCTCCGTCGGGAACGAGGTCTCCATGCTGCCGGAGTTCGCCGCCTCGCTCGTCCCGGCGATGAGAAATCTCCACAGATCCTTGGCGGCGTTCCGATTGCAGAGCCTGATACAAGTTTCCACCACCAACTCTTTAGCCGTGCTGGCCGTCAGGTTCCCGCCCTCGCTCGCCGTGTTTCAGGAGTCGATTGCAGAGCCCGTTCTTCGCCCTCTCCTGTCGTTTCTTGCGGAGACGGGCTCCCCTTTCATGGTGAATCTCTACCCGTACCTGACCTTCATGGAGATTCCTTACATCCCCCTGGAGTTCGCTCTGTTCTCGGAGAACGCAGAGAGCGGCTTCAACGTCACGGACCCCAACACCGGGCTCACGTACACAAATCTGTTCGATCTGCTCGTCGATTCCTTGAATTCCGCCGCGTTTTCTCTCGGATTCTACAACCTCCGCCTCGTCGTGACTGAAACCGGCTGGCCGTCGCAAGGTGGAGACGGAGGCGGCGGCGCCGCCTCCCTGCGCAACGCCGCCGCGTTCAACCAGAAGCTGGTGAACCACGTCGCCGGGATTCCGATCAGGGGGACGCCTCTGAGACCCGGCTACCCCGTCGTGACCTACATATTCGCCCTCTTTGATGAAGACCTGAAGGAGGGAGCCCCCACGGAGAGGCACTGGGGGCTGTTCTTCGCCAATGGAACGAAGAAATACCAGATCAACTTCCTCCCCAGACCGCCATCAATCTCTGATGAAGCTCACTAGGTAGTGCAGGTATTATTCTCCACATGAACGGGATCAACCAGGACGAGATGCTGAATTACATGAAAGATGCCGCATTTCTAGCCGCTGAGGAACCCCATTTTTCCTTTCTCTCTTCTGGTGGCGGCGGAGCGGAGGATCAGCAGGCGCGGGGGGCGAAGCCGATGCGGGAGCCGGCGCCGTCGAAGACCACGCGGAACCCCTGCTGCTGGATGTTGCCGATGATGGAAATGCCGCTGTCGGTGCCGGCGAAGGCGAAGCAGAAGACCATGTTGGTGGTCACCGGTATCAGGTAGTTCTCCGCCGGGAGCGGCAGGTCGGCGACGGCGCCGCCCGCGCCCCTGAAGTGCATCACCACCGTGGGCACCTTCACCTCCGTCATCCCTCTCAGGTCGTAGCATGTGTCGAACAGCGAGAAACTCGCCGCCGGCTTCAGCCCCGACGTCCCGGCCATGAAGGCGTCGCGCAGCGCCGCGTACGCCGGCCGCGCGAGCCTGGTCACCGACGTGCCGGAGTCTACGATCACGCCGCCCTTCCCCGTCGCCGGATCGAGCCGCAGGTCCGCCGCGAGAACGCCCGGCACGCGGGCGCCGCCGACGCTGATGCCCAGCAGCTCCACGTAGTAGAAGGTGTCCAGGCGCGGGTTTGCCACCATCGGCGTGAAGACCACCCCGGCGGCCCTGGGCAACGCCGCCGGCCCGAAGATTACCGTAGAAGAACGGCGGCGGCGAATCGGCGCCGCCGCCGTCGCAGAGGTGCGGTCCACCAGGCAGTAGGAGAAGCGGCGCCCGAAGCGCCGGCCGGCTTGCGATGGGAACGAGAGCCTACCGCGGCCGAGGCCGAGCAGCCCGGCGGCGGCGACGAACAGGCCCGTGTTGTCGTGGCCGCAGCCAAAGGGCACGCCGGCGACGCGCGCGCCGCCACTGAAGGTGAGGGTCTCGGTGGAGAAGTCGCCCGCCGTGACGGAGCCGTCGCCGTAGGACACCTGGTAGAGGCAAGAGCTCTGCCGGGTGTCGCAGCCGGCGGCATCGAGGCCGCGGCACAGCGGGGAGCCGCAGGGGACGGCGGCGTACGAGCGGGACCGCGCGGGGTTGAAGATGGGGTCGCTCTGGGAGTAGCACCGCCGGCAGGGGGCGCACTGGATCCACACGACGTCGCTGCCCGTGTCGAGCACCATGTAGGCGGAGGTGGGAGGGGTGCCGATCCCGAGCCGGGTAAAGTACTCGCCGCTGCCCAGCGCCAGCCCAGAGACCACGGCCCCGCTGAACCCGCCGGAGCCGCCGCGCTTGGTGGCGTCGTCTCGCCGGCGAGAGCGCCTTCCGGCGAGGTCCTCGAGGGTGGCGACGCGGGCGGAGTCGCGCCCGAGGCGGAGCCGGAAGAGCGCCTCCGGCGTGGAGTTGGCGGCGGCAGCGGCGAGGAGGGAGTCCCGGTGGTGCAGCCGGAGGCGGAAAGAGTCATTCCCGTGGTCGGGGAGCGGGACGGCGCTCAGATCCTCCTTGTCGACAGACCAGGAGTGGCCATCATCCTCCTCGTCCGGGGGGCCGAGCGGCGGCAGCGGCTGCTTCGACAGAGGGGACAGGACGAGGGTGTGGCACTCGAGGCCTCTCGCGACGACGACGACGACGGCGGCACCGTTGAGGTGGAGTAGGAAAAGGAAGGGGAAGAGAAGGGCGAGGCGGCGGCGTCGGGAGGGCCTTGGCGGTGGCGCCATGGGCGGCGCAGCAGGCCAGGCAGCGATGGCCCCGGAGGAGGACGAGGAAGGGGGTAATAAAACGAGTGCGCGGAATTGGTGGGGAGTGGGCGGCACAGTAATTAGCCCACCAAAGCGTAGCCTTTTTCACCCGGCAATTCCTCCGGCGGTGATGAAAGGCGGCGAATCGATTGTCCTCACCGTACGGACAGACACGTCCTCCTCCGTTCACATCCAGCCAGAATTCTTTCTTCCCCTCTGCTCCTCTCGTCACCTCCGCCGGCGATTAATTCTGCGCGTCTGCTGCTCGGGCGGGAGGAGGAGGGTACGGAGGGCCGGCTCTCCGTAACCCAGTTCGCGCCGCCCGACGGCCTCTGCGGGGCTTGGCTTCTGCGCCACCGCCGCCCGGCGGCCGGCTCATTTCCCGGCGGCATTGCCGTTTGTCTCAGGCGGCGGCGATTAACTTTATCGGGCACGCTGCTCGGGCTCTCCTGTTGGCTTGAAATGGGCTTCTCTGCTGCGGCCGCCCCCACTCCGGGTGGGGACAGGGCGCTGCGCTGCGCTCGTTCCACGTATAAAGTACGGCGTCTCTTGCCGAGGGCAAGCCGGCAAGGAGCACAGGCCAGAGCTGCCAAGCGGGTCGAGATAAAGGAGGGGCCTTTTTCCATCGAAGCCAATTAATCGATTCCGTCTGTGTTCGTCCGTGCTGGACAGATAATAAACATCGCGGGTTAGAAAATATAAAAAAATCATATAATTCATTTGATTGGTGAACTAATCGGAAGAGACCACGTTTTTTCCTAAAGGCTAAAAGAATATTAAAATTTGGAAAATTATTATTGCAGTAGAGGAAATTTATAAGACGATATGCTTATACCTTCTTATGAAAGAAAAGTCAACAAGGGGTGGTAGAAGCAAAGAGAGGGGAGAAAAAGTAGGAGGGCTATTTTCATCAAACATTTATTTCATGCAAAATATTTTTCATAAATAATTTTTATTGATAATTGACCGTACTTTTATCTTTTTTTTAGCGAAAGTGAATGATAGTAAGTTGTGAAAATGTTCGTGGGCCTCTCTCTCTCTCTATCTCTATCTCATGTGGGGGCCATTTTTCTGAATTTTCCCAACCAGAGTCGTGTGAGTTCTCCCGGTGGGCATGGTCTTGAGGTTGGTGATATTAGGTAAGTTGCCGAATCAAACCATGGTATTGTGTCTCATATTCCATATAATAGAGGGACAACTTGGTTGACCACCTTAGAAAAAAAAGACCAAGTATTGATTAGGAGGGTGGTGGGGCCCAGTTTAGTTCCCCTCAAAGGAGATATTTGTAGTTGTACCCAATTTACTTATAAAATTAAATTATCGCGAGGCCAGTTGGGAGAAAATGAGCGAGGAGGGGCGGGCGCGACAACCCACCCGGGATAGATTGCATAATTTTATTATAAAAGGTTTTTTGCCAATTGACGAAAGGACCTGGGGGTTAAGTTGCACAGTTCTTCTGGTCTCTCTCCCGCAGAGAGGGACGGAGAGCCGAGGGAGGAGGCGCGATTGGCGCCCTCACCTTCCCCGCGGTGCTTCCCCGGTCGTCGTCTGCTGAGCGCTCGCACATCCTCCTGCTGGGGTCTGATGCGAGGCCTTCAATCGACCCATCGCCTCCTCCTTGCTGGGTTACTCTTCCTTCTCCTCGGGGCCTAGGGTTTGATGTTTGACGAATGGAGGGCTCCCGTCGCGGATGGATTCTCCTTCCTCGTAGCGGCGGGGGCCACCTCGCTGTGCTGCATCTTTGTTCTCTGGTCGTCACTACGTAGACTGGGGGCTGTTCCGAAGGAAGGCACGGCGATCGAGTCGGTTTGGTATAGTAATAAAGCGCGCAGGCGCGCTTGTTCCTGCCGGGGTGGTCTCGGCGGCGAGAGCTCCAGCTCGATGTCCAATCATGTAAACGGGGACATGGCAATGGGTGAAGGGGAACTTCCGGCGGCTTCTGAAGTGGAGCGGCAGATCGGTGCGTCAATGATGGAGCAGCTTGTCCCGGAGATCACAACCCATGCGCTGAGCTATTTGGATTACCCCAGCCTGTGCCGCCTCTCAATGACCAATTCGTCGATGAGGAGGGCGGCTAACGATGACAATGCGTGGAAAGCGCTCTACCACAAGGTATAGCTCTTCCACTCCGTGTTGTTCTAGTCGGGCAAGTTCTACGCTAATTCGATCATCCTATGCTTTACTTTCTTGCTCGAAAGTCTTCAGCGTTACCCATTACTGATGGCATTTCCATTTCCATCTCTATTTCCGGTCTTTTTACTCGATTAAAAACCCCGACTTTCACTGAGGCTCAGTTTAGTGGACACTTGAAATGGTGAGCGGTTCTGTGGGTTCACGGGGTTTATACGTCGAATCCTTTGCGCAATGAGGAGGAAGTTGTTTTCAGAGTCTCGACCAGCAATGCGGTGCGGATACAGATTAGGTTATTGAGATGAGAATTTTTAGATGGATGTGAGGAAAGGAGGGAGAGCATCACTTATCAAATGAAACTAGTCTATAGGTGCTAGCAAGATAGAAGGACTATGAAAATTACTTGAGGTGATTTGGAAAAGGAAGCCAATGGGATAACCTATAAGGAGAAATGTGAATCATTTTTGTGACAGCTTTACCAGTTGAGGAAAATTTTAAGCTACTTGGAAAGGCTGGGTAGAAATATATGAATTTAGGTACCACCAGCGTTAACATCGTGCATCAGTATGTGAATTGGTAGAGTAAGGTCCTTATTTTTTGTCAAGTATGTTAAATAAGCACCTTGGAATGCCTGATCAAAGTTTCAGGAACGATAAGTTTTAAATGTTGACGAAGATAAGAATCAGCCAATTCTAGGGATACTGGTGAAAATTTTATTTGGGTGTATGCACCTAAAAATGTGCAACTTGTCTGGCAGTTCCTACTCACTCGTATGTGCTAGAAAACCTATGAGCATACTTCCATTTTTATCTCTGGCTAGTGGTTGCCTTAGAGAAGATCATCAATTCAAGCCTACTCCAGGGATCAGCATAGGCATCTTATTTTTCATCCCTGTAGAAAGCTATTCAGGGAAAACTTTTTGAAATATGTTCCGGTTTATGAATAAAGTAAGTAATTATCTGAAGCAGCTGCATTTGAATAAAAAAAGCGTGAACCGTAAGAACCTCCTAAAATGTAGGATGACAAGAAATTAGGCAAAGGAGCTAACTTTACAATACTAATGTTTTATAGAGCAGAGCCATAAGAACCTTCCCTTTCATCATTGCTTTATTTTAAAATGTCATCTGGAATACCTGTGTTAGTTTTTCCATTTATTTCTATTTTACAGAGCTATTTATGTTCAATCATACAAGCATGAGCTTCGTCTTGCGTTCATGTATTCTTCCATAATTCACATGTTTTTTCCTCCGATGTGCTTTCTCAATGCAGTCATTGTCACCGCGGTATTTTCTGCCTCAGTTTGGTAGTAGTAGTGACTAAACTAACTCGATGCCTTTTACATCAAAACATTAGTCAAAGAGGATGGCATGCTAAACGATCACCATTTACCATTGGTGCTGTGCAAGATAGACCCGCGTAGGCTTCTCATTCCAGTCTGATGTTTGGCCTCAAGAGAAAACACTATCTCAAATTCGAAGAAAAATTACTATTTATTCTGCCATTTCACTTGCATCAGGTTATCACAGATATTGGGGATTCACTGAGCAGAAAGGAGATGTGACAGAATATCTACTGTAAACTGCCGTGAACAATCCACTTCAGTAGATTATTTACCTCTCACAAATATGCGAACTTCCTGCCCTCCTGCTTATTAACTGCGTGGTTGTCCTCCTGGACAATGTCCATGAGAGAAAAGCTGCATTGCCGCTTTATCCCAATGCAGCTTACCACGCTCTCCTTTTTGGATTTCTTCTTCATTTAATCACCCTTGACGAGCTTATTATTTTATGGATTATTCATATTCGAACCCTTTTTATTGCGACCTCTCCGATTCAGACAACTTCTACTCTAATTTATATGATGACTTACTGCTCCTTGTTTACCACGGCTAGAATATTTGGACAAACATAGGATGCAGAATGCTACCCTACAATTTTTTGGGGGACCAAGGCCAGTGAGAGAATCATCTCTTTCATGGCTTCTATAAAATCGTTATTTTGACCGGGAGAAAGGTTATAATTTTTGCATGATTCATCTTGCAACTTGTTTCTGCTATTTTTTTTCATTTTGTCATCGACCTTCCACTATTGTTTTGGACGTGAGGCATGTCATGCTGACTTATAAAAGTCCTAAGTCTGATGCTTTCATATAAGCATTCATCTCTTGAATCTTCTGTTTTATTTGATTCCTTTGTGATCCCTTTTTCGGGGAAAAAATATGATTTCCTGCACTTGGATTTTGGGGATATCCTTGGAACGTCTGTTCAATTCTTATGAAGAATGAACTTTAATAGATGCATTTCCCCTGGTGACTCATTGATGACCACTTTTCTCTGACCAATTTCACCACCCCAATTTCGCAGTTCCTTGCTTTAGATCAATGATTCTTTCTTTTTCTCTGTAGAGCATCGAGAATCTAATCTGACCTCATGTTCCTCCTAACCTGCACACTAGTTCACCTGCTGTTCCTGTTCACTATTGGAAAGGTGAGTCATCGGACGTCTTTACGTCTCATTATAAGGCGGTCAAGGCCTCTGTTGAAACTCAGAAGCTGGCCAATCCCAACTGTCTGACATTAGTGCGTAGGTTCTATAAGCTCATCACCTGGGGTCTCTGAAGTTGAATGTTACTGTTCGGTTACTTACACTAACATGATGCACGCTGTCATTTTTTTAGGATATTAGGTTCAGATAAAGAAGCATTCCCATTTAGATCCAAGAAAAAACTGCGAAGACTTCAAGTTATTTAACAATATAAAAATTGGCAGTGGAAAAAAATGCGTCATAATCAATTAGGTCGCCATATGCACAGAAGTCCTTTTGCCCACTAAGATTTACCAATTTCTAGAAGGTCATCGTCTAATATTAGTACGCACATCCATTAATTAATCAGCATTAGCTCAGTTTCATTAAATTTCTTTTCCAACTTCTGTCAGGAAAAGGTTTGAAATCTGTCACTGTATACCTTGGTCTGTCTTAAGTCCTATAAAGCCGTTCAGTTAGAGACAGTCTATTCTGGCATATATCGGCATGCAGATACTGAAAATTAGTGGCAGCTTTGCTATAGTTTCTTTTTGTTTCAATTTTATTCTGTTTGTGTCTTCCATGATAGTGAAAATTTTGTGACAGATGTAGACAGCATATCCATTCTTGGCCAAGACACCTTTACATCCATAACCTGTGTGATTGTAGAGATCACATCCATGAATAGAAAGGAAGGGGGGGCACCAAGATGAACTCATGCAAAGAATTTAGGGCTCTTTGAGCGGTGGGTGAAGATAACTTCCAATGTGCGATAGTTTTCTCACAGATCTTATGAGAAGATGAGACCAGAGAATGGGTAGGAAACGGCTTTCCTTTCTTGGGATCTTATTCAATCTTGCAATATAATCCCAAGATCAGTGTTGTTGATTTCAGGTTGATAGTTGGACACTAATTCATTCTCATAGTCTTAAATCCTCCATGGGGTCCGTATTAGTCGACTAGGATGCCAGAAACACGCTTTTGTATCAGTTGAATACGCATTCTGTGGCATATTTTAATCATTTATTTTGTGCGGTCAACGTGGATGTTCACATTCATGTATGGTGTTCGATACAACAATATAATCTTTCCGCTATTTGATCTACTTATCAATAAAAAATTACTTATATTTTTATGCAGCACTCACATATTAGTATGATATTGTGTAATTTTTTTGTCTTGTGTGCCAATCTTTGCAGCGTATCTAGACAAAGCGTCTCTCAACACCTCTCCTCATCATCTTAGGCAGTAAGATTAAATCCTTGATATATATATCGAGAGAGAGAGAGAGAGAGGTTGACATAGTCCACCAGGAGAATCATGGGAAACAGCTAGAGCTAATTTAGGTTCCAAGTCAGATCCAGTGGCAGTCGATCCATCAAACTGAGAGGCTGTCATTCATCAGGAACTGCTATAAAAGCCCATATATATGTATTATACATACATTTATATATGCATGTATATTTATATGTATACATATATATTTATGGCCATCACAACTCCTCTGCGGATAA
Source organism: Spirodela polyrhiza (assembly GCA_024713555.1). Lineage (NCBI taxonomy): Eukaryota > Viridiplantae > Streptophyta > Magnoliopsida > Alismatales > Araceae > Spirodela > Spirodela polyrhiza. Next base: position 1,554,934 of record CM046538.1, on the reverse strand, counting down.
TTCTTTGGAAAGCTTCCTCTATTATAATGTTTGGAATATCCGCGGAGATTTGCAGCTTGTGGAATTCATTCCCTGTGCTATAAAAGTTTAGGAAGACATGGTTGCAATCAAATATTACGCAGGTTTACTCATCAGATGACGCATTTCTGCCATCAAGCGGAGTGGCATCGCCGCGATGATCGGTCATTTATTTCCTTGGACAACGCAGGATTTCACTGTGGAGCAGGATGGCATCACTCCGGCCAACGGATGGAAGGCCTACTACGCCGCCACGAAGGCCGTGGTGGATGTCAACGCGGAGTTCTACGACATCATCCGAACCAGATCTCTCCCCGCCATGAGCCGCCTGTGGCTTCACGCTGATTATGTGAAGTGCATCCACGGCTCGGGAGAACTCTTCACGGGGTAAGAACTCTCTCTCTCTCTCTCTCTCTCTCTCTCTCTCTCCCCCTCCCTCTCTCTCTTCCTCGCTATCTCTCTCTATCTCTCTCTCTCTCTCTCTCTCTCCCCTCTCTCTCTCTCTCTCTCTCTCTCTCTCTCTCTCTCCCTCTCTCTCTCTCTCTCTCTCTCTCTCTCTCTCTCTCCCTCTCTCTCTTCCTCGCTATCTCTCTCTCTCTCTCTCCCTCTCTCTCTTCCTCGCTATCTCTCTCTATCTCTCTCTCTCTCCCTCTCTCTCTCTCTCTTCCTCGCTATCTCTCTCTATCTCTCTCTCTCTCCCTCTCTCTCTTCCTCGCTATCTCTCTCTATCTCTCTCTCTCTCTCTCTCTGCCTCTCGGTTTTGAGCTGAATCTGTGAGGTGGCGGGCAGGTATGCGGCGGTGATGGACAGCTGGGCGGTGGCGCTCAACTGGGTCCCGGGCGGCGGCGGTCAAGCGGGAGTGGCCTTCGAGGTGAGGGATGTACGGGTCCGGGTGATCGGTGAGGTGGCCTGGGTCACCATGAAAGCCTACGTGGACGTTGACTCGGGGCCGTTCCACGTGACCAACGTCTTTGAGCTCCATCGCGGGAGGTGGTGCATGGTTCACCACCATCGCTCTGTCATGCTGGCCGACCCAGACGCCGGGCACAATAACATCTTCGGCTAGAGAGAGAGAGAGAGAGAGAGAGAGAGAGAGAGAGAGAGAGGGGCTGGGCTATGTCGCCTGGGTTCTCTTTCGGCTTGGCGGTGTCACCCTCATCAAATGCACATCCACATATATAAAATTTTTCGATTCTTCTTTACTCTATGGCCTCACCCCTCAATCGTCTTCCTTTCATAGACATTATATGCAGCAATATTCGTAGGTAATGCAGAAAAGAAGGCGTTGACCTTGAGGTGCTCTTCTATGTTTCTAATATCCAGGAATCTCTGATTTAAATAATATAAAAATAGAAAAATTATGTTATGCAGAAGGAATTATTAACCTGACCTCAAGAATGAGCAGATCAAGCTTCAAGTTGCATCTCGAGGATGTACTCGTGGATTTTATTTTCTAAAAATAAGTATTTATTGAATATTACGTCTGATTTTAGATTTTTGAAAGAAAGATTTTTTTAGAAAAATCTATCAGCATCCTCTTAGTTGCAAGGGGTACTTGAGAAACTCTCCAGCCCGATCAAATGGCTTTTGCTCGCACGCCAAAGACGCCAATTCTCATCCAGAGTATCTACCGATGATCATGAGTGCATCCTAGAAAAAGATCGATATATACGGGGAGAGAGGGGGGGGAGAGAGAGAGAGAGAGGGAGAGAGAGAGAGGGAGAGAGAGAGAGAGAGGAATGTACGGATTCGATGCCCCAGAGGAGGAGCAGGAGAGGGCGATCATGGAGTTTCGCTTCCTATACCGGCAAGCAGCCAGCGGTTGGAGCTGGTTTCGGCCGGAAACCCTACAAGCGGAGATCACACCGGCGACGAGAAAGGGAGAGAGACTCGGCGGAATTCTTATGACTTGGTTGCACCGGCAAGGCCCCTCGCGGTGGCGGCGAGCACCCTCATTCTCTCGATGAGGGCCTCGATGTCCACCTGCTCTGAGAGGACGGCCGCCAGATCCTCAGCGTCCATCGCCACCCTGACCCTCCACACGCCCTTCGTCACCGGAGGGAGAACCTCGATGTTAGAGAGAGAAGGGTCGCCGCCGGACGCCGCCCGCTTCCGGTCGAGAGGGAGGCGATAATACAGCCGACCGTTGTGGAGGCGCTCCCCGTGGAACATCGGGGACACGGCGCCTCGCCGGAATATTCCGTGCCCGGGGTAGCCCTTGAGGACTTCCCCCACTTCGACGGGACCTTCGAACTCCAGCACACCCCCGGAGCCCGTCACCACGCGGACCGGGCCGCCGCCAGGGCAAGGGCAACGACAGCGGCCTTGCGCGCCGAGCAGTTCGCGGCGGCGACGGCGGCGGCGGCTTCTCGCGGGGAGCAACCCACCGTGTTGCCTTTGACACTACAGTTGCCCATTACAAATGGCCACTGAGAGAGACGATCTCAAGGGCTGCCGATGGGGTGATACTTATACGAGTCGGATGAACCGGTGGGGTATCGTCGCCTGAGACGGAGAAGAAGAAGACAACGGAGGACAGAGCTTTCATCTGCGTGTTCTCTCTCAAAACCCTTCATAAATTCAAACTCCAATTCGACCGTTGACACCCTGGACTGATGTCAAGTACCCCGAATCCTTGAGAGAGAAAGAGAGTGAGATAGAGAGAGATAGGACTTGCTCTCTTTCTCCCCTCAAGAGGGGAACTGCTTCATCACAGCATAGTTGAAAAGGACGATGACAGAAAGGGCCACGGGTCGCCTGAAAGGGAAGACTTTGAAGGACGAAGCCATGCCCCTGGTAACCCAAACTCGAGGGGGAAGAGGAAGAGCATAACGACGCGGCGCGCCGCGGGCAGCACAGTGGCTGCGCAGTGGCCGCTGTCGGAAGCTGCCCTACGGCGCAGCGGCGTTTGTGGAGATTGCCCCGAATGTGCCCACCACACGCGTCCGGATGGGCTGGCTGGGGACTTGGAGCTTTGTCGAACTGACGGAGCGGAGCGCCTCCTCGGGCGGCGCCACCGCAGAGGCGCGTTCGAAACGACAGCGGCCGTGGCCGGAGGGGATGGCGACTGATGAAGGACGTAGGCCATGGGGTTTACTACAAATCGACATCTGGGCTCGTCCTCCTGCAGATCGGGCGGGGTCCCCGTGAGCCCTCCAAAGATGCGCCCCTGCCCAGCTGTCTGGGTGGTACATCAACCGCCTGCTCTTCGGAACAGTCTCGTTTTTCACACTTGGGTCGGTCACGTCAGCCCCCCCCCCCCTCCTCCATGAACGCCGTAGTCCAGAAGAAAGCCCTATGCCTCCGTCTCATTCCCATTCTCACATGCCTGCTCTCTCTCTCTCTCTCTCTCTCTCTCTATCCATCTTTCTATCTATATCTGTCGTCTATCTATCTATCCATTTTTTCGCGGCTTTGCCTCCTTTTAAATTGCAAGGAAAGTTATCCCCTTGACAGCCCATCCACGTTGATGGTGTTCCAAGCACGTCCAACGATTTTGTTTCCATTTTCGTGAGAAAATGACTCCCGATTCCCATACCCATTGATTGCCAGATCAATCGTCCTTATTTGGAATAGTTATATTGAAACCTTGAGAGAAATAATGCCACCGTGGAATATTGTCTCTGTAGCTTTTCCTCAGAAAAAAATTATGTTATATGGGGAAAAGAGAGGGTCCAGGTGCAACCCTAATTTTGTTACCTTCTATCAGAATAAAAACCTCACCCTGAGTCAGCATGTAAGTCCATGAAAGTGCTCAATAATCTTCAAAAAAGGATATTTTTTTTTTGCGAGCATAAGAAGGGAACTGTCTACAAGATTAGATCTTTCCTTCACTATTTGGATTTTATTTCCTTCTATTCTCTATCATTTCAGGAAAAACGTCCATTAGACTTTCCATACGTTGACTTCCATAGAGGTCATGTTCGTTCCAAGATGGGTGTTGACCCTTGGGTTCTGGATGCCAACCTTAGTGGCATCCCAAGATATAGTGATTGACCTATGGGATTTTCAAGGTAGCCTTTATGGTTATTCACATGAGGTCAGATCTTCTATTCTAGCTTCAATTTTTGCTTACATAATGACTCTTTTTTATGTCTATATTTTGTCCCATAACTTTGAGGGATTGATCCTCGTCTTGTTGAATTCATGTTTTTTTGGTCATTTTCCTCACAAAACCTTCATTTATCTGTCCAAACTCATATTTCCTAAAAATTGATATTTTCTATTAACTAAATTTTTTTTTAACCCAGAGAACTCATACAAACTATTTGAATAAGCCATTACAATTTTTTTCCAATATAATCACCAAAATTAATTCACCAAGCGAAAAAAAATTAATTGTGAGTGAGAAAGGGTATGGACTTATTCAACGCTATCCCCACTAGTCTTTAACATGTTTCCCTATTTTACGTCATAAAATGGTATTCTGCATGGAACTCACTTCAACGAAACTTTAACAAAAATAAAAAATTAAAAAATTAAAAAAATAAGACGCACAGCGCATTGTACAACATGGGTAGGTATCTTCAAGTATATAATGACATTATATGTATGGGTGAGCGAGACACGAGCGAACCGATAATCTTCATCTTCGCTAGAGCTTGATGATAATGGGCCAACGCCGTCCTAACCAGGAGGCTTCCTCGCCGGGCGGCCGGGCGGCCGGCGGCCATGGAACGTTGGGGCGGCGGCACGGGCCTCCCCTCCACCTACTCCTCTCCTCCCCCATTTACTTCTCAGGCGGAGGGAAGGGCCCCCGTGAAGATCGATAAATGCGTGGCGGCGCCCGCATGGTGTTTAACTTAATGCCCCCTCCTCCACAGGCCCTCCTCCTTCCTTTTACCGCCTCCCTCTCCTCCGCCGCTGCGCTTCCTTTCCCGGCGGGCCCTCGCGATGCAGGCGCAGCAGGGGCCGTGCAGGGAGATGCCCCCCTCGGTGGACTGATCTGGGTTGTCTCTCTGGCCCCTGCTGCCGTCGTCCTTCCTCTTCGTTTCTCCGGCGGCGCGGTCTCTGAAGCCGGTGCCGGAGATGGGGAAGAAGCAGGGCTGGTTCACCTCCGTGAAGAAGGTCTTCAAGCCGTCGTCCTCGTCCTCGTCCTCGCCTGTTGCCGCCGCCTCGCCGAGGGATGCGCAGAAGAAGGTGAGCGTCTTCCTTCTCCCGGCGCGGGGATGATCTCCTTTCCTGCTGGATCAGCAAGTTCGCTGCCCGTTGCAGGTGGATGACGCGGAGGGGCCACAGGAGATGCCGGAGATTGTGACCCTCGAGCACTTCCCGGCCGAGTCGTCCCCCGAAGTCACCCACGGCCTCGGCGGCGGCGGCGGCGACGATGACGACGATGAAGACGACGACGGCGGCGGCAGCAGGACCCACGAGATGGCCGTGGCCGCCGCCACCAAGGCTGCGGCGCAGGCCGCCGCGGCCGCCGCGCAGGCTGCGGCCAAGGTCGTCAGGCTCGCCGGGTACGGGCGGCAGTCCAAAGAGAAGGCCGCCGCCGTCCTCATCCAGTCCGTTTTCCGAGGCTACCTGGTGCGTCCGTACCCATCTACCCTCCATTTTCCTTCTCTCTTTCCATAGCGCTGAGCCATAGCCAGCCGCTCAACCTCGCCGTCGGACCACGAAAAGGACGCCATTGACGCAGGGGAACATCAGAACATTCCCCGCCGATCATCGCTTACCAATCCCTACTGCCGCCATCATTTATTTTTCCCGTTTCCCCAAGAATATCCCGGATTAGGTAATTAAAAGCACGATAATTCCGAGCCGCTATGCATCCATTGCTCCGCCGGAGCAACGGTACGCCGGCGTCGGGCGGCACACGCGGTGAATCCGACGGCGGGCACGCATTGATGGCGGCGGTGGTCCTCCTCTGTGGCGCAGGCGCGGAGGGCGCTGCGGGCGCTGAAGGGGCTGGTGAAGCTGCAGGCCCTGGTGAGGGGCCACAACGTGCGGAAGCAGGCCCACATGACGCTGCGCTGCATGCAGGCCCTCGTCCGGGTTCAGGCCAGGATGAGGGAGAAGCGCCTCCAGCAGGCCCGCCGGGATCCGCTCCTCCGCCGCCGTCGCCGCCCCCCCCACGGCGGCGGAAGAGCCCACGAAAAGGGAGAAGAAGAAGAAGAAGAAGAAGAGGAAGAAGAAGGGGATGGGAGCACGCAGTGGAAGAGCAGCAGTCCCCAGAGGAAGCACGACGCCGTCATCAAGCGCGAGAGGGCCCTCGCCTACGCCTTCGCCTGCCAGGTACCCCGAAATCCCAATCCCAGTGCTGTACTCCCAGTGAACCTTGTTTCCATCAAGCTGAGGCTGTTCTTCTCTGCGGCGGCGGAGCAGCAACAGCAGCAGCAGCAAGTGTGGCAGCCCGGGGAGAAGAGCCCCCCGCAGTGGGGATGGAACTGGTTGGAGCGGTGGATGGCGGCGCAGAGGCTGCAGACTCGGAGTCCCTGCTTGGTCAATGATGAGATCCTGTCAGAGAGGACGGTGGAGATGGACACCGGCCCGAGCGCCGGGCACTCGACCCGGTACGGCGACCGGCTCGCCGGAGGAAGGGCGGAAGCCGGCGGGGGGTTCCCCAGCTACATGGCAGCGACCCAGTCGGCCAAAGCCAAGTTCAGGGGAAGCTCGCCGGCGAAGCAGCAGCAGCTGCAGAGGACGCAGTGGAACTCGTCGACCAGGACGGCGCCGCCGCCGCCCGGCGGGGCCGACTCGTCGAGCTCCGGCGGGAGCCTCACGGCGGCGTACCGGATGCCCTCTAGGAGCCCCGGTCCCCGGCGGTGGCTGCCGGCGGGCTACAGCCCCGAGTCCAGCGGCGGCGGCGACGACCGGACGCCGCCGTACACCGCCAGGCGGCGGAGCAACTACCTCTGACGGGGAAGGATTCACTGCCATGGCTGGCCCCTGGCAGTGGGTTCCCTGGTGTTTTCTGTAAATCAGCCTAATAAGGAAGGTTTCTGTGCTCGAAAACACTCGATATTAATTAATATTTTCGGCCGCATATTAATAGATAGACAGGGAGTTTAGTGGGTGGTGACCGACTAATATTCACCATTTTGGGATATTAATCGAATATAAAATGATGTCACTCCTATAGGACGAGCATTTTAAGGAAGTCAACGCATTTCCTGTTGGGGGATGCACTGTGAAGAACAGTGGCTCGTTCAGAGATCAAGCAAGCTAACGAGTCACAATTTTAGTGAGACGAGAAGGGTGGTCAAGGATTTTGGTTGAATATCGCAAGCAACGGTAAAGGCTGACTTTTTTTATTCCATTTACGTTCTCCATGTGGAAAACCCCAGAAGTCAACTAGGGAATAATCCCAGATTAGCTAACGGAAGTCCAAATCTGTGATCCTAGACATGGGCCCCGTTGACAAAATTAGGCCCGAGCCAGCTGGGTCAAGAGGAGCTGGCCCAGCCCATTTTCGCTCTGCGGCGTTGCACCAGTCCCTTATCCAGATCGGCCGACGCCGCAGCCCCTTTTCACCCCCCCATCGCTGCAGAGCATCCGCTTGCAGTCGGGCAGCCATGGCGTCGATCACCTCCACGCTCGCCGTCTCGACTCCTTCCTCCCTCACTCCCCACCACCACTTTCCCCTGTCGAGCGCCGCCCACTCCTCGTCGTCGTTCTTGTCCGCTTCGGGGCCTCTCAAATGGCGCTGCTCCTTCCGTCATTCCACCAGGACCTCGGCTCCCGCTGTGTTGCCCGTACGCGCCATGACCCTGGACTTCTCGGGCTCGTTCTTCGAGGGAGGGAGGGACGGAGGCGGCGACGCCGGTTCCAGCCCCACGGCGGCCGCCGCCACCGCCACATTGGAGGACAAGGAGGAGCCGCAGTGCCCTCCAGGGCTTCGCCAGTATGAGACCATGGCCGTGCTCCGGCCCGACATGTCGGAGGACGAGCGCCTCGCCTTCACTCAGAAGTACGAGGAGGTAACTGGACACTTCGCCGCCCCTCGGTCCCAGATGAGGAGAAAATAGGTCTTCGAGGCCCTTTCTACTGGGTCTCTTCATTATTTCCTGCTTCTTGATGCAGATTTAGCTATAATTCTTTGAGGGAAATCCAAGCTAGGGCTCGAGAATCCGTTTAGAATGAACGACGGAAGAATTATGATATAAATCGAATTATCACATCATCGTCTGTGTTCTTCCCCAATTATCTGACTTAGCCGACGATGCCCATAATCATTCTCTTTGCTGGAGGCATTGATGCTGTTCCATTGGCCGCCCATTGACGGAATTCATATTAGTCAGTGTTTTTTTTCCTCCCCATGTTCTTCCATTCTGTCATCGCCAGAGCCAAGTTAGATGGCATCCGATATATTAAATTTTTTTTTTCTAATTTTTGGTGCTCTTTGACATGATTTCTCTTGGATTTGGCCATGAATTTCTGGTGTTCATGATGGGGCGACCCGGGTCCTTTCTTGATGGAGTTGACTGATGAGTCACCTTCTGAACATGATCTGTTTTAATATTTGACAAAGGAAACGCCGAAGAAAGCTAGTGAAAATAAAATAAAAATCCTCAGAAAAAATCTCAAGATAGATGGGTTCCGTGAGAGAAATAGGGAATGCGATCCTGATAGTGTCACTATGTGAGAGGCATGGGCGTTCTTCCTGCCATGGCTTTGCTCTTTTGTCTCCCTGGTAAATTATGTGAATTACGACAGAAAACCAGACAAGATGCCTCTCATCTTGCTGATTGTCCCGTTTGGGGGTTCTCAGGGAAGGAGAAGAACAAAAAAAAAATCACTAGCTTTTTTATGCATCATCATCATCATCATCATCATCATCTGAGGACAGAGCTGATCACATGAACTCTGGCTGTTCTCCATCTGGGTCTCGGAAATTGATCTTGCAGAGGTACCTGGCGCATCAATGCTTTAAATGGTTATCTTGTTCCTCTTCTCTGCTGCAGTTGCTTGTGGCCGGCGGTGGGATGTATGTGGAGGTGTTCAACCGTGGGGTCATCCCTCTTGCCTACAGCATAAGGAAGAAGAACAAGGCTGGAGAGAGCAACACCTACTTTGACGGCATCTACCTCCTGTTCACCTACTTCACCAAGCCCGAGTCCATGGCCGTCCTCGAGACCAGGCTCCAGGCAGACGATGACGTCATCCGATCATCCAGCTTTAAGGTCAGGAAGAGGAAGTACTAGAAATCCTTGCAGAATGTTGCCTGTTGAATTCCCACCATGTGAGGTGATTTCTACTTTTGGGCTTCTCCCTGCCATTTCTCTGCTGTTCACAAGAAGACGCGGAGCCCGATTGAGGGGTGGGGTTTATGATTTCATTTGAGATTTTTGCTGTGCTCTCTCTCTCTCTCTCTCTAAAGAAATTCACCATGGAACTGCCTTGTTTGTCTTTTTTAAGCTGTTTATTAAAATTTTTTGATTCTTCTTGTCCCTAATCTACAGAGACGCCAGTTGGCCGGTCCAAAAGCTCCAACCTGGCCTGGTCTGGTTACCCTCGGTGCATTTTCCTGGCCCATTTCGCTAGGGTTTAAGGGGGTGGGGGAGCACCACTGAAACAGAAGGCTGGCTAGTCTGGCCCAGCTTGATAATCTCAGATTTAGTTAAAAAAAAATAATGTCTGGTGTGTTCCAAGCTTTGCCGTGGGCCATCATGGCAGGTCCCTCCACGTGGCAAAAACCCGTCTCTCTAGGCCATTTCCAAGTGGCGAGTTGGGTATGTTCCAAGACTGGACCTTGGGGAAAATTCCAGCAGACTTCGTTGCCTTCTTGGGATATGCGTGGAGGAAGGGTTCAAATTACCAGTTCATCAACATGTCCAGTACTTTACTTCTATTTCGATAAATTAAAAGCTACCAAAGTTTTTTTTGATGTAATGGATCTTACATCATAATCTATCCTTAAAGAGTATGATGAGTCTACAAAGGAACTGTAGCAGGGGAGGATGGGGGAGCAGTGGGCGCTAATCAGCCCTCCTTTCACAATTGAATAATCTAAGAATGGATTCAGACGTGTTGACTTCCAGTGAATAATTATGGCAATCCATCAAGAGAACCACAACATTTCTAGTGACTCTATGGTTCCAAGGAGAGCAACATTGAACCACATAATCGTTGATTTCAAGACTTCCTTAAAACATGATATGTTGACGTAGGATTGACCCAGCTGCTGAGCTATCTAGAAAGATAGTTGATGGAGATCCTATTGACTTACTTCCTCATGACTGCTTCCCCCCCAACATGAGTTTCTAACTTAGTAATTGTCATCAATGTAATAGTTAACATGGATTATGACACATTATTAAGGGTTATGGAATGATACACATGGTGACTGACATAATTATTTCCCCAGTTACAAAATTTATTTAACTTTGAGATAAAATATTTCAAGATCTGACATCTTTTTCTCAAGATATAAATCTTGTGTCTTTACCCATGAAACCTGTCACACCATCCACTAAGTCATTTGGATTGTTACAATCATGGCAACAATTCATCAACGAGGAGCATGTAAAATGAAGATAATGATGAGAGAGATTACTTAACGTTTTAAGCTTATGTTTGTTAAGCTTTTCTAGAGTTAATCTTCCATCTAATCAGTAGAAATAAGTGCATTAACCTCTTAACACCTCTAGTTGGTTAGATTAAACTATAAAAGTTAACTATTTATGTATGATGCATGTAATTATAAAGTCAACATGAAGACACACACCAAAGTGGCTACCTTCAAACTAACAATTAGGTAGTGGGGATCATGCTTAGGATGATGATCATGATGATTAATGCTTGAGTTTTAAGATTTTTTCTGTCTTTATGAAATTTGTTTGCTTATGAGTTGTCCAACTTTATTAGTTAGCTAACTTTTTTAGCCCTCTTTTCTTCAGCCTTTTTCTTTTTGGGGCTTAAAAGTTTATTCTCCTTTTCGGAAAAAGCTATTATTATTTTTTCATAAAGCTCATAATTGTTTTTGTGGATGGAGGCGAGTATTGGGCCTTGCCTGGCCCGCACTCACCCAGCTCCCTCCACCCGAGTTGGAACGAGCTGGGGAAGCCTGGCCGCGCTGTAAAGATTCGGAAGCTCCGCAAACCGAGTCGGACCTCACGAGTTGACGTCGCGAATCGCCTCGACTCGGAGCGTTCTTTATGTTCGCCAGCGTATGAATCCTCAGGCGGAGACCAAAGTCTCCGTCTTTCACGGCGGGGCTCTACCCGCCACTGGCTTCTCCGGCGAGACCACCACCGGCGGCGGCGGAGCTTCAGCGGCTTTCCAGCGCGGCCACCAGAAGCAACAGCGGGGCCGCCGAAGGCTGTAGCTCGCTGGTTTCTGTAGCCGCTCCACACGCTTTACAGCGAAGCAAGTTGGGGGGACGACGGCGACGGCGACCGCGACGGCGGCGGCGGCGGCGGCGGCAGCAGGGGAGAAGAATGATGGAAGCCCATGTTCCTCTCCGCCGTCAATCAATGATTTCGTCTAAAGAGGGAGAGGAAATAAAGAGCGGGGGGAGCTGACGGAGGGCCGTTTCTCATCTGACGGAGCGCCACTTGTTCCTGAGAGGGAGACGTAGACGTCGCAGCTAAGCGTTGACCGCTAATAGGCGGGACGAGTACACGCAATCATTGATATACACACGTGGATTATACACGATTATTTCCCTAAATATTTACCACGAGTTCAAATCCCATTAGGGTGGCGCAGTCCCACGTAATTTTTATCAGAATACTGTACTAATATTGACTGCACTGGAATTAGTTAGCCTCAGGTTGGTCTGAAGATTTAGTCAGCTGATGCCCAAGCTTCCTACATCCTAAGTTCTTGGAAACTAAAAAAGTCAAATGATGAACAATTATCAGAACTAGAAGGATGGGTCACTGCCAATCTCAATCATAATTGTGACCAAGACTGAAAAATTGATCTTTGAATGTTGTCAAGATCCAATTAGATAGTCAACCTAATCAGTTGAGGATCAGGTCAGAAAAATAATACCTACCATCATTTAGACATTATCTGGGTCCTGCTTATAGACTGTACTTAAGTGTACACATGATTCAATAATTTTTGCTAAATTTCAATGAAGAGTTGACTTTGTGGTACATTGTTTGACTGAGAAGGCTGCTAAAGTCATTCTCTTTTGCCTAATTAGGAGGTCAATTAGACAAGGTTGATAACCATTTCTATTAAATAATTATAAGCAAGGTCTTTTTTTGTGTGGAAAGGGCAAGTGGATCTGTTCCCCCAGAGTGCGAGAAAGAGTTGCACTATTTTCAAGTAATTCTCCACGTGGATCGTCCTCGGAAACTGAGCTGTCGTATAACGACTTCTTAACGCTGATGAGTAAGAGAAGACGTGACCCATTCAGCTGACACGCATCGCGAGATGCTGATCGGAACGTATCAGACGTGGGATGTCCTCTCCCAGCTCGATGCATGCCCAATGCCCATACATAAAAGCCATTCAACTACTCCACGATCTAAGGCTTCTCCCTTCTCTCCTTCTCTCTCTCTCTATCCTCTCTCTCTCTCTCTCTCTCTCTCTCGCGCGCGCGCGCGAGATCGCAAAGCTTAGAGCTTTCCGTGAATTCCAGATGATGGGCGGCCACCGGAGAGCCGGCCGGGCAGCCAACGGTAAGAACCAGGGCGGCGATTCGACCTTTCATCTGTAAAGGCTAGCTCAAAGTACGTCACAGCAATGGCGGAAGAAGAAGAAGGAGAAGGAGAAGGAGGAGGAGAAGAAGAAGAAGACGACGCAGCCTCGGCCTGGGCCGTGGAGGAGAATGGCAGAGACGGTGGCAGTCTCTACCCCATGTACTTCGGGGCCTCCTGTGCCTTCCTGGCGCTCCACCTCCTCTCCGCCGCGAGAGGCCCGGACATGGGCGGCGCCGGGCGGCGCCGCCTGGGGGAGATGCTTCTTCAGGGCAGCGCCAGTCTCCTGGGCCTTCTCCTCTGGAGAGCCCAGAAGGCGGGGGAGGAGATGGCGGCGGCGCTCAGGGGGGCCGAGGAGGAGGTCTCCCTCCTGAAGAGTCTCAGGGCAGAAGACGCGAAAGCCAACGAGAAGGTAGTGGGCATCTTCGCCGCCCGCGAGCAGGGCTGGATCGCCGAGAAGAGAAAGCTCAAGCTTCAGATCCAGGCCCTGATGGCTCAATTTCGAGTCCTCGATGTACAGAAGCAAGAGGCCGCCGCCAACTTCGCCGGTAAGATCTTGGAGAAGGAGGCGGCACTGGAGGAGGAAACCAAGAAGACGGCGGAGCTGGAGGAGAGACTCCGGGCGGCGGAGAAGGAGGCCCGGGACAACGCCGACGAGATGGGCCACGCCCTGCGGCGGGTTGAGGTGGCGGTGGGGGAACTTGCAGAGGCGCGCCGCCAGAAGGACGCCGCCGAGTCGGCCGCGGAGGCGCTGATCACGAAGATGGCGGAGGTGAAGAGAGACAGCGAGCAGAAGGAGAAGATCCTGTCGGCGATGCTGCGCAAGTCGAAGGCAGACACCGCAGAGAGGCTGGCCCTGATGAAGGAAGTGAGGGAGAAGCAGGTGGAGATGGAGGTGGAGAGGTTGAGGAGGAGGATGGCCTCCAGGGGATTTTCCTCCATGAATGTGGAGCTTTCCCGGGGAAGAACTGGCTTCCACAGGAGAACCCTTCTCGTCGATTATTTGGAAGCTGACAGCTTGAGGGAGAGTGGCTTCATCGACACCACCGCCGCCGCCGGCGATGACCTCGATCGGTGCTCCGGAGAGGACAGCGACGAAGAACTAGGTGCATTTTTTTTCCAAAGTTGGCATATTTTTACAATCATTGCTCTTAACATTTGGTCAGCGAAAGCTGCTGACGAATTATAGAGAAACGTCACAGACGCCAGGAACCTGCAAGAGTGGGCTCGGTCGGAGGCGGAGAAGTACGCCGCCGTCCTCCGGCGACGGCACCGCGCGGAGCTGGAAGCCTTCGCCGATCAGATGCGCCTGAAAGACGAGAAAGTTGAGGCCTACCGGCGGCGACTGATCGGCATGGAGCTCGAGTCGAAGAGGCTGCAGTCCCACGTCGAGGGCCTCGACGGCAGTCTTTCCCATTTCAGGGAGGAGTGCGTCAAGCTCGAAGCGCTGCTCCTGGACAGGGAGAGGGAGCTGAGGGCCCTGAAGAACAAGCTCTTCTTCCCCATGAAGAACCACCGGAGAAGAGACCCAGATTGTGACTCCGCCAGGTCTCCGCTCCGCCGGAGAAGACGAGAGGGCCCGCCGGCGCCGGCGCCGGAGATGGTGCCGTTGGAGAGCCGGGGAGAAACCATGGCAGAGCATGGCCCGCCGGAGACTAGTGCCGGGTCTAAGATGGATCTCCATGCGCTGGGAGTCTCCTACAAGATCAAGCGGCTGAAGCAGCAGCTCCTCGCGCTGGAGAGGCTGGCGGCGGCGCAGGCTCTGAGCCAGCCCCCCAACGGCTGCGACGACGACGGCGGCGGGAAGGAGGAATATCCACCGCGGGGCCTCCTCCCGGCGATGACCGTGCTCAGCAAGCAAGTGAAGAGGTACCAGACTTTGGAAGAGAAGGCGGACGATCTCTCCAAGAGGATGGTAATTCCCCCTCTCGGAAAGCTTCATCTGGTCTTATCCATAAATGGTTTAAAAGAGGAGTTGACTCCTTTCAGAGCGGAGTTGACGGCGGCTCCCGACGGCGGGGGAGGGGCAAGGAGCAAAGGGAAGCTCTCGAGGGCTTCCTCGAGGAGGCGTTCCATCTCCAGCGACACGTCGTAGCGACAGGCCAGAAGCTCCTAGGAATACAGTCGTGGTTGACCACCGGTCTCATCGGCGGCGGCGGGCCGAAAAGCGCCGCCGCCGAGTTCAACCTCGCGAGGTTCGCCGCCGTCGTGAGAATCCTCTTCAGGGAAGTGCAGGTGGGTCTGGAAGGGCAGATAGCTCGGATCATCGGCAACCTCGAGGAGGCTCTGGCCTGCGACGGCATCCTGCACGAGAAAAGATAAAAGTATCCTCGCGAAAGCAACCAGCGAACCAGAGCCACATCTCCACGCCACAGTTGACTATTTTTTAAGCATCTCCAGAAAAGGAAATATAATCTGCCCTGCTTGGAATCATTTTTTTTCTATGAAAAAAAAAGCATAATCTGGGAAAGAATCCAACCGAGGTGGACACCAACCCGGGAGAAGGCTTCTCCTAGATGGCCCACATACCCATTTCATGAGGTTCATATACACTTATTTGAGAGAGACAGACTCATGTTCCCAAGAGCCACAGCTCAGCCCTCGAGTTCTCTTATGGATTTGTACACATGAAATTAAAATGATCAGACCTTCTACAGTTGTTCATGAAGGATCTGAGATATTGACCAGGAAACTCGGCGGATATGCAAGAAATAAGTGCCCGTTCTGGTCCAAATCATTATTGGTCCTTGCCCGCTGTGCCAACGATCGCCTGCAGGGTTTTGTCGAGAATAAAATTAATATATACATTTATAAACTTCTCCCAATTGTTCCCAAAGGTTATCTAGAGAGACGAATTGGGCATTATGTTCGAAAGGAAATCCTTTGATCAGTCGTCCTTTTGGTTTTCCCAACAGGAGAATGTATAAACTTGTGGTTATTCAATAAAAATACATAAATATTTGAACGAAAACGTGCTCCAATGAAATTCTGATATGATACTCAATATCCATGGAGAGGGAGAGGGAGAGGGAGAGGGAGGGAGGGAGGGGGGAGGGAGGGAGGGAGGGAGGGAGGGGGGGGGAGGGGAGAGGGAGAGAGGGAGAGAGAGAGAGGGAGCGGAGAGGGAGGGGAGAGCGAGAGAGAGAGAGGGAGAGGGAGAGAGAGAGAGAGGGAGAGAGAGAGAGAGAGAGAGAGAGAGAGAGAGAGAGAGAGAGAGAGAGAGAGAGAGAGAGAGAGAGAGAGAGAGAGAGAGAGAGAGGGAGGGAGAGAGAGGGAGGGAGGGAGGGAGAGAGGAGAGAGGGAGGGAGGGGAGAGGGAGGGAGGGAGGGAGAGGGAGGGAGGGAGAGGGAGGGAGGGAGGGAGGGAGGGAGGGAGAGGAGGGAGAGGGAGAGGGAGGGAGAGAGAGAGGGAGGTGAGAGAGAGAGAGAGAGAGAGAGAGAGAGAGAGAGAGAGAGAGAGAGAGAGAGAGAGAGAGGAGAGAGAGAGAGAGGGGGAGAGAGAGAGAGAGAGAGAGAGAGAGAGAGAGAGAGAGAGAGGGGGGAGGGGGTGGGGGAGGGGGAGGGGGACGGTGACAGAGGGGGAGGGGGAGGGGGAGGGAGGGAGGGAGGGAGGGAGGGAGGGAGGGAGAGAGGGGGAGGGTGAGGGTGAGAGAGGGTGAGGGTGAGAGAGAGGGAAAGGCAGGAAGAGCTGTTGGGGAAGCAACAGAGAAAAGAGAGAGAGAGGAGAGAGAGAGAGAGAGAGAGAGAGAGAGAGAGAGAGAGAGAGAGAGAGAGAGAGAGAGAGAGAGAGAGAGAGAGAGAGAGAGAGAGAGAGAGAGAGAGAGAGAGAGAGAGAGAGAGAGAGAGAGAGAGAGAGAGAGAGAGAGAGAGAGAGAGGGAGGAGGGAGGGAGGGAGGGAGGGAGGGAGGGAGGGAGGGAGGGAGAGGGAGAGGGAGGGAGGAGGGGTGGGGGAGGGTGACGGTGACGGTGACGGTGACAGAGGGGGGGAGGGGGAGGGTGAGAGGAAGTTCTGTAGATCGAGCCATCACAGGAGTACTGTCATCAGCTCCTACTGCAGTGATCAAGATCAGAACAGTCAAGATGAATGAAGAGAGGGAGAAAGAAACAAAAGAGCCTAAGGGTTGAAGAACTCATGACTCAATTGGCTCCTGGACTCAGAAGTCCCCTTTTCCTATTTGAAAAGGAAAGGACTTATGGGCTTGGACCTGTCTATTAGGCTCTATGCTCATAGATTTGAGCATAGAGCCTAATAGACCAGCTTATACTCAAGCTGAAAGTTGAGGAATTAGTCTCAAAATATTGACGCAAGTTCCCACGTGGCTTCAAATTTCGAAAGGCCCTGCTAGTGCATCAAGACTTCTAATCCACGTCCGGAGGGCCAGAATGCGATGATCTTGGCAGGCTACACCTACAACTTGTAGTCTTCTGTTAAATCAGGGGGCAAGGATTGAACATGATCTGGTGGGCCCACAACACATCGTAATTGAGAGATGTGAAATACCAAGTGGATGCACATGTCAAATGGAAGTTCCAATTTGTATGCCACTGGCCTGATGCGCTAAGTTATGCGATACAAACCAAAGATCTATGGGCCAAGCTTCTCATTGGCTTGCTGTGCCAGTAACTACATTTGGAACATGCAGAGCTTTAGGTATATCATGTTGCCCCACTAAAATTCGACATCCTATCAATGTTTGTCTTCTGTGGTTTTCATGCAAGCTTGGCCACATGCCAGATGTGTCTTTATCGCATCTAACATTAGATCCCAATCTCGTAGCATGGTGTCAAGGTTATGCACTGACATTGTCGGCACCCTGTAATGGGTCACCATCGGGGGGTCCATACCATACACCACCTTAAAAGAAGTCATCTTGAGACTAGAGCCATGCGCCATGTTGTAGCTGAACTTGGCCCAATACAACCACTCACTCTAGCAATAGGAATGATCTCTTGCAAAACATCGAAGATAGGATTCTAGACTCCAATTAACGACTTATGCCTATTTGTTAGTCTCTAGGTGGTAAGTGAAGCTTCGTTTCAACTTTGTGCCCTAGATAACATAGAGCTCCACCCAAAATGAACTCAAAAGCACACTACCCCAGTCTGAGACAATGAAATTTCATACAGTCGAACCACCTCTTTAGTAAACTTGTTCGCCACCTCTTTTGCCAAAAAAGGTGCTTCAGCCCTAAGAAGTGTATGTACTTCTTGAAATGGTTGACCATGACCAGTACCAAATTGGTGCCATTTGACTTGGGTAAACACTCCACAAAGTCCATGGAGATATCTTCCCACACTTAGCAAGGGATGGGCAGCGGTTGTAATAGTTTGGCTTGTGCCAAAAATGACATCGAATTGTTGGTAGTGGCTGCAGGCATTAACATGCCACTTAATGTCCTACTTCATACCTCTCCAAAAGAATTAGTGATTGAGCCTCTGATATATCTGTAAAAAACCGTCATGACCTCCTTCCACACCATCATGGAACTTCGTCATAAGTTGTGGAATTAGGCTGAAATTTTTAGCCAGCACAATCCGACTGTCATGTAAGAGTGTGTTGTCAACTATGATAAACTTTGAGTTGTCCATATTCCTATTCACAATAACTCGAATAATCTTTTAAAGCATCGGGTCAACCTCCACCTCCCCTTGAATTTGACTGAGGTCCCCCCACGAGGCCACTGATATGCTCCTCAAAAAGGCATCGTCTTACTTTGGAAGGCGAGATAAGGCATTTGTTATCTTGTTGTACTTACCCGCCTTATATTGGATAGTGAATTAATAGTCGAGAAGCTTAGAGAGTAGATGGTGGTACTCTCCCTATACCTCTTTTGGTTGAGTAAATACTTTAGACTACATTGATTAGTGCAGATGACGAAGGGCTAAAACAATAAGTAATGTCACCATTTGCGCACAACGAAGATGATCGCCATCAGCTTGCACTCATATGTTGATTTGTTACGTGCCAATCTTGAGAGTGTTTGGATCAAATATGCAATAGGTTGGTGTTGTTGCATGAGTACTACCCCCAATCTCACCCCGGAGGCGTCCGCTTTGATGATGAAGGGCTGCGTGAATTCCAAAGGGTGAAAATTGAGATGGTGGACAGCGCAAGCTTTAGTGCATTGAAAACTTGTTGAGCTTCTAGCACCCACTTGAAGGCCCCCTTTTTCAAGAGACGTGAGCAGCAATGTAATGGTTGCGTAGCCAACAATGAAACATCAGTAATATTCAGTCATGCCCAAGAACCCTCATAGTTGGCACACAATTTTGGACATATTCCAACTCAACACTACCTCAATTTTCTCCTTATCAATTGCAATGTCGTTCAACGATATCTAGTGGCCCAAATACTCTAACTACTATTGCCCAAAAAAGCATTTGTGTGAGTAGACCTATAATTGATTGTCAGTGAGGACGAAGAGCACATGGTGCAAATGGTCATCATGCTCCTTTGGTGAGAAATTGTAAACTAAGATGTCGTCCACGAATATTAGAATGAACTGCCAAAAGCATGGGCGGAAGATGGCATTCATTAGGGCTTGAAACATGGCTGAAGCTTTGCAAGTGTCGAATAATGCTAGTAGCGAATATTGAATAACTCAACACTCCCACTTACCAACTGCAAGATAAGGATGTTGTGCCCCTAACCTGTCGCCCCAAGGGCCCACTAAAGACAACAACTCGCCACCGGTATTATTCAAGTCCAGCATTGCTGGTCACTAAAAAAGATGTGAGATGGCGATTTTGTGTCGATTACCAAGCCCCCAATATGATCATAATTCCCAACTGCTTTTCGAAGCCCGTGGTAGATGAGCTGCAAGAGGAACTCCACGGGATTTGAAGTCTAGTTACCATTAGATTTGGATGCGGACAGAGGACATCTCAAAGACAGCTTTCTACAACCATCAGAGCCACTACAAGTATGTTGTGATGCCCTTTGGTCTCACTAATGCTCTGGCCACATTTCAAGCACTGATGAATGCCATCTTCTGTCCATACCTTCGGCAGTTCGTTTTGGTGTTCGCGGATGACATCTTAGTTTATAGTTATTCACTAGAGCATGACAACCATCTGCATTGTGTGTTCTCTGTCCTCCCCGACAATCAACTGTAAGTCAACTCGAAACAATGCTTTATTGGGTAGTAGCAATTAGAGTATTTTGGCCACTAGATATTGTTAGATGACGTTGCGACTAACAAGGAGAAAATTAAGGTAGTGTAGAGTTGAGACATGCCCAAGATTGTTCGCCAACCACGAGGGTTCTTGAGCAGGGCTGAATACTACAACCATTTTGTAGCGGGCTATGCAACCATTACATTGCTGCTCACGTGTCTCTTGAAAAAGAGGGCCTTCAAGTGGGCACCAGAAGCTCAACAAGCCTTCGACATACTAAACCTTGCACTATCCACCACCTTAGTTCTCACCATTCTGGATTTCTCACAACCCTTCATCATCAAGTGGATGCCTCTAGGATAAGAATTAGGGCAGTACTTATATGACAACATCGACCCATTGTATATTTAAGCCAAGCACTCTCGGGACTAGCATGTAACAAATCGGCATACAAGTGCGAGTTGATGGCAATCATCTTTGTTATACACAAATGGCAACATACTTACTGTTTCAACCCTTCGTCATCTGCTTTGATCAATGTAGTTTGAAGTATTTACTCGAGCAAAGGGAGATACATAGGGAGTACCACTATCTACTCTCTAAACTTCTCGTCTATCAATTCACCATCTAATACAAGGCGGGCAAATACAACAAGGTGGCGGATGCCTTATCTCACCTTCTGAAGCAAGATGACACCTTTTTGAGGAGCATATTGGTGACCTCATGGAGAGACCTCAATCAAATTCAAAGGGAGGTAGAGACTGACTTGACACTTCAGAAAATTATTTGAGCTATTGCGAATGAGAATCCAGAAAACTTAAAGTTCACCATAGTCGACAAAACACTCTTATATGACGGTTAGATCATGCTCGCTAAGAATTTTATCTTGATTCTACAACTTCTAACAGAGTTCCATGACGGTGTAGAAGAAGGTCATCAGGGTTTTCTACAAACATATTAGAGGCTCAATCACCAATTCTTCTAAAAAGATATGAAGTAGGACATTAAGCAGCATGTTAATGCCTACAGCCACTATCAACAGTTCAAGATGTCATCTTTGGTGCCAGCTGGACTATTACGACCCTTGCCCATCCCGATCATCTTACTAGTTGACACTCGCTCAATGAATGGTGTTCAGTCTGTCCCACCATAAATGATGAACTAATGATGTATCTCTACCAAATATACCCATATCTAGTTTCAAGGACAGCATCTCCTACAATGTTCCTCCTTTGGACGTCGAACTCCAACCAATCCGATAAATATTGACAAGCTTTCTCATTTTCTGGGCCAGAAAAAAGGGCACAGCTCATTGTTTGAAGGGATGAAGCCTCATGTAAATTGCCTCACTATGGGTGTAGTTTGCTGGATCAGGGTCGTTTTATTGATCAGTTGCTGGCAGATGAGCCCAAAAACTGTATCTTATAGGGGATCGATTTCTGCATTGAAGGCTCGGAGGTCCTATTTCATCATGATTCAGAAGCTTCGGAGCTTTTGGATGTGACTGTAAGTTTTCAATTTCATCCTGTGATGGCATGAAAACTAAGAGCCTATCGATTACTGATGGTAGGCCACTGAGAAATCCCATGGTCGTGAACCCATGGAACACTGGAGACCAGGAAATTGGCGTCCAGAATGATGGGATGCTTGCAGACTGGGGGCAGATGGCTTCTGGGGATGAAATCCGGCATTCAAATGTCAGTTGTTTACTTTCCATATGACACCACTTCCAGACTAGCAATTTCCAAAAAGGCAGGGATGTTGACTAGTTATAATTCGAAATGGCTCGTATTCCTAGTTTATTTTATAGTCTATTTCTTAAATAAAGTCTCTCACTTCAACACAGCCTGTTAAGCCTCTACCTTCTCAATAGTATGGTGTATAATGCTGCACCATCATTCACCTAAAATGGAGTAGCTTGGGAATCACTGTGTAAAACCCCACTTTAAAGTTTCTATCAATGGATTTCACAAAGAGCAGTGGTCATCTCATTGGCCCGCTTGGAATAGAGATCTCCTAAGTACAAACTAGTGCATTGCAATTCGTCTTTTGCAGTTCTGCCGGGGAAAAACTTCTATCTACTAATAGGATCTGCTGCAGGCGCTCCCTGTCCTCAAAAAAATTCCAATCAATAAACCCGAAAATCTGTCACCAACATCAAAAGTTCATGGGTTTCAAACGAAAGGCATTCTACTCGTGGAAGTTGGATGACTTATTCCATCCTTCTCACTCCAGGGAAAAAGAAACTCCTTCCTTGGAGCCCCTCATCAAACACAATTTGTTGAGGTGCAACCCTCTTGCAGATAAGTTCTGCATAACTTACTAAAAAATGAGCATATCTTAATAACGTGATTAAATGTCACGTTCGAATTGCATAATACAAAGGCTACATATAAAAAAGTTCCCTTAAGTGATTCTATAATGTGGTTCGACATCATCAGATTTTAAATCGCAGCAATTGAAACTCAACGAGTATAAAAGTTATACATAACATGCAGACTTGAAAAAATAGTCGTTGCATCAGAAAGTTAGCTTCTGCAAACATTTATGTCAAGATGCACTGATAAAACCGATTTATTTAATTGACGAAAGAAACATACAACGGCCAAATATTTAATTCCTCATTTTTTTCTAAAAGAGAGGAGGAACGCTTCAAGTCAAGAGAATTTTCAATGGTGACCTAGCATAGAAAATTTAGAAGAACATGATAGCACTAAATGTTTTATCTGATATGAAATCAGAAGAATATAGACACTCTTCAATGCGCCACACAAAAGTTCCATATTATTATTCAGAAATTCATGTATGTTAAATGAAGGCAGGCAGGCATCTACCAACATTCAGAATATTCAACGGCTCCTCAGCACACAAACATAAACAATAATTACTCCTCTCTTCGGTCTAAGATAAATTTCAGCCAGATAAACACATTCAATTAATCAAATAAAAATTCCATTCTAACATTCAGGAACATCAAGTCAATAAATGAAGAAACCTTATGCAAGTTGCAACTAGGTGTAAAGTGAGAAAGTTGGGAACCTCTCATTACCCATCAACAAGAAAAACACGACTAATTGAATTCTGAATCATAAGAGAATACTCCAAGCTTAATACATGGCAAAAAACGGATGAGATTCAGATCGAAGGCAGGTGCAGACGAGAATGCGTGACAATACAACACCATTAAGTCATTATTATAAAAAGAGAAATGCATTATCACGTACAGCTGTCTGTGGCACTTGCTTTGCGGCCTCAAAGCTATCCAAGATTGGTCTGACAACAGCGGGAAGGAAAAGGCCTGAAAATTTCAAAAGTAGAAACACCATCAAGCTCTACATCGATTCAAGGTATCAACATACATCATATGTCAGAGCATCGGCGATTTGAACTCTATTATTGAGAAACCAAATAATCATGTAATGGAGGGACTTCATAAATTTGATAATATCTTAAATGTTAATTTCAAGTCGTACTTACAAACCTAAGCTGGGTACATATCTATGAAAATGCGTTTACTGATGTGCTTTAATGAAATACATTGTACCAGGAAACCAAAAATAAATTATAGATCAACCATAAAACCTTGTGTCTTTCTCTACGTTGTTACCCGATTAGAAGGAGTTGAGATAACCCTGATCACCCGATATTGACTAATGATAAGAATTACAGTATTTCCCGAGCGGCCGAATTATCGACCCTATTGCTGCTAGGCGAAAGAAATCTTTCACGTTCAACGGAAGAGATTAGGGCTTTCAAAGAGGACCACGGGGGATTGCGGAGCCAAGAACAACAAAAGCATTACCGAATCCAGCGATCAAGCAGGACGCCGCGACGACGGGCTCCTGGACCACGAACATCCGCAATTTCCCCATCATTCCCATCTCTCCTCCAGCTACTGAGGCTCCCGTGCTCCGCCCGATTTGAAGAGGTAACCTGGGAACCGAAGTGTGACGGTGAGAGACGCCAACGGTTCATTTACAGATCCAGATCAAGACCATGACACAAATTGGGCCTCTAATCTCCACGACCCTCGTATGAAGGCCCAAGGCCCATGAACTATGGCCAAATTGGGCCATATACAGCTTTTTTGGGCCCACGTTTTCTTTTCTCCTTTGAAGGGCCTCTCTCTCTCTCTCTCTCTCTCTCTCTCTCTCTCTCTCTCTCTCTCTCTCTCTCTCCCTCTCCCTCTCCCTCTCTCTCCCTCCCCTACAGAAGGCCGGGCCAGGCCCGTTTAGCCTCTCGGGCCTGATTATGAAACCCAGGCCTGGAAATAGCTATCCTCATACCAAACTCCCAGCTATCATAGCTATGGAAGGGGAGAGAGAGAGAGAGAGAGAGAGAGAGAGAGAGAGAGAGCACAACTTTTACTGCACTGATTAGATTTTTGATAGAATCACGGCCGTATTACATCCACAATTAGGAATTCCAAAAGCCCTCGCAAATCACGGTACATATAAATACACATAATTTAATTACAGCTCGAGAGATCATGAATATACAAGGAAAGGGAGAGGGGGGGGGGGAATAATAGGCTTTCTATGTACAAAGAAGGAAGGAATTATAAATACATAATTGGACTCCCAACACTCCACAAATGGCCTTCGATGGCCAGCAGGGGCCTCTGCTTCCCTAGCGCTGACTAATTCTAGAAGATGGGCAGGAGCCAGCCAAGTGTCCACCCGAAGAGCAGCCCGGCGCCGGCGAGCCCCAAGCTGACGGCCAGTGCGACTGCGCACCTGCACAGGCTGCAGGTCCATTGCCTCAGGCCTCTTCTCTTCTTTGCCCTGTGCCCACCGCCGCCGCCACCTGGCGGCGCCGCCCATGGGGGGCCCGGAAGCAGGGAGGGCGATGCCCAGGGGTCCTTCATTTTGATCCGAAGGAAGAGGCTCTCCAGCTGCAGCATCTGGACCCACTGCCTGTACGCGAACAGGGAAGACGCCTGCTTGAAGAAGAGATCGATGATGCGCTCCTTCTCGATGTGGGCCCGCTGGGCGGCAATTTCAGCCTCCCGGGCCCGCGTCTGGGAGCGGCAGAGGGCCTCCAGTAGTCCCACTCGGACTGGGTCCGTCTCCTGGTGAGGCTCGGCCTTTGGCAAATCCGTGACCCTGAGAAAGGAAGCATGGAAATCCGAGCATACTTCACTGTGAAACGATTGAAGAACCCTCTAGCTCAGTGGATAGCAATTCATGAAGAAATATTGGATAGAATCAGAGATGAAACTGTACCTGGATGTTGGATCAGATCCAGGGGTCAGACGCCCCACAGAGGAAGGGTGATGCTTCCCATCAACTTGCCCAGAGGCGAGGCTGTTGCTTGCATAATCCAATGCATCATATGAGACAGAGTGAAATCGGTCTAAAGATGAAGCCAGGAGCATGTGGCACTCAACGCAGGCAAATTGGTCACCGCAGAAGTGGACTCTCTGAGGCCGGGGAAGATCGCAGTTCTCGAAAAGCTCCACAGATTTTTTGGCAACAAATGAGGCCAGTTCATTTTTATCAGCGATGCGCCACCATGGCTCGATCTTTTCCTTCTTTGCCAAGGGTGATTCCATGTCGACGCAAGGCTTCTCCGGGTTCTTGGAAATTAACTGGTCAACCGCCTTCCAATTCATCAAATCCTCATTCTGATACGAGTATAACCCTAAACCTGACTCCTTTTTGCTTTCCGATAGAAAATCACCATCCACTGGCCCAGTCCCTTCAATTATTGATCCAGTTTCATGTTTTATATAGTTTGCCGAAATCAGCCTGGACACCTTGTGAGAGCCAAATTTCTTCTGAGTATGGACAGAAGCGGCTGAAACGCAAGCTTGACCCCCAAAAGCCTCTGAAGTTTTGTCAATGGCGTCTCCTTCCCATGCATCGAGCTCTTCTGAAGCACTGAGCTGTTCATATGTGGCATCACTCCGACACCCAAAGTTGGGCTGCATCTGAAGCCACCATTTTGAGTCGGGAGGTAGACTGGCATCCATGGGGTTCCAGCAGGAAGGGGGGATAAAATTTGAGGCAGGCTGATCGGCCCTACTTGTGTCAGTTCCACTGGTCTGATCAGGCTGTAGTTTTGATGAGGACGATGGGCAGCAGGCTAACTTCGGTGCTCTTTTAGCATCTTCTTGGACAATGCAGCGATTGGCCATACGCTGCCAGGCGGCCCGTGCTTCTGCAGCCGCCATCACTCTCTTATTCTAAATGCCTTCATTAAAGTCATCTGCACATCCAAAATGAGCATACTGGTTGGTTTCTGTCTGTAAAGTGTCATAAGAAAAGTTAATATCGTAACCAAATGAACATGAAGCTCCTTCAGCATGCTTCCTTCAACAATAATTTTTTTTGGGGTGCGGGGGGGGTGACTCGCACATCACTCACTATTAAAGAAAAAGGAAGAGATGAAAGGAAAACAGAATAATACGTTGGAAACAAAAAACACAAGCAAGGTGCCACAATAGAAGAAGAAAAATATTAAAATTAAATGTTCCTTCGTTACTTCATCTTATTCATCATACCTGACCATTGATGACAAATAATATATATTCATTAGACCAAACAAAGACCGAGCAAAAAACATTTATGATGTCCTATAGCTCAGATATTTCTCTGGAGTTACCAAACAGTTCTTTTTTCTATGAAAAACTAGCTGAATGCCCGAATCATACAGTCCTCTCCTCTCGCTAATCCTTCCCTGTTTCCTAAGGTGAAACATTAGCTTGAGAACAAGATTGAAAACCATAGGAGCAACAGTACGGTTTTGTGCTTGCTGAGGGATTTCAGGAAAAATGAAGCCCAAAAATACAAGAGATTGGTACTTTTTGAACTTGGTAATTGAGCTTTATTCCCCTTTGTCCAAAAAAATCATAAATTTTTTAAATATACCTTTCGTTGACCCATTCACCCAGACCGATTTGTCCTGAAATTATGAAAAAATCGAGTCTATATTTTTAAATAAACAGCCCAGACTTCGGCTAAGCCAGCCTGATCCAAAATTGGCATGGAATGAGCGCCATATGATAAGATGTAAAATAACTCTAAAAAAAAATAAATACAAAAAAAAGTGTTGAAGAAATAATTTAAATGTTGGTAAAGCAATGGGAAAAAAACGGTGTAAATGGATGAAATAATATTACACGTTGATGGCACCAAGAAAAAAACATGAGAACATTTTTTTTACAGAAGAAGAGAGCGATGACCCATAGCCAGAATGACAATCCAACTGATGACTGTATGCAACAAAGTAAAGAAAAAAAACCGTAGATGTTTTAGTCGGTAACCGCACACTGATCCACGGGATCTCCGACGATAAGACTGGCAAACAACACACAAGAGAGAAGCCAACATTCAACTTCCATCCAGAGGCTATCCGATCAGCAAAACAAGCCATAAAAGGGAGAAACCGACTTCAGAACTCCCTTAAATTCTAGAGAGGTAGGCATCTCAGAGACCGGAAAATCTGCCATCAACTCTCGTGAGCAACAAGAATAAAAGTACCTAAAATAAAGCCGCGGGGAGGAACCTCCATGGCGGGATCCGGGGAAGGGGCATGCATCACGCTTAAACAGAGAAACAGTGAGCGAAGAAGGGTGTAAAGGCCGGAGAAGGCCGGAGAGCCAACGCTGCTGCGCCCCTCCCCTGCAGCGGATGAGATCGGAGGACAAGATCCAATTCAGATAGAGCGAGGAAGATGACACCGGCCAAACCCCCTGCCAAATGGGTGGAAACAGTTGCGCTTCTGGTGCGATTTACATCACGGCTACCTGTAGAATAGAGGGGTATTATTGTGATTTCCTCTTAAAAAGCCCCCTCTATTCCCAGTAAAAAACTGTCATTCCCGACGTGATCTCGACGGAACGACACTTGCCTCCCACGTGCGAGTTGGCCCGCCCGGCTCGAAAGAAATCGGCCATTATACCTCCGGCCCACTTGTCCGGTTCAACTCCGGCTCACTGATATGTTGGGTGCGTATCGATGCGCACGAAGAACGGACGCTACGCTTACAGTTGGAGGCGACCGCCGTTGTGTACGTATGGCCACTGCTCTTGACCCACCAACTACTGTACGAATCTGCCGAGCCATCATCATCTTGTTTGCCATCGGCCCATCGCCGTTAATCGCAAGTGGGAGGTGGGGGTGACGTGGACTTTTGCTTGTCGTCTCATGTGACGTGTCCATGTGCGCGGCCTCGAGCCCTTCCGCGAACCAGTGCTGACCAGTCGCCGCGCCCCGCCGCGGGACGGGCAGCTCCGCTGACTTCCCAACAGAAGTTCATCTCTATTTTCAGCAACATATTACCAAAAAGTGTCCGTATCTTTAAAATAAGATAATTTTATATTTAAACTGCGTGACGCAAGTCCTTCCCTATGGTTAGTATAGTATAGTTGTTGGATAATCAATGCGTAACAGTAGTCTCACTAAACTAATGTGGGTAAAGTGTACATAGCATGTTTACAATTAGGCCCCAAATTAGTATAATTGAAACATAAGTAAACCTCATGGTACTTGCACAAATATGGGAGTAGTTTGGGCAGCGACCCAAGTTAAGTCCAAAGTTGGGTTTTTCTTCAAATGTTGGACATTAAAACCAAAGTTACAGGACACAATCTTATGAGGCCCCACTTATCACTTCATTATTTTTTATTGTTTATTACATCATTCTTTAAGGTCCTGCCCATTTGTCATAATGACACCGAATTAAGACAATCTATTTGAAAATTGAGGCTTTCATGTAGGAGGTCAACATAATAAGAGATTTAGATAATAGAGTGTCAGACATGAAGGTGGAAACTTAGAATATTCATTGTAATGATTATTGTACAAGTTTTCTATTTCCAAATAATATGTTTAAAATTATTATTTCGTAACTAGAAATGCATCCACAAGTTAATCTTTATATATAATCATTTTAATAGCTATTAAAAACACCCAACATTAAATTTCTGCCATTATCAGACATTTTAATTTTCTTATTTTATTGCATTATGTTTAGTTTTCCACCTTTAAATTTTCACAAAAAGGTGAGTAAACTCATTATATTGGCTCTTTTCAAAATTGAGAAGACCTAGGACCACTCTTTTTGAAAAGTATAAAAAAATTATCATCAGTTCTACCATTATTTCAAAGATGATTTAAAATTATTCCTCTATTTTTACATTGTTTCTCGAGATTAGAATATGATTAAACATAAATGGCTATAAATTCCATTACCTTCTTTGTTGAGGTTTCCTTTACTATCCAACTACAACCAAGCAGTGACATAAGCCTTTTTTTGGTGCCATCATTTATTTTCTCTAGTTATACCAAAACGTAATGTAAAAGAATCTATGTACATTGTTTAGTTATTACTCTCATTATTAAGCCATCCTTCCAAAAGATTGGAGAGTATAATAACACTAGTTAGCTTATGCTTGAAGTTATGATCTCAATGTTTACTATTCTTGTGGAATATCTCTACTTATTGGACATAAAATAAATAAATGAAAGACAAGATTAAACCTAAATAATAATGAGAAATATCTCACATTACAAAGGTCAAGTACATTTAATACTAATATATTGCATATTGGTGTCATTTTGTAGTTGTAAAATGCTTCAAACTTATAGCATCCTCCACAATGCATTCAATTGCAAAAGATATGAAACAAAGTTTGTCAATCATTTTTCTACTAAGCAAAAAGATGGAAAAATCTCTTCTTAATTGTGACCTAAAAAACAGGGTGTATAAGACAATTATTAAGCATGTAGAGTTATTGTAAGTATTAGAAACTGCAAGAAAGTAAAAAAATGTTTAATGATGATGTCAAGATAGTGCACAAAAGGATTAAGAGGAATGACACAAAGGATATGTCTCATTTAGTGAAGTTCTTAGTGAGAATATGATTAAAGATATAATAAAGGATAAGAGAAGGTAGGGAAGGCTAAGAAAAATGTGAAAAGATAAAAAAAGAGCTAGTATCATTGCACAAAGGAATCATATTATGAAAGAAGAAACTATGGTTTACGTGAATTATTGTTCTTTTACAGCTAGTAATCCCCCTTGTTACCTACCATGTGTGCCATTGGCTGCTTTATAATAGGATCTATTTAGTAGTCATCCTACCAAATTGGGCTTGATGGTAAGACTTGGTGCTCCAATCACATTTGTGATATTGTTCATGTGAGAAGAAATATTGAAAAAAAAGACAATGTAACTTATTAAAAATACATTTTACCATGAATGGGAAGTAACTTAATAAGATCTCTATAAAAAAAATATTTCTTATGACCCCCCTTGATTCCAAAAAACCATCTTGACTCCATCTGCACAAGTTTTCTAATATTTTAAATGTACTACATCTATTTGAGCGCTAAGGAGTAGAGCTAACAAGTTGGATCAATTGAGGCCCAACAGGCCCAACAACAAAAAAATATTTAGCTTGAATGGTGGAGTAGGTTGAGAGATTAAATTGGGGCTTCAAATGGCCCTTTATTGGATCTTTCAATAGGCCGGAGTGAGGGTGGCCTGACTTTGGGTGGAGTAGTCCATTGATGAGATTGAAATCTGCCATCCCTTGCCCAAATACACCTATCAAGCTTGTGTTCTTGACAAAATGTTCTCATTTCATCCCAATATATTATATATTTAGGTATATACCCCTAACATGTCTCTACCACACCATCATCAATTATGATGAGTTAGGAAATAAATTGGCCTCCTAAACACATTATATGTGCTGCCGCATCTAACTCTTTTGCCATCACAAAGCTAGAGAGATTAGGGAAGATCCACTCAAAGATAGTTTTTTTTATAGAAGGTTATTTTAAATTATTTTAAAAATTAGTAGGAATATATTGATGAAGGGATATAGGCTTGCATTTATTTTTAATAATTATGGTAACACAAATTATTACTTGAAAATTTATAATTTACTTCAATCAAAATACTTTTTGAATCCATTGAAGGTGTTTAAAGATTGTCTTAAATTTATTGGCACCCTCTAGGATAATTGGTAAGACATAACCAAAATATTGAGACAAATACTTTGAAAGGAAATAATCTTCAAGAAAAAACTAGAGTGATTGTTGTGAATATTTGTCCCCCGAGGGGCTTAGGGGGTTAATATTCCATCTCTTAAGCTGCTTCCAAACATAGAAAGGAGAATAAACTTGATTGAGATTTAAGGTTCAATGTAAATGATGTAGATAATGGTTTATCACATTATCATCTAAAATAAAAAAATTGAAATATGATAACTATAGCTATGTTCATTAAACACACAGTGACTCATTTTCTCTAAGATCTTATCATTAACGTTTCATTACCACCCACTTATTTTCTTCATAAAATGTATGTCATATTTTTATTATCTAGATGTCCTTGTCAAGTAGATGAATATGTTAGAACCCTAATTATGACGCATGTTTCCATGAAGATGGAAAAAGAAATTCTCAAAATAAATGATAAGATCAGAAGTGGAGAAATGTTCGACTACTATTTATTTCTTTCTGATATTTGATATCAGATGGTAGATGTGGAAAAAAATGATTGTGGAGATTGTGGGACTAGGTGTTTGACTATTTTACTTTGACTTTGTAAATTTGTTTGCCTTCTCTATCAATGTACGTCATCATATGGATATATTTAATATCTTTCCTTTTGTCCAACACCACTTTTGCAAGTTGTAAATTTGAAAAGTTCTAAAATTTTATGCTATTTGAATGTGACATTCTTACCTTTTACATCTAGTTAATTACTTTCTTTCTTTATTGAAAAACATATATGATGATATATTATTTTCAAATAAGATATTTAATGAAGGCCATCAAATTGTTATCTAAAATACTAGAAAACCAAACTACTACCTATGAGATGCATAAATTACCTTTAGCTCAAACTTGGGTTCCATGTAAGCACGAGATACATCTATCTCATAATGGAGACAATAATACAATTATTTTGGGCTAAGATGAGCCTTACCTAGAGCAACTACACATGTTAATGATAAATGTTGACTTTTATATTGCAGAGCCTTACAATGAGATTTTTCAAATGCCTATTCAAAACATTGCTTACAAAATAGCCAAAGGGTTGCTGGAATGAAATATTCGTTATGCAAGTTTCGCTTTTCTAGTTATATTACTTAGTGTGGCAAAAATTCATGTCCTCATAGATGTTTAGACTGGCTAGTTATCTTGTTTTGTATGTAGGTAGTTGACTCAGCGACCCTCAAGGTACCATCTGAGTACTATGGAGTGCCACCATATTGGAGAATGTGGAGCCGAAGGATAGCACACGGGTTAGTCTCCTCGGCGGGTCTCCGTCTTTCCAGACGCATTGCACCGACTGCACCGGACAGTAGAGACAATGTCACAAGTGCATCTAGTAGAGCGTATTGGAATCTAACCACCTCACCCACCACCTGCTCTTCTCCATCTAATTTTACTAGTTTTGTCATTGGTAAAAAAATACTCGGTAGAAAATAAATTACATGGTCTTAATCCCCTTTTTAATTAGTCAGATAGTCACCTTTAATAGATTTTTTATGCTATGCCTAATTGCAACTTGGGAGCATCAGATCTAGTAGTTGGCATATCTAAATAACAGTATTGTGTGCTTTAGTATGAAAATAGTCACAATTATCTTCATAATTTCTATACGTAGGTAGTTAACCTATCAATCCTCAAAGGTACCATACGAAGATTGTGGGGTACCACGATACTCTCCACAAATTTTGTGTCCAATCGGTCACAAGAACGTGCCACCATGTTGGAGGTGGAGCAAAGGGATAACATACAAATCCCTCTCCTCGGTGGGTCTTCATCTTCATGGACACACTGGCTGCACCGGATGGTGATGGTGGCACATTGGAATCTAGTCGGTCGTCCACCGCTCACTCTTTGCCAATTCTACCATAGAAATTTGAGTGTTACAATGAGTTCACGTGTTCTACAGTTACATATCATTTGCGAATAAAGAATATGTACTTCAGCTGACAATAATCACACTAGGCGAGATCTTAGGCTCTAGAAGGAGTTCATCTACTTTTGTAGTAGCTCAATGCACACCCCTTCTCCATCGATGGGCATTGACCAGCATCTCGATGAATTAGAGCCTATCTAACCTCGTAGTTGTGAGTGACACCTCAACCGTAAAACTCACAAATTACACGTTACTTTCTTAACAATAGTACCATCTCCCACAACAGACAATCGTGACACATCTGCCCTCCAAATTGCACGTTATATGTCACTCAATGATCAACGATAGTCCGCCCTGTAACAGTCACCTTCCGCAACATCGTTACTCTTCAACGGTCAGAAAATGGTTGTCGTTATGACCGTAACATGGTGTAACGGCTACTCGGTCGACCTATGTATATATACTTCAGCAATCGGTTGTATATGCGTGGAAAAATATATCCATCGTGAAGTGTTACATCACCCTTTCCCGATTCTCGTTCTTCTCTCTCTCTCTCTCTCTCTCTCTCTCTCTCTCTTCTCTCTCATTGCTACATGACAACTTGTGATACCCATTTCCTTCTTCAAATGATATCAGAGTTGTCAACCTAGTGGCACTTATGATCCATGGTAAGCATCTCCAAGAGCCATGCAACTACAAGAACAATCGTGATGATACCAACCCCGATTACAATAGGTACATCAATTCTTCTGAAGTTGACTAATGATAATTTCTTATTGTGGCAGACATAGCTTCTCCCCTTGCTAAGTAGCTATAGTCTTGACCACCTTTTAGAGGAAGAAGCACCTGAAGATAGCATTGTCAACGAAGAGGGAATAATCATCTTAAACCTAGCTTACCAAGCATGGAGAAGATGTGACCAGTCAGTGCTCACACTGATAGCCTCCTCATTGTCCAAGTCAGTCTTTCTATGTGTAATCGGTAAAAGAATGTCGAAGGAAGCACGAGAGGCCATAAAGAGAACTACTCATTCAAAAGTAAGTCCTAAATTATGGAGCTACACCATCGGCTCCATAATAGTACAAAAGGTGTGATGATAATAGATGAATACATTAAAGACATTAACTCTATAAATGAAGAATTCTCAACTACCAAACAAGCAATCGACGAGTCGGTCTTTATCTTTGCATTCTTGTAGGGACTTTCGTGGAAGTATACACCCTTCGTCACTAGATTAACTACAAGATCAGAAGACTCAAGCCTCAAGAATACATTCACCCAAGTTAGAGCTCACAAAGCTATGTTGAATTTCAAACAAAAAATATAAAGCCAATTCTATTTCTCTCCAGAGGCAAACCAGGTGAGCGGGCAAGATAAACCCCACGAGCAACAAGCTAGCAAGACCAACAACGATAGAGGATGTGGTAGGGGACACTACATTTACGATACCAACTATGCAGACAAATGGGTCATAGAGTTCACGAATGCCACGAATAATTCAATCGAAATTTTCATGGCTGGTAGAACAATAATCATTTGCACTCTTAGCAAGTCCAGAGTTAACTACCTCAATTCTACTATCACAATGCCTCAAGCTCAATGGATATATCATCCTCCTCAACATGGTACCCTGACAGCGGCACCACCCATCATATTACACCCGACGCCACCATTTTGCAATAGTTTGCTCCTTACTCTGGCCTTGATCAACTTCATCTAGGCAACGGCCAAGGTATTCCCATCACTGTAGTTGGTTACTCATTTCTAAAAACACATCAATGACCGCTTCATCTCCATAATATCCTTCATGTCCCAAGAATCATGAAGAATTTGCTCTATGTCCATAAATTAACATCAAAAAATAATGTTATAATCGAATTTCATCCTCATTTTTGCCTCTTTAAGGATCAGATAAGGGGGACAGTCCTCCTCCATAGCATAGTTAAGGATGGCTTGTACTAGCTGAACTCCTCTCGACATCATCCTTGTGCGATGGTTGGAGAGCACGCTTCCTCATAAGTTTGGCATCAATAACTTGGGCATCCTCACCTCTACATCCTTTAAAACATTATTACAAAATTTAGACTTCATGTATTTCATCAAACTCAATTAAATTTATGTGATTTTGCTACATGTCCAAAGCACACAAACAATTGTACTCTTACATCTCTCGTACAACCTCTCGACCACTCAAAATTGTTTATTCTGATCTATGGGGTCTTGCCCCCACTACCTCTCACTTTGGTTTTCAATACTATGTAATATTTATCGATGGCTACATCAAATATCTCTAACTATTTCCTATGAAACAAAAGAACGACTTACTATCCACATTTCAACAATTTCACGCCCAAGTCGAGTGACAATTTAACACACAACTTTGAGCACTTTAATCTGACGGGGGAGGCAAGTTTCTATTACTCCAACATCACCTCCATCAAGTCGACATCACTCATCGAGTCTCTTGCCCACATACCCCTAAGCAAAACGGGACCGTTGAATGCAAACATCACCACCTAGTTGAAACTGCGCTCACTATGCTCCATCAAACTCATTTCTTGCCAATTTTTTGGGATGAAGTCGTGGCTACCATTGCCTCATCAACCGAATGAGCACACCTTTTCTTCACATGAGATTCCCATATGAAGCATTATTTGGTACTTTCCCTGAATATTCCTTCCTTCACACATTTGGTTGTCTATGTTATCCGAATCTTCGTGCATATGCTTTAAATAAATTAACATCTCACTCTAGGTGATGCATATTCTTAGGTTATAGTTCCCAGCATTTGAGGTAACGATGCCTTTTACTACAAACAGGTAAGTTATTTATATCCTGTCATATTATCTTTAATGAATATGTTTTTCCATATACATGTTATGTGAACCCTTCCTCCCCTCCTTCATCTACTTCGTCGACCCCATGAATCCTCAGCTCCATTCCCCTTCCCACTGCCCCTTATCCTTCCCTACCTTCTTCCCCGCCACCAAGAATTCTTGAAGAGCGTTTGGCCCCCAGACCATCTACCCAACCTGATGCACTCTACTCCCCTACTACTTCACCCTCTCCTCCACCCAAATACCTCTCCCTTCAATAGATTAATCAAGATACCAATCCCCAGCCCACGCTCACCTTCCTCAATACTCTACAAGTGTTTGGGGATACGACCTCCCATACTCACTATCCTCTTCCCTCTTGCTATGTTGCCATTGCTTTCCTCCCATCTAAGCCATCCTCTCTTGCTGCTGCCCTTCACCACCCATATTGGCACTAGGCTATGGCTCAAGAATTTGACGCATTGCTTCACAATCAAACCTAGCGACTCGTTCCTCCTCACCTCAACATGCATGTCCTCGGCTGTAAATGGGTGTACCGTCTCAAGACTCATCCTCATGGCACCA
Source organism: Spirodela polyrhiza (assembly GCA_024713555.1). Taxonomy (NCBI): domain Eukaryota; kingdom Viridiplantae; phylum Streptophyta; class Magnoliopsida; order Alismatales; family Araceae; genus Spirodela; species Spirodela polyrhiza. Next base: position 1,518,919 of record CM046538.1, on the reverse strand, counting down.
TTGACTACTACAAGGCTTGACTCGTCACTTAAGGTATCAAACAACAAGCTGGTTTTGACTATTTCAAAACTTTCAATCTCGTAATCAAGATTACTATAGTTTGTATCTTTCTCATTCTCGCCATTAGCCGAAATTGGTACGTTTGGCAACTTGATATCTCCAACGCGTTTCTATATGGAGATTTAACCGAGACTATTTATATGAAACAACCCCCGGGCTTCATGAACTCGTCACGCCCTAAGCATGTTTGCCTTCTTCAAAATCACTCTACGGACTAAAACAATCTCCCGGTGAGTGGTTTTAAAAGTTCTTGTATCTTCGATTTCTCAACTTCATTGCCTCCCAAACTGATGTATCATTGTTTTTCTATCCCACATTGTCCTTTCCCATTTTTCTCCTCATATATGTTGATGACATCCTTATTCTTAGCCCCATTCTTGAACATATCCTTGCAGTCGTTCGCTCCCTCCAAACTACATTTCTTCTCCGTGACCTTAGCCCCCCCCAACATTTCCTCGATCTCGAACTTCTCCCTCATCCCTCTAATTATCTACTTTCGTAATCCCACTATGTTGCCAAGCTTCTTGCCAAGAGTCGTATGCAAGACTCTAAGCATGTCACCACTTCGTGTTTCATTTCCTCATCCCCCTCTCTCTCCTCATCTAATCTTTCGACTCCTACAATTTATCAAAGCCTCGTCGGCGGTCTTCAATATCTCACCCTCACCCACCCCGACATCACATTTGTCGTCAATTGTGCCTGCCATTTCATGCATGACTCGAGCCCGACTACTTGAGCCCAACTAAAACATTTATCCCAATATCTTAAAGGCACCCTTACATACAGCCTTCATGCCTTTAGTGGCACTGATTGGGTGGGCTCCCCCTATGATCATCGATTTACAGGAGCTTATCTCATTTATCTTGGTTCCACCTTAGTTTCCTAGAGTTCTAAGAAGCAGCCCACTATCGCCTGCTCTAGCACAGAGGTAGAGTATAAAGCCCAATGCCACCATTGAACTTCTTTGGCTCCAATCACTTCTTTGTAAGCTTCATCTTTCCCTCCCCTCTGCACCCATCCTTCACTATGACAACCTCAGTGCAACCTATCTCGCGATCAATCCCATTTTTCACACCCACACCAAGCACATCTAAATCGATTTTCACTTTGTTTGTGAACAGGTTGCCACTCATCGTCTGTAGGTCGCCTTCCTCTCAAGTCGTGACTAGCCTACGGATGCTTTGAGAAAGCCTTTGTCGAAGTCTTGATTCCTTTGGTTGTGCACCAGGCTCCACGTGTTGCTTCTGTCCTCCTCCGTCAACCCTTAGCTTACAAGATAGTGTGAGCGACACCTCAACCCTATAGCTCGCGAACTACACGTCACTCTCTAAACAATAATACCATCTCCCGCAATAAACAAGTGTGACACATCAGGCCTCTAGACCTCATACGTCACTGAACAATCAATGGTACTCCGCCTTATAACAGTCACCTTCTGCGACATTGCTACTCTTCAACGGTCAAAAAACGGTCATTGCTATGACCGTAACACAATGTAACAACTACTTGGTCGACTTTTGTATGTATGTGTGGAAAAATATATTTATTGTGATCGCCCTTTCTCGATTCTCATTCTTCTCTCTTCTTTCTCTCTCTCATTGCTGCACGACAGCTTGCGATACCCATTTCCTTCTTCACAGCGGTGCGCCTATTAGTCGGCGGAAATCAATCCTGCTGGTTTCTCGATCCGTTCTGCCGCAGTCAAGATAAACCAGCCGACCGTCAGCGAGACCCACCAGGCAGTCCCTCAGAACTCGGTCGCCGGGAGCTACAACCAGAGCCGCCTCCGACAAAAACACTCTCGTCGCATCAGAGAAGACGCGATCGCCGCTCCCAGGTAAGCCGCCACCGGAGCTCCCGTCCGCTGGTCCACCTGTCGAGTCTGAGCTCTAGCAAGGAGGTTCTCATATTCATCCCACCATGTTTTGTGTTTAAGTATATACCCCTATGCTGACTCCGACGAGTTTCTGGCCGAATTGGCCTCCCAAACTCACCGCCCGGGCTGCCGCGGCCGACTCTTCCGCCGCCGTGGAGCCAAAGGGAGAGGGACAGGTCGAGTGTAAAGACAAATTTGTATTTATACAAGGTTTATTTTAAAATATTTTAGCCTTTAGTAGGGATATCTTACTACTTTAATATAGTTGAAGGGCTTATGAGTACAATGTCTATTTATTTTATTCGCCGCCTTTCGCCACCACTACTTGAAGGTGGCCAGAGTCGGTGGACTGCTGCGGAATCGCCACCCACCGTGAACCATGTCGGAAGGGGGTGAGGAGAAGCCCGACGACGGGCCTCCGCTGCCGCTGCCGCCGCCGGTGATCAGTGGGGAGGCCATGGACGTGGACCTCGAATTGGAATCCTCATGGTCGTTCGACGCCGGTGACTTCCTCCGTGACTCTTCTATCGAGTATTTTCTCCTCTCTTCGTCCCCACTTGGGCCTCTGCAGAGCTCGCTCCAGTTCCCCCAGGCCTCACCTCCACAGTCACCTCTCCTTTCGTTCGAGCAGAGGGTAACTGAGGTGTCTGATGCGGTCCCCGAGATCTCTAATCTTGTCCCCGGTGAGCAGCCGACAACCTCTAATTCAATGTCTATTTATTGGATCGTCATATCTCGAGCTTTATTTATTGAGAAAATTTTTGGCTTTTTTTTTTGTTCTCGCTTCATGTGTTTTGCATTTTTGCGGTTCTCCTAACACTTGAATTCTCGTAAGTTGGTTGCGTAGAAAGACATCTTAATTTCTAAGCATGTAATTCTGCTGATTGTATCGGGTCTAGGTAAATTGGGTTTCACTTGCAATTTTTTTTGCTGAATTCTATATTCGTAATCGACAAAGTGAATGACATTGAAATAATTCTGCTAATTTAGTTTACTTGTTAATGGCTTCAAGCACTTTTTTGGATATTCGATAGAAATTATATTCTTTACTTCAATGCTCCTTTCATGAATTTTAGGTGCGTAAAGCTTACACAATCTCCAACACTTGTACATCTAGGTATTTGTGACCCAGATGACGATGTCCTCCCAAGAAGTAGTAGTAAAGCTAGACATATTTCTAAGGCAGCAAAAGAGGAAACCTATGATGTTTCCCGCATCATCAAGGAGAAGATGACACATGCACTTCGATGCTTCAAGGATTCAATAGACCAGCATGTTCTGGTTCAAGTTTGGGCACCTGTAAAAAATGGAGATCGGCGAGTGCTCACAACTTCAGAGCAACCGTTTGTGTTAGATCCGCATAGTATTTCACTTCTTCAATACCGAACAATATCTTTGACGTATCTGTTTTCAGTTGATGGGCATAGTGATGGAGATCTGGGGCTTCCAGGTCGTGTGTTTTCTCAGCAATTCCCAGAATGGACACCTGATGTTCAATATTACAGCAGTAAAGAGTACCCACGACTGACTCATGCACTCAATCATAACGTCAAGGGATCTTTGGCATTGCCCATTTTTGAATCTTTTTATGAAACGTGTGTTGGTGTTGTTGAGCTCATCATGACATCGCCAAAGATTAACTATGCTAGTGAGGTTGATAAAGTCTGCAAGGCACTTGAGGTAAGAATTCATGTGCATGGATTTTTATCTCGATTCCTGGTATTCATCTTTGCATTGAAAAATGTGGGATGGTTTCTTTGTTGATTTTAAAATGTTTTGAATACATGAAAATAAATAAAAGTGAGGAGTTAAAGTGTTATGATAGTCAATATTTAGAACAAAAATAAAGTGATATATATGCAATTATTAAACAACCATGGCATCTATAAATTTGGAGTCATTTTGATGGATAGAAAGCTACAAGCTCGTGTTTTTTTAATAATTGTGGTAGCGTGAGCCTTTTCTGATATTCTACTCGTGATTTCCTGTTTGACGTTTAATTAACTTACTCTAATCAAAATGCTTGTTGAATCCAATGAAAGTATTACAAGATAGTCTTAAAAAGGAGATAAATGCTTCGAAAGGAAAAAATATTAAAAAAAAGCCTACGGTGATTGTTGTCATCCAGATTGAGATATAAGGTTCAATGAAAATTTAGAGGATAACGTAATAAGTTTTTTTATATATTTTTGGTTTATCCATTATTATCTAAAATAACAAAGTGAAATACGATGACTTTGACTACTATGTGTTCCTTTTTAATATGAACTATATCTTTACTTTGATGTGGTAAATTTGGTGACTTCTATATTGATGTAAATTACCAGATACACAGGCTTAATATATTTCCTCTTTTTCGTTATCACTTTGCAGGCTGTAAATTTGAAAAGCTCTAAAATTTTAGGTCATCCGAGTGTGCAGGTAAATATGATGCTCTTATATCTCTTACACAGGCTTAATTATTTCATTGATTTATTAAATATGATATTTAAATATCTATTACTTCTAAATCAGATACTTAACGAAGGCCATCAAACTGCTATGTCAGAAATACTAGAAGTCTTTACTACTGTCTGTGAGATGCATAAATTGCCTCTAGCTCAAACCTGGGTTCCATGTAAGCACGGAAGATGCTTACCTCATGATGGAGACAAAAATATTATTGCCTTGGGCCACGACAAGTCATGCCTAGAACAATCATGTATGTCAACGACAAACGCTGCCTTCTACATTGTAGAGCCCCGCATGTGGGGTTTTCGAGATGCTTGTGCAGAACATCGCTTACAGAAAGGCCAGGGGGTTGTTGGAATGGCATATTCTCTACGCAGGCCTTGTTTTTCTAGTAATATTACCCAATTTGGTAAAAATTCATATCCTCTTGTTCACTATGCTCGGATGTTTGGACTGGTTGGGTGCCTTGCCGTATGTCTACAGAGTTGTCATACAGGAAACGATGTTTATGTTCTGGAGTTTTTCTTGCCAAGTGAGTGTAGGAGTGAGATGCAGCAGCTGGCTCTTTTAGAAACCATTTCAACTACGATTAGACAGTTGATTCGCAGCTTGAAGGTTGTCTTCAAGACGGAAACACAGGAAGACATATTTGATGAGATTCTCCATATGAATGGTGATTTAGAGGATGCGCCCATCTGTAATGAAGCTCACAAGCCTTGTGAGGGTGCCTCTGTGGAGATCAAGGGCCCAGAAGCTCTGACTGCTTCCAGAACCAACAAAAAAAATACTCAAAAATCCGACCTCAAGAAAGGAATGACGCCAGCCATGATGGAATCTCAGAATCCTGCCTCCCCCAAGACACAAGAGAGAAGACGAGGAAAGGCTGAGAAGACAATCAGCTTGGAGGTTCTCAAATGTTATTTTGCCGGGAGTTTAAAAGATGCGGCCAAGAGCCTTGGAGGTATGCTGGTTCTTGATCGCCACGCATTTCTTGCCTATAAAATGGAGTTCTTAAGTTTCTTTTTTTATTATTTTGTAATCGTATACACCATTTAATGTATTACTAATTGGAAGATATATATATATAGATACCTATCACTAAGTTGCTTAATCGATGTAAAATTTTTGTAATGAACTTTGGGTTATTTGGTTTTTCAAGATGCATGATTGCGATGAATTAGCCTTGTCCAACTATATTTCAAGGACCCTTTTGAAAAAAAGGAATGAATGAGTACCTGACGGGCAGCTGACTTATCTGCAAGCTGACCACTGAAAAAGAGGAAAAATCATATTTTTATAGAAAAGAGCTACTTATCTGCATGCTATTTATGGGACTAAAAATTAATCCTATCCTGAAAATAGTTCTTTTCGTTGATTGTAGTTTGTCCAACGACCATGAAACGCATATGCAGGCAACATGGGATTTCCCGCTGGCCATCTCGGAAGATTAAGAAGGTCAACCGCTCCCTCTCCAAGCTAAAGACAGTGATCGAGTCTGTTCAAGGCACTGGAGGAGCATTTGACCTTCAAAATGCTGCAAGAGTTTGGCCTCAACAATTGCACAAATCTCACCAAAATAAATCACTCGAAAATGGGAATCTCAACGAGCTCGTCGGGATCCACGAAGGGAATGAGCCACCGGGCATTGAGAACAACACTACCAAAGCCGCCTCTCGGCAAGGTCAACCCAGTGAAGTCAACTCTCCTCAATGCCTTACAAAGGGTCAACCAAGCGAGGGTACTGAAGCTAGGCCACCATCACAAGGATCATGCCCAGGGAACTCAGCCAACAGAAGAAGCAGTAAAGAGGTTCCACCTTCCTCTCCAAACGCCGCACATGGAGTAAATCCCATGCTGGTGGAGGACTCGGGGAGCTCCAAGGACCTGAAGAGCCTTTGTCTTTCCTTGGACGATGCCTGCCCAGACGCCCTACTCCCCTCTGCATCGTCAGTGAAAGTCAAAGCCAATTACAGAGGAGACATCATAAGGTTTAGAGTAAAATCCAGCGATGGAGTGTTCCTTCTCAAGGAGCAGGTCGCGAAGAGGTTGAAGCTGGACTTGGGGGCTTTCGATCTCAAGTACCTCGACGACGACCACGAGTGGGTCTTGTTGGCCTGCGACGCTGACCTGGAGGAGTGCTTGGAAGTCAACGGTAGCCAGGCCATCCGGCTCTCTGTGACCGACGTGGCTAGTAATCCTGGAAGCTTTTCTGGGAGCTCCGGAGGTTGAAGACGCTCCCGTTCCTATTTGGCATGTAAGTTATAGACTAGGACATCTTACCATGTTGTACATATCTCCACCTAGTATCAGATGATTAGGGTTTCACGGCTGTTGGGGAGTTACAGTGTTGACCCACACTCACGATGGTGCCCATTGACGCAATCCTAGCGCCTGGCAATGAGGTCACCTTAAACCTACTTAGTTCCTAGGTCAAACGAGGCCTTTAATCAGGATATTTTCATTAATGAAACCCTTTTTGGAAATTTTAAAGTAATTTAGGAATATATATATATATATTATATTTACGTGAGATAGGTCAATGTATCAATTAGTCTTCAATCGAATGTTGCAAAGAGGGGCGAGATCCCTACCAAAATGTGGGCAATTCTGGCGGATCCTGGTGATGTGGGCCTGATGGGATCTAACCCAATAAGATGTCCATTATTCGAGCCTCTCTGACGATCATCGATTGGGTCATCTTTTGACCTACTTAGATACTAGGTCAAACATGGCCTTTAATCAATATAGTGTCATTAATAAAACCCTTCAAGGTAATTTAAAAATTATATAATCTATGAGAGCCAGATCGTATAAATTAGTTATCAGCCAAACGGTCCGTAGAGGCCAAATCGAGTAAATTTGGGCAATTCTGATGGATCCTGGTACATTGGGCCTGATGCTACAGCCCAATAGTGGCTGCGATTTCAGAGGAGGCCCAATAAGCTCTCTCCAAAAATTTCGGAGGAGGATCATCAAGAGGACGGGAAATGAAGGCCTCAACTGTTCTGGTCGCAGCCGCCGGCCCTCTTCGGGAGTCGAAAGCGGGCTCCCGCCCGATGATTGCTCCTGCGGCTCGGCCCCACGCCTGCAGATGCTCTCTCGCCGCCGCCGGCAGAGCGCGCCGGATGGACAGGCGCGTTGGAGTCGCTGGCGAGGCCGCCTTCCAAAACGTGGCGGCGCCTCCCGTGGAAGAGAGGGATGCGGAGGCGGAGCTGGAGGTGGGGAGGGGATGGCGCGGGGAGGGGGTAAGCCTGAGGGAATGGCAGGGTTGGGGGACCTCCTCACCCGTTCCCGCCATGGTGACGAAGGTGATTGACGATCTGAAGGCTCTGGAGAAGGAAACGGAGGATCGGATAACCTTTGGTGGCATCGGCGGCAAGCTCCAGGTATAAATGTTGCCTCCGTCCTCTTTCTCTGCTTTTTTTTTAATCCTCTTGTATGTTCGATTTTTCCTTTTTCAGTTTAGAGATAACTCTCCTTTGCGTGCTCTTCTTTCTGCCTTTGCGGATGGAACGAAGCGTTCATTTGCTGTCTATGTTAGAATCCGTTAGAATCCGTGTCTTCTTAAACAGTCTAAGAGGAGATGGATTAAAAATTTTTGGCTGCTCTCAGCTTACTCCTCTCTCCCGACGCTCGTAGTTAAGTCTTTGCTGTTGACCTCCCGGTCCATGCTTTTCACCCTTCCACCCTCCCTCCCTCCAACTTCATGGTTATTGCTTGTTTATAAGGAAATGATGGGAGATTATTTAACTTGTCAACTTTTGAGAACCGGAATCTCAGTCCAATTATTTTCTGTATTTCCCAATTGATTTTTTTGCCGTTTGAGTTGGTTTCTTTGTTGTTTCTCCCCATAATTCTGCGTGACTGCCTTGAAAATTTTCTTGTAGGGTAGCTTCAGGGTTCAAGAAGATAGAAAACAAAGAGGAGTATACCGGTCACTACCTGATTCTGAAATGAAGATGCAGTTCTATACAGCTCGGCAGATAGCATGTCGCTTACTTGGAAGCAGAGGATACCTTTGCCAGAAGGTGTTCGTGTTTTGTCATCTTTAGTACAATCTTTATTGTGCCGGTAGTTATCCTACTGAATTGTCTATTTTATTTTTTAAGATGGCTTTGCTGCACAAGTAGCTTGGATTTTTCTTTCAAAAATCTCAGTTTGATGGCTTGCTATGTCTCAGTATTTAGTTAAGAATTTTTCGTTCTAAGTTTCATTTAATCAAAAAATTAGAAAATATCTGCTCTCTATTTTGAATGCCAGAAGTTGATACATCTCAGCATTTCAGTTTGATGGCTTTCTACATCTCAGTATTTTGAATGCCAAAAGTTGACATTCAAATTTTCCTTTATATGATAAATAAAATGAAATGTAGTTAGTTGAAAATTTGCGCTTAAATACTTATAGAAGTGCCCCCATACCAAATTTTTATTCTCTGATTTTTTCTCCATCATATGCAGACTGATCAAAATTCAATTTTGTGGGTGGGTCTGAAGTTTCCATGTGCAGGCACCTTCATAGACACCCAAATTTTCCATTATGATCTCAGTGGTACCTTTGGCATGGATCCTTATGCCTCACCGTGACTTGTTATAATGATTTGACTGTTTACTCACTGTTTGCATAAATCAGATGATATGTGTGTATATAACTCAGTTCATTTGTCTTTCCATGGTTCTTGGGGACGTTGTGGTCGATTACATACATTTCAGGTCTAATTAGATTAGTACTTGCAGTGCTGGCTCGCTATGGAAGATTGCATGTGTTCAAGATTAGTCCCGTGCTCTTTGTGGAGTGGGATCCGATTTTGGGTGTATATGCACCCAAAGGTACACGAACTCATCAATTGATACCTGTTCAACAGTCTATTGTGCTTTTCTAGCGTGAGAGGGACTCATGCTGTAGACATTCTGTCCTGCAGGATTTCCTTCGGCAAAATAATACTGGAAAATTGTTATGGCAAGTTTTTGGCATTCAGTCTGCATCTTTATGCCTGTTCGGGGTTCACGAACATGAAGAGACTATGTGGGATGCATTTAAGCTTGTAGGTTGGTTAAATCACGAATTTTGACTAGAATAAGATGACATTGAACAATTTATGAGGGTGGAATATCTTGCATATCATCGATTTTTTTTTAAGTCAGGGACTTTATTTTTACTTGTGGTCCGTTGATCCATTCTAACATGATTATCAGTAAGCTTTTAGGTTTTTAGAAATGTCTATATTTTTTGTCCTTTATTTTTTCTTAATTCTTCTTGAATCTTTATCATAGTGCCGGGTTTTATTTCCAACTCTTAACATTTTTCACGTTAGGCGATATCCTCGTTTCCATGAAGAAAAACATAATGGTTTCAGAGGCCATCTTGAGCAAGCTGGAAATCTGACCAAGGTTTTGCTGTAAAGAACTTTCATAGGGGAAGACACAGTTGGTTTGGTTTTAGTCTATGGTTTATCATCTAGAGAAAAGAGAGTAAAAGTTTATCCACTGTTTCATGAAAAGTTTATAAGTGCATTATTCATTTTCTTGCTAACGATATCATCCAAAAATTTATTTTGGTGGAAGCATAAAATCTACCTCTGCCTACTGTTTATAGAATCTCTGCCAGATCATGCATCCAAGTCTTAATTTCCGAAGAAATGCTTGAGATCCTATACTGAAGAGAAGGTTTTTTTTTTTAATGATCGCGTATAATGGATCCTTCCCAAACTCAAAAATCACCAAAAGCTAGAGGTGAACTGGTTCTCTGTAGACTGGCATGGAGCTTTGCTACTTACATGAAAGTATAAATTCATACGTTCAGTTTCTGGGAGTTTTTTTTTCCCGTTATGGTCTTAAATTATAAGCTGGGAGTTATTCGTTGTTTGTAGCAGAGCACCAGATTAGCAGTGATTCTAGCAATGAACTTGGGGTTTATTGGCGAAGCTTACTGAGAATGAACCACAGTTAACTTGAATTTTAACGATCTATTTTCATGGCTCTGTGGCTTACTTTGTTTCGAACCCATCTAGAAACTTCAGTATATTTTGGCTCAATTTAATGTGACTTATTCCTCACCTGATGAACCCATTCTTCTATTAGCTTCATGATTTGGTCAACTCTACGTTTCCTTTTTTATTTTTATAATTTGGGCATTGGTTGACTCCTCATAATTCGTTCTAGCATACCAAGCCGAGTATAACCAAGGGCCCTATGTTTTTCAGGGAGGGACTTGGTTTGGGTCTTGTATCCCAACAAGAGCAGTACTCCAATGTCTGTTCAGGATATTTCACTTCAAAGTCTTTTTGAAAACTCAAGAGAACAATTACCTCTGGTACTTTCTCGCTCATCTTGTTACTATTTTTAGAGCTCTTTCTTCTATACCCTCTCCATAAGCTAGCATGTATAGTATAATTTATCTATAATTTATGCTAGATTTTTTTCCCAAATAATTTCTGTTAGAAAATAGGAGGAGAGCAAGCTAGGTTTACGAAGTGGGCCACCCACCCTCCTCGCCTCCATTATAGACACAGTAATATGGGCCTAATGGGCCATACTCTACACCATGCTGGGCCCATTCTAATATGCCTTCCTAACAGTGGCTGTATCACGTCTTTGTGTAGGATGGTCCCCAGAAGACTCTAAACTTTGTTCTTATTGACGGCACGTGGAGCAACTCGGCTGCCATGTACAGGCGGCTGAAGGTACCTCGATCTTTTTACTTCGATTTAGAGAGAGAAAACCGTCACTGAATTGTTGATCCTGAGATGAAATCGCAGCCATCATTTTTGCTTTGATTAAGAGAGAGAAAACCAGGCACCGAATTAGTCCCAATTGATCTCAGTGATCTCATGCGTGCCACCGTTGACCCTGAGATTTAATGGCGGCTGGTCCACCTTGTTCGGAGGAAATCACTCTCACACGTTTACCATCGCTGGCAGGAGCAAGCGAAAGGGGTGTGGGGGGAGGATGACCTGGCTTGCCTCTCTCTGTGCGCCTTGGGAGTGTCTCCCATGCATAAGCTAAGGTGAGTCAACCACATGCTTCATTTACTGCTTCTGTTAGGTAACCCCTTGGCCTGAGTCAACTCAAGGGGGGTTGAGTTTGATTATCCAACAACCCAAAAAGTCAACCATCACGTGAAAGCTCAGTACTCGGTGCGCAAAAGTAACCTCCAATGTCACGTGAGAGGGTATATGTAGAGCTTGCGCATATAAACGGGGCTGGCTACTTGTTGTAGAAAAGGTCAACGGCTTTGTGAGAGAGGCCACCATACTAAAAAGAGAAAGAAAGGTCAAATGTCATCACAGATGCAGCGAGCTAATGCTGCTCCACTCATTTGCCGATTACTTGTTCAGTTTGAATGCCTAAAGACTTACACTTTTTTTAATGTGGCGAACGAAATGCTTCAAGGCCGCAACCGGCGTGGGATCGCACCTGCACGGCCGCCGCCGCCCTCGGGCTGCTGTCGGAGCTGCACCTTCTCCCTGGCCTGGGCCCGTACGCGCTGGACGAGCCGGCGAGGGCTCTGGAGAACGCGCTGGACGTCTTGCTGGACGCTCTCACCGCCCGGCGCGTGCGGAAGGGCAGGTCCATAACCCGCAGGGAGAGGAACCACCTGTTCTAACATCAGGAGAGAGGAACCAGCGCCACATTTAAAGCTTCACCTTCAGGCTGCCACGCTTCTTTTTCGTTCTCTGAAGCCCCACAGATGGGAAGGAGATGGAAACTTGCTGTACCTCCGAGATGGCCCGCGGCGTCTCCAGATGCTTGAATTTTTTTCCTCTTGGATCTCCGAGCCCTCCTCGTCGGTCGCTCCATTGGTCGTCTTGCGGCGGTGCTTGGAGCTCTGATTCAGAAACAGAGTTAATGAGGATAGATACCGAGGTTTCTAGGGTTCGGGCGGAACCACATGCAGGCTGTGAAATAAAGATGATTTATTGGGGAAGAAGAGGAACCCCTTCCGCGTTGACTTCGAATTAGTTTACCTTCGGTTCTAATTGCGCTCGTGTCATTTCCGTACGGGCGTCAGCGCTGACGACATGCTTTTTGCAGGGATTATCCAACATCCTGGCATCTCGTGATCAGTGAAAAAAAAATTACTCCGAAAAAAAAAAGATTCCGTACGGATTTAAACCTGCGATCTGCCGTCGGTAAAAAAAAAAATTGCATGGTCTTAATCTCCGTTTTAATTAGTTAAATGGTCGCCTTTCATGGGTTCCTCTGCGGTATGCATGATTTCAGCTTAGGAGCATCGGATCTGGCAGCTGGCATATCTAAATAATAGGATCGTGCGTTCTGGTATGAAAGAAATCATGATTATCATTATAACTGCTGCACGTAGTTAACGCGTCGATCCTGTTAGTGGAGAGTCGATACCTCTGATTGCGGCGGACCGGATCTGGACACCGGAGAGACGCCAGTTGCGGAAAGGTACGGGAAAAGGACGGATACGCGTCCACTTGATCGTAGGAAGGTGCCCGCCCTAGGCGGAGAAGGTGGAGCAGAAGGATAATAAACGGATTCGTCTTCTCGGTGGGTCTCTGTCTTTACGAACACGCCGGATGTGACGGCGGTGTCACGAGTGCATCTAATGGAGCACATTGGGATCTAACTAGTCGTCTACCGCTCGCTCCTCGATAGTTCAACCACAGATTTCTGGTGCCAATTAGAAATCTGAAAGCGTTACTATGAATTCACGTGTTCTACAGTTACAAATCATTTGTGAATCAATAAATCGAAGAGAGAATCTGTATTTCGGTGGACAATGATCACACCGGGCGAGATCTTAGCCTCCGGAAGGGGTGCATCTGCTTTAGCAGTAGGTCCATGCACACCTCCACCTCACCGATGGGCGGTTACCAGCGTCTCGATGAACCGAAGCCCGTCGAATCTCGGGGCGAACCTGTCGGTCGACGGAAAGCGATCTTGCTTGTTTGTCGATCCGCTCTGCCGAAATCAAGATAAACCGGCCGACCGTCAGCGAGACTCACCAGGCAATCTCACAGAACTCAGTCGCCGGGGAGGCGAAAACCCCAGCCTCCTACAAAATCGCTCTCGCCGCGGAAGCTCACCAGATCAAGGACCGCATCCAAAGAAGAAGACGCGATCGCCGCTCCCAGGGAAGCCGCCACCAGAGCTCCCGTGATTCGCTTCATCCTTGCAGGAGAGCAACTACAGCGAAACGAGATGAGAGGGAGAAAGAGAGAGCGGCGAGGAACCGTGACGGAGGAGATGATCCCCTCCCTCCTCCCTCCCCGATCGAGATTCTCGATCTTTCCCTCAACTGAATCCCCCTCCCCGCGCGAGGCATATATAAAGGGCAGGGGGCCCCACTCCTCTCTCTCATGCCTGGCTGGAGGCCTCGAGCTGCGAGCCATTGAAGAGTCTGTGGTCGGACGGAATGCGGGACCTGACGGTTGAATAAATAATTACTTAAATACCCTTATCTTAAAAGAAGCGGGTTACCTTGACAGGGATAAAATAGTCGATTCCTATGGGAGGTACCAGATCTTTTTCATAAGAGGCTGCAGTGTACAAATGCCTGGTTGGCTCGCCCCTTGGCAATGCCACGTGTACGGTTACTGGGCGACCACGTCGACGCTCGCCCATCGCCTAGGACCACAACTGAATCCTGGTGCGAGAGTTTCGTCTGGAAGGCCCATTAAGGGGCCCATTAGCCCGCAATGATTTCTCCGCGGAAAGAGACCGCTGGAAGCTGACTTCGACTCTTCCCCTGTTGGTAATGTGACGGAGAATCGCACCGGTTCCCCCACACGCCACTGTCCAGGCTCTCTCTCTCTCTCTCTCTCTCTCTCTCTCTCTCTCTCTCTCTCTCTCTCTCTCTCTCTCTCTCTCTCTCTCTCTCTCTCTCTCTCTCTCTCTCCATCGGATGCTGCTTCAAGAGACAGAGACCCACTGGGAGACAGAAGAGAAAACGTGGATTATGTTTTCAATAATGTTCGAAAATATTATCATATGAACAAGATAAGCGCTTACCCTATGAAAATTATGCAACTGAATAATCACACGATCCTGATCTTGATCTTGATGGGTTCAGAGAAGAGCGGGGATGATCCTATCCCTGAATGAAGACGGAAAGGAGAAGACTACATGGTTGCAGTTGAGCTGATAGGTCTTCTCTTAAATAAGATACTGCTATTAAATGATCCATATTAAGTATACACTATATACTCTTTTTATATATTTTTTTCATTGATAAGATCCCATTCAAATAATCCATCATTCAGATAATTGTGAGAGGTTTCTTGTAGAAAGAGGCAGATAAATATTAGAGGGAGTGACGATTCTTGGGGGGCACTGGAAATCATGGGGAGTCATTGGAGGGAACGTGATGGAAACCCTTCTTAGTCCGACGTGGATGAGAGAGAAATGGGAGAGTGAAATGTCAACGATAAGACTATCTCCTTCAAAGGATAGGATGGCTTATGTCAGCCGATAGGATATGAAAGAGAAGAATGGACAAGATAAAGGAAAAGAAAGAGAGAACGATAATATGATAGATAATGGAGAAAGATAAAGAGAGGATAAATGATATCCTTCTCTGATACAAATCTATTATAGATGATCAGTCTCCCCTTTTACCTCTTAGGAATCTCAATAAAGACCTCCCTTTTACCACTTGTGCTAAGTCGTCATTTAAACACTTACCTGATGTCATTCTTATGCCAATGTTCTCACTATGCCTTGCATCTGATGTCATGTGGCCTCAACTCCACAACTTCTGAAGGCCATTGTCACATCACTGATGTGTGCATAATTGCCAAATGTTGACTTGTCAACATGGCAATCAATAATGCCTTTGTCTTTGGTGAGAAGTTCCTAGAAATTTCGTATCAATATTGGTACAATGTAGCATTAAGCTCATAATAAGAATTCAATGCTTAGAAACATACTAAATGAAAGCATCGATTTCCTGTGCCATGCCTCCCAAAATAAGAAAAGCAAAAATGAGTTGATCAAGAAGGAATTGGATGATTTTGGCCACAACTTTCCTAACCTTTGATGAGAAGTCTCTCTTTTACAAGAAAATTATACTAAAGTTTGCAGTGAACTCATCATCACTAAGCAGTAGTCGATGTTCCCATTTGCTCCATTGATGATCTCCATTGTTAGCTAATTAATTGTTTTTTCCTTTGGTTCTCCATCCTAACAATAAATCAATACTCCAAGGCACACTGAAGGGGTCTCTATGTTTTGTGGCATCCTTCCCATACCTCAATATGTTGAGACTTATTCTATCTCCAAGTAAAGAATTTGGGGAACATATGTGGAGACTCAAGATGATTTTATTTAACATAATAATTTGAAAGGTTGGATTTTTCAAGCTGATCTATTTTTATTTATGTATGAGATTTTTCCCACCAAGAGCTCTTAAGTTTCAATCTTAGTCTTGAAAGGAAGTCTCTTATTTGGTTCTAATAGATGGGTTCAAGATATCCTTTTCGACATTAGGACAACCTTCACATGTAACTCGTAGAAAACTTTAACTCAAACTAAATAAGCACTCTAAGCCAAAAATTTCTTGAAACCAAGTGACATGATTAGATTGCAAATAATTGAGAGGAATTTGATCTTATAGCTGATGTCATTGGAGTCTAGCTCCTTAAGTAGACTGAGCACAAGACTATCATAAGCAGGGCTCAAAAGGTTGAGCTGAAAAATAACACCCTCCGAATTTTTAACCACTCTACTTGCCTAAAAAACTTCATCCTACTCTCACAAAGGTCCAAGCAAATCTAAATCAAGGTTTTTACTCTTTGTGCAGAGATAAATTCCTTCTTAGACATCATTGTCGAAAGGATCTCCATTTTTTTTTCCATGGTAACAATGTATCAATCTATGTGATTGTGACTACCATTGCAGTCTTCTACCAAAGATGAAGGTTAATCCCACCTGAAAGTTTCCTTCAATTTCATGGTCAAAGAAGCTCTATTGTGACCCTGAATTTCAAGGCTATATAGGTGAGAAGTCTATTGTAATCCTCATTGACACCATAAGCTCTTATAACTTCATTTCTCAAGATACTATTTCTGAACTCCAACTTTCTACACATATTACACCACATTTTCATGTCATCACAAGAACATGCAAGAAGGTTCAAGGTACTTCAAAACTACTGTGGAGTTAAGTTGGAACTTCAGGCCCTCAGGTAGCCAACAGTTTCTTGGTATTGCCATTGATTTATGATTCTCATCATCGATGAATTTATAGATGAGTTATAATAGACCTTAAAATTATTAAAATTCTACCTCCAATAGGCTATCACCATATTCAGATGTTGGAGGATATTTTGATAATATTTTGAACATATGAAGGTCATTAAAAATTTCTTATAATGTCATTCAGGCTCTCTAATGCTACAACGACACTCTCAGTACTTATGAATCATATTCTTGATAATTATCTTATGTCTTGATATGTATGATGACATCTTAATCTATAGTCAATATCTTTCAATGCACAACAAGATTTACGCCAAGTATTCACAATTCTTTACTCTTATCACTTACATATCAATATGAAGATATGCTCATTCGAGCAATCTAAAATTTCTTATCTTGGACATTAGGTGTCTATGAAAAACATCACCATATATCATGATAAAATAAATGTAATCCTTCAATTGTCATCGCCCACTAACCTTCATGAACTTCAAAAAAAATTTAAGGCACACAAGGTTTTACATGTGTTTTATTACAAGATATGGATCTCTCACATAGCTACTCACACAATTGCTTGAATGAGATGCGTTAAGTTGGAGCCTTGCAGCCAAAATTATCTTTTAACTTAAGATAGGCATGACGACAAATCTCTTGTTAGCTCTTCTTTCTTTCTCTCTGACTTTTGAATTAGAAGTTGATGTCCAGTTGAAGGATTGATACAATCTTTATGAGATAAAGACATCAAATTACATTCTTCATCTAGATTCTTCATTCAGCAAGAAGAATGTTTGTGAATGAAAACTTATGGCCATTGTCCTTGCTACACTTAATTAGAAATATTATATTTTTGGTAGATAATTTATTATCTTTAATTATCAACAAAATATAAACCTTATATTAGAACAATGACATGTTTTACTTTACTATTAGGTTATCAAAAGTTGTTAGTTTCAACTTTGAGATTAGGTGCAAAAGAAATAGTGAAAACAAGGTCACCAATGCATTACCTTGGAAGCCCAACCATGATAGATTTCATTCCCTAGAAATCTCTCGACTTAAACTATCAAATATGGACTTAATCTGGCAAGAAAATAACAATGATCCTCAGCTGGCATCTAACGAACACACATTAGTAGGGACAATGGGTGTTATCAAAGAAATCTACCTTCATATCTAAACTTTTGCATGAATTTCACATTTAAACACTTAGTGGACACTCTACCTTCTTACATATTTATCAACACCCTTGATAGAATGTGCAATGAATGGTCATGAAATCCTGCATCTAGAAATATGTAACAACATGCTCCATCTGCGAACAAAATAAGTCTATGGCATCTCTAGTTCAGGCTCTACCCATTTCAAATAAGATATAGGAAGCTATCTCCATGAACTTTATTGAAGTTTTTCACTCATTTGATGGCTGTAGTGCCATCTTCATAGTGGTCGATAGCTTAAATAAATGTTATTATTTATTATTTTCTCCACTTTGCCATCCGTACATAGCACCTACAATCGCACAAATTATTATTTACAATATCATACATTTACAAGGTTTTCAAATATCTTACTCACCAATTGCGACCACATATTCGTGAGTCATTTTTAATTAACATTATTCAATCTTCAAGACACGACACTAGGTCTGTATCAAAGAAGGATATCCTATATCCTCTCTTTATATTTCCTTTATCTATAGTATTATTGTTATCTCTTCCTTCCCCTTCTCCCATGCATTCTTCACTCTCATCTTACATCCCTGCATAAGCTATCCTTTGAGGGCAAAGGTCTTATCGTTGATCATTCACTCTCCCATTCTTCTATCATCCAATGTCAAAGTGTAAGGGAGGAGGGGTTTCGATCATAATGCTATCAGGTTTAATGGCAATAAACAAGAGACAAGAAATGGGGAGAATCATAACTGTAGAACCAGATGGGCTGGGGAGATTGGCATTGGGAGATCCATCAGTTCATCAAGATCGCATGGTAAATAAATGAAAATGATTACCCATCCAGGGAATTCAGGAAACTTGATTCCAAAATTGCTCAACGATACAATGCATGAACAGTTCTAACGTTGGATTTGGAATCCGAAATTCTCACATGACAGAAAGCAGGGAGAGTGATAGAAGAGATGCTCTAAAATAGGCCATGGGAATCATAGCGTTAAGAAATATTTCAAGACTGCCTGCCGAAGAAATGAGCAATGAGTTGATCATATGTGGGTTCTACAATGGAGAGGAATTCAACACGGGCCCCAGAATTACGTCAAATGAGAGGAATCAAAAACCCTACAAGCAATGGCATAATGGCTGTATAGGAATCAAAATCTGGAGAAGCATTCGTTCTAAATCCTCTCTATCAACAGAAGTGGTGAAATATGAAACAACAAAGAGCCTTGGACAGAGCAGATATGAATTCTGACGAAATCTCAGAGCTCACCTCCTTCGAGACTAGCAAGCTGTTCGATCTTTATGGCGTATATCAGGAGAGAGAATTGGTGTAAACAGACCCGGCCTTCAGTATCCTCTCCACGTATTTCCCGAGAATGTCGACCTCCAGGTTCACCTTGTCGCCAACCTTCTTGAGGGGGATCACCACCTTCTGCTGCGTGTAGGCAACCAGCATGAAGTCGAAGCAGCTCTCCTCGTCGTAGACCTTCACCACCGTCAGGCTCGTCCCGTCAACGGCGATGAAACCCTTCGGCACGACGTACCGGAGAAGATCTGGCGCCGTCCGCACCTTCACCCAGAGCGAGTCCCCCTCTGGTTCGAACGACACGATCTCCCCCGTCCCGTCGATGTGCCCCTGGACGAAGTGGCCTCCCATTCTGGAGTCCGGCCTGAGAGCGCGCTCCAGATTGACGGGTGAGTTCACCCCCAGCTCACCGAGGGAGGTCTTCCGGAGCGTCTCGGGAGACAAGCCGACGGAGAAGTTGGAAGCCTGGATGCTGAATTGAGTCACGGTGAGGCAGGTGCCATTGACAGAGATGCTGTCGCCGAGGCTGACACCGCCGAGGACGGTGCTGGCGGAGATGGTCATCTCGAATCCGCCGTCGGCGGAGGTGCCGAGCTGCTCGATCCTGCCAACCTCCTCCACTATTCCCGTGAAGAGGGACCTCACGGGAACTGCGACAATGGCGGGAATAGACCTCCTGGGCCTAGGGCTGAATAATGGCGAAATTGGGGGAACCGACCGCAGGTAGGTGAAGAATGGGAGGCGACGCGTGCCGACGGGAATGACCGGAGCAAGGCTCGAGCCGGACGCGGAGTGGTGTCTCCTGAAGTACAGCGACCGAGTTCTGCCGGGGATTCCACAGAAGATTGGAGAAGAGATCGCCATTTCCTCAGCTCTCTCTCTCTCTCTCTCTCTCTCTCTCTCTCTCTATCTCTCTATCTCTCACTGTACAGCAGCAAAAAGGTCAATGATAATCGGTAATTTTGTATTTAATAATTTATTCCACGTTGGATTTTGAAGGCTAGTTCACGGGTTCGCGCGGCCTGTTCCCAGACGCGTAAGAGGCCCGGCTGATCAAGTCCATGGCCCTCTTGGGCCGGGGCTCCAGTATAACGTGATAAAAAATCCAGCATTCAATAATCTTGCTGGTTAATTATTGCCACATTTTACGATTCCTAAAATGATCATTATAATTTTCTCATTGGCATAGTACGCACGTATAGTTCCAAAAGATTTGGTTTATCACATGATCTATAGAGTCAGATTTTTTAATATAAAAAAGAAAGTGTAATAAAAATCTGCTGGAGATAAAGTTAACGTTGATTAGTTTTATCATTGGTTGTTAGGTATATATAATAATAAATAATAATCATTTCCCAAAAAACTGTCAAAGTCAATCATGAATTCATGTTAGTAGTAAGTGTTAATTATATTCTATTCAAAATCTTAATCATAAAGAAGTTAAGATTTTAAAACACCTATATATATGCATATTGCAAAAAGCAACCTGACTTGTCATAGAAAGTGGGCAAAAAAATTCAAATTAAATTTTTATAAGTTTAAGATTAAAGTTGTCATTAAATTCTGTAACAACTTGATTTCTCCATACTATATCATTCAGAGACATCTATAAATAATGGACCATAGTTTCTTGTCCACTTGAAACATCTAACTCCTTCAAATAACTCTTGAGAGTAGATGTCTACACTCCAACATCAATTTATGAATCTACACCTTGAGGACAAGGTGTTAGAGATGGTGTTCAATAGTGTTATGCCCTTGGGCTTAACACATTCACATAAAAAAAAGACAGCCTAGAACCAAGATTCCACAATAGATCAGCCCATCTCAAAGAATAGGGTTACAAAAGGGTCTTGGATATAAAAGAAGGGTTTAAGGAATTAGAGGGGGGGAGCCTGATCGATTAGGGTTAGCAGCTTGGAGAGTGAGGAACTTTGTAACTCTTCAAACACTAGGGTTTCAACTTATTCTTCTTTCTGTCTTCTTCTTTTTCTTATCTACTTCAGTACATCTCTCTTTTATCATTTTTAGTGTTGTCACCACTAATAACTTATTTAAGCCTTAGAAGGGCAAGGTCTTTGAGAAGATAAACTTATATTTTTAGTGACTAACCCTATAAAAATCAATGTATATTTGAAGGAAAATATTAGACACTATTATATAAAATATTCTTTGAGACTAAAAGTATGAGGGGTGAACTAATATAAAAACCTTAGTGTCCTTAGAGAGAGAGAGAGAGTTATGTGAAAGTCATCACCACATCCCACTATAAACCAAGTTATATTGAAAAATAAGAATTAACAAATCATAGAAACTCAATTCACCCCCTTCTTGAAATTTCACTAAACACTTTAGCACTTACATATGCATCATTAAGAAGAATTTATATTGTCTTCTTATTTTTTACTTGAATCTTTATATGTGGGCTTGTATTGTTTCACTTTTTTAGGCCCAACTTGATTTGAATGTTTACTTACTTTTTCTCTTACTAATAGTTAGACCAATTCAGTCCATTACTAGCTAAGATCAACTTAGTCCATTGTGTAGCCATTAGGACTAGTATCTAAGACTAATCTCACTTCATTTAAAACTTAAGAATGAAAGATTAGGGTTTAACTCATGCTTCTTTTTTTCTCATCCATTTCATTGTATCGGTGACAATAGAGTTGAAAGGGCAATCGAGATGAGTTTTTGACAGTTTATACCAAATATTTTAATAATATTACAAACGCCAACATATTCTTTGAGAGCTTTAGATAAAACCTCAATAGCAGATTAGAGAGAGAGAGAGAGAGAGGAGAGTGTACCCTAATCCTTCTAATATGTAGAAAAGAGTTCTTGCTCCATGGATGAGGCTTATCAAAAAATGTCAACAATATAATATAAACATCAGAAGCTAAATGGAGTAATCCTCTAGTAGATAAGATTCTGAGGGGCAGGGGGAGGGCCTTGTTGCACCGAAAGGGGTGGCCTCATGTTATGTGCCTGCAAATAATAAAAGAAAAAGAACAAAAATTCTCATGATCAGACTCAAGGTTAGGATGCAACCACCAAAGAATAGGAAACAATCACTAAATATATCAACCCCCCCATTATCTTTGCATGCTTATAATAAAAAAGAACAGCCTATCCCTGGATGGAAGCCTGGATTTCTCAAAAGGATTGGTCAGGAGAGAATTTTCTGCTATCTTTTTGTACTGATTATTGATCCAAGTATGGAGTTAACATTGGTTCCCGCAGCTAAGTACTATAATTAGTCAGGAGGATGATGACTTTCTTCTCGATCGGAACAAAAAGGAACGAAAATCGTATTGTAGTAAGCGTTTAAAATTGATCCTATCACAATTTTGGATAATTTAATGCTCAGCATGGATTAGCATTTCCCATTGGGAATAGGGTTTTCAAAGGGTACCCAAGAACAGTCAGGTCGATGGATGTATGGGAAAACAGTGTTTAGGGCAAAACTGT
Source organism: Spirodela polyrhiza (assembly GCA_024713555.1). Classification (NCBI taxonomy): domain Eukaryota; kingdom Viridiplantae; phylum Streptophyta; class Magnoliopsida; order Alismatales; family Araceae; genus Spirodela; species Spirodela polyrhiza. The sequence goes on along the minus strand of CM046538.1, from coordinate 1,496,426 downwards.
GCGTACTCCAATTTCTGTCACGAAACGGCAGCATGAGCATCTCACTGCAGGAGCTCCATATGGGTACATAAGCAGAATACAGCACTTTCCACACTTGACATTTCCCACCTGATGAGCTGCACAGCGAAAAAAATTTAACATATAGAAAATAAAAGTACATATAGGAGTAGCGTCACAGAATTAAGCAACTTTCACACAATTTGCGATAAAAACAACGAAAAAGGAGCAAATATAGCACATTTTATTTCAACGATCTTCTCTCTGAAGGGAGGGAGTTTTCAGGCTAAGCTACATCATACTATGATCATTAGATATCTGTGATATGGTCTGTGCACATCAACACAATACAACAGAAAAGTAAAGGAATATACATGTATATTATTTTCTTCTTCTTCTTTTTCTTTTTCCTTTCTTTGGGGGTGGGGGAGAGCGAGTGGTACTTGCTCAAAGAATATGGGAGAAAATCTGAGAGAATAGGACATAATGGAACCTAAGTTTAAAAATACTGCTAGGATGATTAACCTAGATTTTGAGCAATATAAGCCTCCTCTGGTTATAAAGATGGGCCTACAGCTTATTATCAATTGATTTTGAGTTGAATGGCTTACAAACATCTTACATATCCTGTCAAAAACAAACATAAATGAGAAGAACGAAGATAAATCGAGAGCATCAACCACAATATCATGGTGGAGTATGGCGTCATCCAAGTCCCAATTGAGGATGATTTCCGTCTATAATATTCAATTCAGGCTTATCGTGTGCTAACTTTTCAGTATGCCATCCGCTCCAAGAAGAAAGTTTTTCATTATTTATTTCTTCCTCTCTTTCTGCCCTTTCCCTCCTTCTTCCTCCAACCAGATACTGAGCTGCTGGTAAGCTCATACTGCGCTCCTCCAAAACCAGTGTTCATGTGGTAACTGGCTTATCCAAGAGAAATTGGATCAGATGAGGCGGAAAACTAATCAATCCCTCTAATATGCCGATTGCCTGTAAACCCATAAAATAAATCTGAAATTCAGACCACTTTGGTGGCTATGTTTAAATAGAATACTCACATGTATATATATATACATAGATATGTACACATATTTGCATATGCAAGGGCGGGATTAAGAACCCTCCCTCATCCAAACTGAGACGAGTATTATCATTTTCAAAGAGCAAGTATATATTAGAGTTTCAAACCATTTGGAAACGCTAATATAAGACTACAAGGAAGAACTCGAGTTCACGTGGTCAGAAATACATGATTTATTCATCTGGATGATATTCATAACGCCTTAATGAAAGTCATGGGGTGAGGCCATCCGAGCAATACAGACAAGGGCATTGAGAGGTTAAATTTATCCCAGACAGAACAGCAAATATCCAGTAACGCAGTCCGCACTCTTCATTTATATTGTAATCTGTAGACATCGATCAGGTTTCATGACTAAAACAAGGACAGCTTGCAGGAATATACTGAAAGATGAAACTAATAACGGGGATATATATTAATAGAGATCTCAGCGAATATAGCATGAGTTAGAAATCTTTAGGACGAGGAAGATGAGAAGCTTGCCAAAATTTCTGCCCCATCGAGCATAAAAGACCACGGCAAAGATATTAATATAATGAAAACGGGGAAAATAAGACGATTGAGCCACAACGATTTAAAATCATGAATAAGAAAGTCTGCAAATGGAGAAAATCGTTACCTTCTAGCACAAGATTGACTGTCTGACAGCACGTACATCGAACACAATTAGCATGTTGTGGATAAGAGAGTAGCTGGCGACAACTTCCACAGACCATTTGCCCCATTTCTGCAGCAAGCATTCAGAGTTTTCAAAGCGACGAAAATATATAATCCATGGAATATAGTTTCACAAGGGAACATACGATATGAACGACGATCGAATATTAGATTTATGGTGGATAAAACTTCTAGCTGGATGTATTCAATGGTGAACTACACTAGCGAGAAGAAATGTTTTCTAGTTCCCGTGTTTCTCATGTAAAATATAGAGACTCTGAATAGATGCATTTTTAGTAGAAATCGTTATGATCATCATTGATCAGAAAGTTCTGACCACAAAGCTCCTTCAATGCCTCGGGAGTGGTCATGCGGAAGGAACAAGAAGACCCAATTCAAGCAACAAACGATGAAGAGGCGGCAGAGACTAATCAATCCGCAACTCCCCCAAAGTAGACGATTTCGAAAGCATATTAAAAAAACGAAGAGAGGCAGGAGGAGTAGGAAAGATAAAAAGGGCTACGTAGACCCACCTGGGGGGGGAGGTGGGGCAATAGGAACCGCAGGAGCAGGCAGGGGAGAACTCCAAACCCCCGGTGGAAATATTGGAGGCGGCGGTGGTGGATGAGCGTCCGACTCTCCCGTGGACAATGGAGGAGCTACGGCCGCACCCGCCGCAGGCTGCGGGGACGGCATCATACGAGGATCAGCGCCAGGAGCCGGAGACTCGAAAAGAGGAGGAGAAGAAGAGTTGGCCGGGTTGGCCTGACTTTCGGGAACATCGGCAACGGCCATATGAGGAGAAGCAGGCGCCGATGGCAACGGAGAAGAAGGATGAGGAGAAACGTCCCCAAGCAGTGTCCCGGCCGGTCCCGAGCAAGAGGGACTCCCCATAGCTGGTGCGCGATTCCACGGGGAAGGAGCGGGGTGAGATCTTCGGGAAGCGCGAGCAGTTTACTCCTCCGGTAGCCACCACCGCAGCGTGCTTCCTCGAATCATGTGGTTCCACCCTTCACGGCTACTACTACCGCCGGCGAACAAGGCCACCGCCGCCGGCGACCTACCATACATTTGAGAAATCTTACCGACGGCACCGAACTGCTATTCCGGCGATCGGGGAGGGTTCGCGGGCCAAGGAGGACACAGTCATTGAACACGTGGCAATCGGTACGAAGCGACATGCGCTCTTGCCATACGTGCGCTCACCGGGATCATAGCCACGACGGCCGGTCGCCGCTGATGTGTATGATGCGGACTGTCCTCAGACATGAAAGTATATTATCAAGCCTTTTTCTATTATCGATGCTAAAAAAAATTAGTATTAAATCCTAAAAAACATGCATTTTCTCTATTCAAGCTACGCAATCAAGAAAATTCGAATAACCAACAAATAATATCTCAACACGTTCACTTATTTATGTGGTTAAGCCACGAAATTGTTTTGTATTCCACAAAGATGGGCTTAATCATATTATATATATTTAATTAACGTAATTTGAACGACCAAATGCATACGCTATTAATCTAGGTGATATGTTTATATATTTACCCCCAAATGTTGATTGAAGATAAAGTCTTCAGGAACATGCACCCAAAAAAGTGAACTTTTATATAATTCAAGCTTTTAGGGGTTGAAAGGAAAAAACATCCTGAACTCAACCTTAAAATATTTAATTTTTTATTTTTTTGTTCCCTAAAGTTGTTAAATGATAAATAATTTACTATACAGTTATGGAGTCAAACTAGAAAAGATATATGACCTATAAATTATTGATCATATTATGTCATCAAATCGAGACTCGGTATATTTTTCTATCCTCGTCGCATTAATTAAGAAAAGAATGGGATTAAATATTGGATATATCCGTCTTTGCCTTTCCATATAAAAAATTGATTTAAAATGGGAAAAAAAAAGGACGTTGGATAGTTAGGGGCCGACCTTCGGGGGCCAGGTCAGCGAAGGATGGAGAGAAGTATGATGAACTGGTCAACGGACATCTCTTCGTACTTTACAGCAACCTCAACGCGTGCTTCGCGGTGAAGATGAGTAGGGATGAAGGCTAAACCAACGGGTCAAATCCAGACATTGAATCCACTGGGCCCCATCTCTGCCACCTAGCGGTGACTTTTCGGAGCAGAGTCAACCGGACGGTGTGGGGACAACTCAAAAAGGTCATTTTCCGTTTGGAGTGCGGTGATGCCAACGAAGCGTTTCAAACAAGGCAGGGTGACAAGGACACCGTGCCGGTGGACCCCACGAGCAAATCTAATCCGACGGTCAATGATGCTCTGATTATCGCTCATTCGGATCAGAGGGTCCATTCTTCCTATTCCTGATTCCCCGAGTTAGAAGGGAAGCGGCGGGGGGGTGCACTTCGATCTTCTTGACCCCGCGGTATATCTTACCCGCCGCCAACCCGCGCTGGCAGCTGGTGGGCCAGCCGGTATCGAAATATACTGCGCCAGATTTCGAATTCCACCGTTCGATGGGGATCCGAGGGTTGTCGTGGGTCGAGAGGGTTGGACCCGGTTCGGCGCGTGCCCGTGGACAGGGAGTTGGGAAGGGCACGTGGATGTCGGTAAGTGCACCGCTTCCGAGCCTGTACCCCTGGAAGAGAGGATTTTTGGGGAGCTGCATTTTTACAAAAAATAAAAGCGGGACGAGTGGGAGGAGGGTGCCAACCGCGTTCTCTGTGCCCAGACGGGGGGGGGGGGGTCCCTTGCCTTCTTCTTCCTCCGGCCGCGTCTCTGAGGTCGCCTCCGAGCAAGCAGCACTGGCGGCGGGGGAGCTGCAAGCGTAGAAGAGTGGTGGAGGAAGAATCGCAGAGGAAGGTTGCTGATCGAATCTGATATGCGAAGATGAGCATGCGGCAGCGCCAGAATCCCGGCCGGCCGGGGGGGCCGGCCGACGGCATGGGTGGAGAAGGGGAGGACCCTCCCTACAATATTATCCCCATCCACAACGTCCTGGTGGAGCACCCGTCGCTGCGGTTCCCGGAGGTCCGTGCCGCCATGGCGGGTCTCCGCACGGTTGGCGATCTACGTAAGCCCCCTTTCGTCACCTGGCACGATGGTATGGACCTCCTCGACTGGCTCGGGTCCTTCTTCGGCTTCCAGCGCGACAACGTCAGGAACCAGAGGGAGCATTTGGTCCTCCTCCTGGCCAACGCGCAGATGCGTCTCCATCCTCCTCCGGACAATATCGACACGCTCGACCCAGGCGTCGTCCGGCGCCTTCGCCGCAAGCTCCTCCACAACTACACGTCGTGGTGCGGCTTCCTTGGCCGTCAGTCGAATGTCTGGGTTTCGGACGCGCACCACGGCCGACGGGCTGCAGCCGATGAGCCGCGCCGTGATCTTCTGTACGCTTCTCTGTACCTCCTCATCTGGGGAGAGGCCGCTAACCTCCGGTTTGTGCCCGAGTGCCTCTGCTACATCTTTCACCACATGGCCATGGACCTGAACCGCATCCTGGAGGACTACATCGACGACGCCACCGGTCGGCCGGCGCTCCCTGCTATCTCTGGCGAAAATGCCTTTCTGCTGCGCGTCGTCACCCCCATTTATGAGACCATCAAGGCCGAAGTCGAAGCCAGCCGGAATGGCACTGCTCCGCATTCCGCCTGGCGCAACTACGATGACATCAACGAATACTTCTGGAGTAAGAGGTGCTTCTCCCAGCTGCGATGGCCCTTGGATCTGTCCAAGAACTTTTTTGCTACATCTCGCACCAAGAATCGGATCGGAAAGACGGGTTTTGTAGAGCAGCGCTCCTTCTGGAACCTCTTCCGCAGCTTTGACCGCCTCTGGATCATGCTTATACTCTTTCTTCAGGCAGCGACGATCGTGGCCTGGGAGGGGAAGGAATACCCATGGCAGGGCTTGCAGAGTCGTGACGTGCAAGTCCGTGTACTCACCGTGTTCATCACCTGGGCTGGGCTTCGCTTCCTGCAGTCACTCATTGATGTCGGAACCCAATATGCCTTGGTATCGAGAGAGACCCTGTGGCTTGCTCTTCGGATGGTTCTAAAGACTATCGTCTCTGCTGTGTGGACCATTGTTTTTGGTGTTCTTTACAGCCAGATCTGGGACCAAAGAAACCGGGATCGCAGATGGTCTGCAGCCGCAAATTCTAAGGTGGTGACTTTTCTTCAGGTTTCTGGGGCGTTCATCATCCCGGAGCTCCTTGGCATAGCACTTTTTATCCTGCCATGGCTTCGGAATTTCCTTGAAAAGACCAATTGGAAGATCCTCTATGTCTTGACATGGTGGTTCCAAAGCCGCACATTTGTTGGTCGTGGGCTCCGTGAAGGGATTCTGGATAACCTGAAATATGCCTTGTTTTGGGTAGCAGTCCTTTCAGTGAAGTTCATTTTCAGTTATTTCCTCCAAATCAAACCAATGGTCGCCCCGACTAAGATAATTCTGAGGATGAATGACATCAACTACAAGTGGCATGAATTCTTTTCAAAGACAAATAGATTTGCAGTGGTGCTTTTCTGGCTCCCAGTCGTGATTATATATTTAATGGACATACAGATCTGGTACTCCATATTTTCTTCCATTGTTGGGGCATTGGTGGGTCTTTTCTCGCACTTGGGCGAGATTCGCAATGTCCAGCAGCTTAGGCTGAGGTTTCAGTTTTTTGCCAGTGCAATGCAGTTCAATCTGATGCCAGAGGAGCAACTTTTCAAGGAAAGGGGCACTCTGAAGAGCAAATTCCAAGAAGCTATCCTCCGGCTGAAGTTGCGGTACGGGTTGGGACGCCCATACAAGAAGATTGAGTCAAACCAGGTAGAGGCTACTCGATTTGCCTTGATATGGAATGAGATAATTGAGGCATTTAGAGAAGAAGACATTGTCAGTGACAAGGAGGTGGAGCTCCTTGAACTGCCTCCTAATGCATGGGGAATTCGTGTAATCCGTTGGCCTTGCTTCCTCCTCTGCAATGAATTATTACTTGCTCTTGGACAGGCAAGAGAATTGGAAGCAACGGACAAGATCCACTGGAAGAAGATATGTAAGAATGAATATAGGCGTTGTGCTGTTATTGAGGCATATGACAGCATCAAGTATTTGCTTACCAAGATTGTCAAGGACGGTACTGAAGAACACATGATAATTTCCAACTTGTTTTCTTCATTTGATGATTCTATTCGTGTTGGAAAATTTACTCTAGAGTATCAGATGCGTGCTCTGGGTGGTATTCATTCTGCATTAATTACTCTACTTAACCTGCTGCTCAAGCCAAAGAAAGATCCGGGCAAGGTGGTTAATGCATTGCAGACTCTTTACGAAATCGTTCATCGTGATTTCCCAAACAAAAAGAAATCTGTTGAAGAGCTGAGACAGTTCGGATGGATTCCCTCGAGACGAAGCGCCACTGGCTTACTTTTTGAAAATGCTCTTGATTTGCCTGATGCTGATGACCTCAATTTCTATAAGAATGTGAGGCGGTTGCACATGATTCTCACATCTAGGGACTCCATGAATAACGTCCCTAAAAATCTTGAAGCTAGACGCCGTATTGCTTTCTTTACCAATTCCTTATTCATGAACATGCCACGTGCTCCTCAAGTTGAGAAGATGCGGTCCTTCAGTGTTTTGACTCCGTACTACGCTGAGGAAGTCTTGTACAGTAAGGAACAATTGCGGACAGGGAATGAAGATGGTATTTCTATCATATTTTATCTGCAAAAAATTTATGAGGACGAATGGGAAAATTTCATGGAGCGGATGCGAAGAGAGGGGATGACAGATGATGGTCAGATATGGGAGGGAAGGTTGAGGGATCTTCGTCTCTGGGCTTCCCACAGAGGACAGACGCTGACCCGAACTGTGAGAGGAATGATGTACTACTACAGGGCTCTCAAGATGCTTGCATTTCTTGATTCCGCATCCGAAATGGATATTCGGGAAGGATCTAGGGAGCTTGGTTCTGTTGGTTCTCCATTGTCAGGGGTTTCTGGCAGGTTACCCTCTTCACGGAACTTAAGTAGGGCCAGCAGTGGTTTGGGTTCATTGTTGAAAGGCCACGAATATGGGACTGCATTGATGAAATTCACTTATGTTGTTGCTTGTCAGATATATGGTTCTCAGAAGGCGAAGAAGGACCCACATGCTGATGAGATATTGTATCTGATGAAAACCAATGAAGCTCTTCGTGTTGCCTATGTTGATGAAGTTCACAGTGGGAGGAATGAAGTTGAGTATTACTCTGTTCTTGTAAAATATGATCAGGAACTTCAGAAGGAAGTTGAGATCTACCGAGTAAGGTTGCCTGGACCCCTAAAGCTTGGAGAAGGTAAACCAGAGAATCAAAACCATGCTATTATCTTCACGAGGGGTGATGCAGTCCAGACAATAGATATGAATCAAGACAACTACTTCGAAGAAGCCCTCAAAATGCGTAATCTTTTGGAAGAATACTCGCATTACTATGGCATTCGAAAGCCAACAATCTTGGGAGTTCGAGAACATGTCTTCACTGGTTCAGTATCTTCACTTGCCTGGTTCATGTCTGCTCAGGAGACCAGCTTTGTCACCCTCGGACAGCGTGTTCTGGCCAATCCTTTGAAGGTGAGGATGCACTACGGTCATCCAGACGTTTTTGATCGGCTATGGTTTCTAAGCCGCGGTGGCATCAGTAAAGCTTCCAGGGTGATTAACATCAGTGAAGACATATTTGCTGGCTTTAATTGCACTCTTCGAGGTGGAAACGTGACTCACCATGAGTACATTCAGGTCGGGAAAGGAAGAGATGTTGGGTTGAATCAGATATCTATGTTTGAAGCTAAGGTTGCCAGTGGCAATGGTGAGCAAGTTTTGAGCAGGGATGTTTACAGGTTGGGTCACAGATTGGACTTCTTCCGCATGCTCTCTTTTTACTACACAACTGTGGGCTTCTTCTTTAGTACCATGATGGTGGTATTGACTGTTTATTCATTTGTATGGGGCCGTCTTTATATGGCTGTAAGTGGGCTCGAAGACAGTTTCAGATCGTCATCACAAACCAGCAGTAATCGAGCCCTTGGCTCTATTCTCAACCAGCAGTTTATAATCCAGCTTGGTCTTTTTACTGCCTTACCAATGATTGTGGAAAACTCTCTTGAGCATGGTTTTCTCCCAGCTATTTGGGATTTCCTGACAATGCAGCTCCAGTTGGCATCTGTTTTTTATACATTCTCGATGGGAACTCGAACTCACTACTTTGGCAGAACAATTCTGCATGGGGGAGCAGCGTATCGGGCCACTGGGCGTGGTTTTGTGGTACAGCATAAGAACTTTAGTGAAAATTATAGGCTCTATGCCCGTAGCCATTTTATAAAAGCTATTGAACTTGGAGTTATGTTAACTGTCTATGCATCATACAGTCCCTTGGCAAAGAGTACACTTGTTTATATTGTCATGACTATCTCCAGCTGGTTTCTTGTTGTGTCTTGGATAATGGCTCCATTTGTATTCAATCCATCTGGTTTTGACTGGCTGAAAACTGTTTATGACTTTGAGGACTTTATGAACTGGATTTGGCATCGTGGAGGTGTCTTTACAAAATCAGAGCAAAGTTGGGAGACGTGGTGGTACGAGCAACAAGATCACCTGAGAACTACCGGCCTCTTGGGGAAAATTTTGGAGATAGTACTAGATCTACGTTTCTTTTTTTTCCAGTATGGGATTGTATATCAACTCAAAATTGCAAACGGCAGTACCAGTATTGCTGTTTATCTGCTATCTTGGATTTATGTGGTTGTGGCTGTAGGCATTTTTGTCGCAATAGCCTATGCACGTGACAAGTATGCTGCCAAAGAACACATCTATTACCGATCAGTCCAATCATTTGTCATCATCGTGATATTGCTGCTGATCTTCCTATTGTTCGAGTTTACGGCGTTTGAGTTTATTGATCTTTTCACCAGTCTTTTGGCATTCATTCCGACTGGGTGGGGCCTGATACAGATTGCTCAAGTACTAAGGCCATGCCTGCATTCCACAATAATTTGGGATATTGTTATTTCTGTGGCCCGGCTTTATGACATTTTATTTGGCACCATTGTTATGGCTCCTGTAGCACTTCTATCCTGGTTGCCTGGATTCCAATCAATGCAGACAAGGATTCTGTTTAATGAAGCATTCAGCCGTGGCCTTCAGATATCCCGTATTTTAGTGGGCAAGAAATCTAGTTTTTGACATGACCTGTGGTAATCTTCAATCTTAGTTTTGAAATTTTTCTTTTTTGTGTCAGTGTATACTTCTCTTCTCTTGTGAATGATCGCGGAATGAGATTTGCTGGAAATTTATGCTTTTCTACTCTGATATTCTGATTGGACTTGCACTGGATATGAAGCTGATGAGATAAAATCCATCTTAGCTGAGTAGTCTGAAGTGAACAGTATGATGAATGCAACAGTTAGAAGTTCTAGGACCATCCAATCCGTCCGACTTCAATCCGTTAATATTCAACTGTCTATATAAACCAATACATTGAACAAGGGTTTGAAGCACTCAAGTTCATTTCTAATCTTGCCTGATTGACTCTGACCGATCCCTGATGTTGATTCAATCAGCCACGGGAAAAACCAATGTCCACATTGACTTTACTTGTATGAACTTTGGTGCAGATTTTGGCGTTTTTCTTGGGCCTTATCAGGATTTACTTACAGGCTCCAGGACCAAAACATAACGAAAAATTGTTTGAACCATCTTGTGTGCATTCTTTAATGTAGTTTCCTTTTCTAGGATGGGGGAACCGGTTTAGACACGATGTAATGTGGAATATGAATATTCGGTTGAGAACTTAGCAGGATTAGCCGAAAAACATTCAAACTCTCTTCTTTCAATGTGGCTTGGGTACTCATGTGGTGGGTTGGGAAAAAGGTGCTAAGTGGCGTGGTGCAAAGTTTGAAAAAATTGGACTCGAACGTCCAAAGTTTTAGTTTAGAAATCTATCAGCCTTTGTTGGTTTGGGTTTTTCATGTGAAATATGATGGTCTTTGGTTTAGAGCTTTGAAGTGCCCTTATTATTTCATCCTTTAAACCACAGATAGTGAAAGGAAAATAGAACTATGAGCAGAATGATGACTTACATCAGTTAAAATGGTCATATTAGGCCACAGTGTACATTGGAAACTTTTTTTTTCTCATCTTTACTGCGTTCCATCGTCTCTCCCCTTCTTCGTAATGACGTGAGCGTTGATGGAATATAACTGCAGTGATTTTCTGCTCTGCTCACATTTTCAAGTTCTAAAGATTTTTTTTAACTTCCCTGTTGTATTTCGCGTTCTGCTGAATTATTGGATCAACATCCTGATAGTATCATCGTTTTTCATGAGGAATTCCGGCATTTTTCCATTCAGTCTTATTTTGGTTATCTGCATAAGATTTTTGTATGTTTCTAGAAACTAGTAGGCTCGAAAATCAAATCTGCCGCATGGCAGTTCTGAATGATTCTCTAAGTAAACGAGAACGGTTCTAATTAGAGCCCAAGGTCACTTAGGCTTGTTGGGGGCGGCATTCTTTGGGGCCTGACGGTGAAAACTCTGATGAGTTTTTATTGACATTTACATGCTCATAGACCGTACGATAGCAGTGCATGTATTTCTTTTTATATTACTAAGTTGTTAGAAATTGGGTTCCTAAATCGTGTTATGTTTGGAGGGATACAAGGGCCAAGTTAAAAAGTGCCATAAGGAAAGAACATGGTATCTGAGGGAATGGAGATGGCTCTGTTTAGGCAGTGCATTGATTCAATTCTTCCTTACAGGAATTTACGTGTTTCAACCTCCGGGAGAAGGACAACTGATTATGATTGGATAGATCCTTTGCTTTTAGTAGGAAATTTTAAAATAAACCTGTGGGGAAGGCCTCCATGTAGCTATAAATGATCATAACTTTATTTCCATCCACATTCCAGGATAAAAAGGAAAAAAATAGTATTTGGATTTGAATTAGAATCGTTTAGTATAGAAGGGTTCTAGGTGTTCGGAAATGGTATTAGGAATCTCCTAACGACAATGATTCCTTCCTTGATTTTTTTTTTTTTGGGGCAAATCGAGGCGCCACAAGGAATGTGAGGAAATAAACAAGGAAGAGGGATAGCAGAACCTGAGATACTGCAGGAAATTATAGTTAAAAAGAGAGTAGGCCCTCCACCTTCATGATCTGTAACCCACAGTAAGATGGAGCCAAGGTGATTGTTTATTACGTTTTATTTTGTACAGGTTTGTTACCAAAGCGTTGACTGATAAATTGAATTGTGTTTATGGTAGAGTTAATTGCTAGAATTTTATTATTAAAACATAATATAAAGAGTCGCAAGCAGTGATGGCCTGAATGTATTAATGTGGAGGATCTTTTCCGGAGGGCTTCGCATGTGTGACCGACTTACTTTTTTCACATAAAGCATGAGAGCTTGGATCCTATGAAGGATCAGGGGTTCTGGATTATTTTATTTTATATGTCCATTGGCTGCGTTTCTGACTCGTGCTGCTCGGATTCGCTTGAAGAAAAGATGGATAAGCTACATCTTATTGTTAGGAATTTATATTCTCATCAGTAGTGAACCATGGGGTCAGCCACCGCGGACTCTTTTTCTCCCTTTTTCTTGTTATTGGGACAAACTCTCAGCTTTAATCTAAATTGCCTTCGAAATTTGACTCACCATTGGAGGGACGGTAGAATAAACTTAGCAAGCATGATGAGATGCATGGTTTCTAGCTGACTGATCAAAGTGTTTGTGATTTGAGAGTGCGAAACGGAAAATATTCCAATCAGGGAATGGCTCTTTCTAACGATCTTTCATATTTCCTACTTTGAAAATTCTACTCATCCTGTAGAATTTCTACCAACTGGAGCAGATTTCTAGTTGGGTTTTTGGGCGAGGATAATTGTTTTGAAAGAGAGACCCAATCCATGCGTCTTCGTGGGGTTTATGATGCATGGCTCTCCGGATAGAAATGGCCCTCATTTCTACATCTGGGTGACAGAAGATGATGGCTGGAACCTTAAATATTTTGCTAGAAAAGGGCATGAATAACCTCAGCATTGTCTCCATAGAGCTATGCTCAAGGAGACATGAGGACAACAACTAGACATAGCATTGTCTGCCTTAATAGCTTGATGTGGAAGAGTTGACTTACTGCTGTGAACTTACAAACTAAACATTACCATGGGCATTGGTCAACGAAGTACTCCCCACCCACAGCTGCTGAATTCAGATGATATCAGTAGAAATCAATGATGCCCACCCACATCCGGGGATATATTGACAACGGAAGTGGATGATGTGTCAGCTGCCCATTGGGCTTGGCTGGTGATCGATGCAGAAGAAGGGCCGTTTAAACTCCGGTGGGAATCCTAGCATTGGATTGAAATCTCAGTGAAGCAATAATTTCACGTGATCTTGACTCTACCTGCTGATGAGAACCCACGTCTTCATTTTCTTGAATTGGCAATTCAGCTTGGTAGTGAAGAAAAGACTGATCCTCGGCGTGTCTCCTGCAGCGTCTCGGAGCTGTTAGGTGGTGCGGGACGGGCGACGCTTCTATGTGGGAGAGTTTAGAGGGAGGCAGCCGCCGTTCTTCCAGGATTATCTGCCTCTACTGTTGTTGTATCTTGTTTAATGGGTGGGGGAGGGCTTCTTCCTCAATTATAGGCAGCAAAGCCAGTTTTCTTCGGGACCATTTCCTTGCCCGCAGTGTTAATTAATCTCTCATTCTACTGCTGAAGGGCACCGACCCGTTTCAGGATATGCCTCTGTGAAGACCATCATCATCATTAAGAGAGAGAGAGAGAGAGAGAGAGAGAGAGAGAGAAATGTCAGGGGGTCAGAGGGGGGAAATTTATGATCTCTGCAGGAAAATCTTTCTGCAAGGGAGGAAGGAAGCAAGCCCTCAGGAAGAGAGAGAGAGAGAGAGAGAGAGGGAGGAAGCAAGCCCTCAGGAACAGAGGAGGGTCGCCCTCAGGGGAGAGGAAGGGAGGGGAGGGGAGAAATCTTCTTTGTTGTTCATCGTATTCCCTCTAAGAACCCTATTTTTAGCCCAGTTTTAGATGAGAACAAAATTTCGAAATATATAAGGTTATTGAGTAATGGCCTTCTCTTGATCGCCTTTTACAGAAAATTTTTTAGAAAATAAATGAAACTCTATGTCTATATATGTGTATATATCCAAGAATCAAAGCCGGATGAAGACTCTTTTTCCAAGGTCACTCGAGGTAATTTCATTCGGAATTTTTTATTTTTACATGAGTAAAATCTCAAAATATATCGGGTGGTGGGGCTCTCTAGATCGTTTTTTATTGAAAAATTAAAAAAAATAAATAAATAAATAAAGCTGCATTTATGCATGTCTAAGAATCAAACCAGATGAAGACAGTCTCGATCTAACGTCACTAGAGATCATTTGATCAGTAAATCAATCAAGCAATTATCCAATTCGGAATTTTCTATTTTGTCTTGAAATATTTATTTTCCCACAAAAATATCGTAGAAAGAAATTTCTAATTGGCTTGGAAGGTCCTAAACAAACCAGAATTTTCGCTCATATTATTGCGAAATAATTATCCAGTATCATATATCGCTTTTCAATCAGCCAATTAATTATCTGCTGCCCTCTCAAATATGGCGAACAGAGAATAAGATTAAACCATCCTGCGTGGTGATCTTGGTTGCGTTCTTCGGTGAGGATCCCTTTCAATTCCGATGAGACGTCGTTTCAGTTTAAAATTCTTGAGACCGTACGGCCCCACCGCCCATTGCCGCCGCCGCCGCCGGCGGCGGCTCCTCCGCCACCTCCGGACGTCGGAGTAGGTACTTGCCCGCCTGCCCCCGGGGTCCTCGTACGCTCCGAGTGTAAATAAACGCCGCGGGGCAGGCGGAGGGGGACGTCTCCGCCGAGCCATGCCGCGTCGCGACTCGTCACATAGCGGCCGAGGGGAAGGCGGCGCCGCCGCTGCAAGCGGCCAGGTCGCCGCGTCGCCGCCTCAAACCCCAACCCCGATTAACTACGGAACAGCTGGCTCATCCCCGTCGCCAATCAGAGTCAACGAAGATGACCACCCACGGAAAATTACGTCAAACAAGTTCTCACCAAGGTCAACGACCCAGAAGACATCTATCCCCGGACCTCCAAAAAAGTCAACCCAACAAAGCTGGCCGGGCAACGGAGAACTGGATTAAATAATCATACTATATCATGGAAAATAACTCAAAGTCGTTCAAGCTACAAGAACATGGAGACCCAACAGGCTGTGACCGAAAAAAGGAACAACGAGGCTTCTAAAATGGTCAGATGGCCATATTATTCTTCAGACCATCTCCCTTATAAGACCAGAATACGCCCCACCTTGAGAAGCACAGATGGATGGGCATGCATGCGGCGGGGTTTAAGGAAGGATCTTCCCGTACCTTGTTCATGGCGAGGGCCTCGCAGCCCGAAGCCGGCCCGCCCGCCCGTCGATGGCAGAGATCAGCGGCGAGAACAGGTCTCATCGGAGGCGTCTCCGCGCGCCTTCTGTCAGTCGCCGAAGACGGTGGTGAGCAGCAGGTCCTGGACGAACGTTGCCCGGACGGCAGCCTGCCGGATCTTCCGTTCCTTCTCTTCGTGGCTCAACGACGGATCAAAGCTGCTGATTAAGGAAAACCAGAGAGTTGATGATCAGAAAGCCCGGGGCATTCAGATTCCTGCAAATAATCTGCTCACGGTTGTTCATGTTCGTGAAGATCTTGAGATGGGCTGGTGAGGATCTTCCGAGGGAAGCGTGTGATTCGTCAGAGTAAGATGATCCCCAAGAGGGAAAAAAAAAAAACTGCTTATGTTCATCAGACGGATTTTTTTTTTGTTTGTTTTTTGAAGTGTAAAAAGGGTGAGAAGAGAGGATGCCGGCAATTTTATGTATCAATTAAAGGAGTGAAAATACTCCCCAGAATAGAAAATTTCCCACGGGCATGATTGGGGGTTCACGCATGGAAAAAAATAATAGGAAGAAAACAATGCTCCAAATCTTTGGAATAAAGTCGAGATACCTCGGCAACAACCGCATCAAATGGGGCAAGACCTGGAAGACCTTCAACACCGTAACTTCTCCCCAAGGTTTTCCAAAAAAGGGGATATATGATGCAGAAGCGGAAATACTGTAGAAAGAATATGCGGATAGTAAACGGAGCAAACGCGTGGATGAACATTTAAGTAATATTTTTTATAGCTATAAATAATTTACGACCCAACACAAAGGCGTCGTGCCTCAACATGCTAAAACTTCTCAAAAGCTTCTGAAAGTGGGATCTTCAATCGAACGGTGAATAAAGCTGAGATAACACCAGCGTATTAGATGAGACAATAACACAAAAATCTTCTCCGAGCAAGATTTATCATATTTTTAGGTGTCTTTATGACCCCCATATTCAGGTATCATACTTCATCATACTTCAACATGCTAGATCTTGTCTCATTTTCAAACGTCTCCAAAAGCGGAATCCCGAGCCAACAGGTGAGAATAATGACAAAACAACGCCTGGATATCAAATGAGATAGGATCCCGAGAATCTTCACCAAGCAATAATTTTCATATGTCCAAATAATTTATGACCTCATTTTGAGGTGTAATGCCGCAACATGTTTCCCGGGGAAGAACTTTAATCAGAAGGTGAGAAAAATGTTAAGACGATAAACGAGGCAAGAACAGAAAAATTTTCACTAGGCAAGGCATAATTTTTTACATCTCTAAATAGATTAGAGCGCGATATCAAGAAATTCATACTTCAACAATCCAAAACTTTCAAAAGTTTCAGTAGGTGGGATGCTTTATTAAAATATGATAATAAGGTTGGAACAACACCTGGATTTCCTACTTGAGGACGTCAGGACTCGTTTGGAAGCATCCTCTGCAGTTGAAACGGTTGATGTCGGAAGCTCCTCAGATTCAGGTGGGGGAAGGTTCAGCAATGATGAGAGGAGTGAGTCTGTTGAAGCGTTTGATGTGTGAGCGCTGCCCGACTGATAGCCTCCATTTCCCAGGATGACCTGAAGGTGAGCCTCGCGAAGGTCCCTACTCAGTCGAGCCAGGACTTGGTTGTTAGGCATGGCAACTCTACGTAACCTTCGACGTCTCTGTAGGTGATCTTCGGTTAAGGAAACCATTGACAGAATAATTTACCAAAAAATAACATCTGAGGGTAAAATAAATCATGGCAAGGAAGATGGAAGAGTAGGTGGATATCTTGAACAGGTGCCCATGTTGGACTGTGATATGGTTTAGCATGTCCCTCGTGATCTTTACTGAACAGATGGGGCAGACCTAAAAACCGATGCAAAATGTCAAATACCCAATATCACAGTGGTTCACACAGTAACGACAAGATCAAATCAAAATCAGCACGGAAAGAAAGTCTGAAACTATTATTTTCCTCAAATATTATCTTCAAGCAGCGATTACATCATGAAGAGAACTTTTTTCTTCTCCTCTATTATATACATGAATAAGAGACACCAGGAGAGAATAGCTACATGATAATAAAGCCTGAAATATCTTTTACTAAAACAGAAATCAAATGAAAAAAGTAAAGCTAGATTAAAAAATGCACAGCTGCATATAAATAAGGTGTTGAAGTGGATCTAATGGGTGTGCATATTCATGCTTGAGATCAGCCAAGTTGATTGATTACTGAGGTCAGAATGCAGTACATCTGGACTACACCCAGAGGATCACATTGAAACCCGCTCACATTGCCTCACGATTCCTCCACATCCAATATCGTTTCCATACCCTGCCTTAGCTCCACAGTTCAAACACGCATCACTAACCTACCATGAAACATCTCATCCTCTGCCTGGTCACACTGGCCTTATAATGACTCAAAGCTCATTCATGCGGTTCTTTTATCATTTTTTTCTTCCTCTTCATCCAGTTCCTTAAATTTCTGAAAATTTGAAAAATACGCCCACCATAGAGTGATCCAATTGAAAGTTTTTGTCTTCTTTAGCGTGCATCAAATTAACATGGAAGACAAAAGGATTTTTCTAATTTTCCCTTAACATGACAACTTTTGTTAAAAAAAGAGGAGGATTTTCCATAGAAATCTATAAAGCAAGTTGGACAAAAATACGCCTCAAGAACAAGAAAAAGACCCAAACAAAGATCAGAGAACGTAATACTTCCTCTGATAAATAACCCTTTAAACACGACTAAATCAAGCACAGCAGAAGCCAAGGCCAGATCCAAACAGGCCTGGGGAAGGGGAGGGAAGCTTCAGCCTCTTCCCAAAATTCTCTATCTTCGGATTTTTTACACAATATTTCCTTTAATCCCTTCCAATTGAAACCTACTTAGGAATCTTACAAAGCTGCGGTATCCATGATTTAAGTAGTCTGTCTTTAAAGAGGTAAAAGCTTGGAGCCTCATGTAAACTCATTTCACTAGGTTCACTCTTAAATAAATCATCGCGCAACCGCAGACGCAACATTCTTTAACCTATACATGCGAAACCGGGAACCTTTCATATAAAACGATAAAGAAAAGTATAAATAAATGGTAGAGAATTCGGACACTACGTGGTCCGGCAGAAATGGCATTTCAAAGCATCAATGGCTCTCAAGCGATTGGCGATGATTAGCGCCAAGGATTTAATCGCGATCATCGACAGAGTTTCGACCCATTGATTTTTTATCACATTACTGGCATAAATGGGCAAATATTTTTGGGGGACAGGACGCCTGTGCTCACCGTTGGTTTGGATTCGAAGGCGTGCTCTTCCTCAAGATGGGAACACAGAGAAGCGATATCGTGATCCTCGCAGCAATACGGACAGGGAAAGTCAAGCCGACCTTCCTCTTCCAAGTCGAAATCATCGAACATCAACCGATCTACAGAAAAAAAAAAAACAATACAACCGCAAGTCAGAAGAATAAAAAATCCGACAAAGGAACACACACCGAACGACAAAGATAGCGCC
Organism: Spirodela polyrhiza; assembly: GCA_024713555.1. Classification (NCBI taxonomy): domain Eukaryota; kingdom Viridiplantae; phylum Streptophyta; class Magnoliopsida; order Alismatales; family Araceae; genus Spirodela; species Spirodela polyrhiza. The sequence goes on along the minus strand of CM046538.1, from coordinate 1,477,743 downwards.
TCATCCGCGAAGCCTCCCGCGAAACGAAGGAAATCATGGATCCGCAAGAAACGAGGGCGCGGCAAACCTAATCGAGAGTTCTGGTGCTGCTGCAGCGAGTACTGCCTCTTGGCCGCGGCAACCCGAGACGCCCACAGATCGGAATCCATGGATGATTCCTGCAACCGCGAAAACGATCGGATCGCACGGGCGCCGCCTCCCCGCTCCCCTGCCGACGCGATCTCAAGCGACCTCCTCCCGCCTCCGCCCTCCCTCCTCCTGAGAAAAGAATAACGAATTGCGCGTATTCTGGCCGAGAGAGAGGGCCCCGGGAGAGCACGAGAGCGGATAAATTTGGGTCTCCCGATTTCCTTCCAGTCTCCTCCAAGCTGTGGCCCTCTCTCCTCGATGACGTGGCACACGACCGGATTACCCAGTAATGTCAACCTAACGAGAGAAACGTGACCAGACGATTTGGGCCCAGACTGGTCCACGCTGGGCCCAATATGAATGCCCCTCTCCGGTCAGCCCTGGGCCCAGCCCGATAATTCTGCTGCGCTAAGAAGGGTTATTTGGCTTTACCTCCCCATATACTACACGAATTGTAGGTGGCTCCCCCCTCCTTTTTCACTTGGCCCCGAGTGCCCAATAATTCTACAATAATCATAGATACTTTTTATTATATATTATAGCTAAATATTATTTTTATTGTATTATAAAATTAATGGTACTCTATCCAGTAGAGACAAGCGAATCTTTCTTGGTTGTTGCCTCTTGCTGACTTGGAGCTGGACCTAACATCAGAAAGAGAGAGAATGCCAAAACATGATTTATATATATTTTTAAGGTAATATGGGCATTATAATAATATCTATTTTTAAAATAGGATTGTAGGCCAATAAACCTCATATGGTTGACTCAATTACGCTTTAAGCTGATTGAGGGGATAAATCATAGTTTTTTTATAAGACCTAAGTTACCAATCTAGTAAATAAGAGAGTTGTTAATCCATAACCCAATTGATTTTTTTTTCTGGGGGAATATCCAAAAAAAAGGATTAGGCTCAACCAATGTGGGGACTACTCTCATAGTCTCCCCCCATAGGGATGTACATCCTATATCTTCACTATATAATATATCAAACCAAATGGTACATGTCCAAATGGCATACTATTAAGAACCCTCAAAAAAAAAATTACCCCCATAAGAAATTCAATAATAACCACAGAAAAGCTCATATTATTATGTGCACATTTATTCTTCTCCCAATAAATGAGCAAGAGAAGATAATAACTGTAACATTCTTATTTTTACTTGTTTTTAAGAATATAAATGAGTTGTGAGAGTAAACCATAAATAGCTACCGACATAATTGTTGCAAAGAAATAGCACCACTACAAGTAAAACAAGTATTACTCATCATATCATAATTGTCACTTGGAAACTATATTGAAGAAAAATAGAGTAAAATATAAAAATCTATATATATAGCACATATAGCATACATTTGTAGATAATTACAAAATCTTTGTGGCTACTTTGACAAAAATGTTTAATTTGGAAAGTTTGAGAACTATGTGCTACATGTAGTTGAGGGTCTCAAACCATCAAAGACTATTTATGATGGAAGTTAATACTGTTTTTTCACAAAAACAAATAGATAGGCCTCTGAAGTCAACTTTGTAAGCTCCCAGGTTGAACCCTTCAAGAGGGTCTCAATCTAACGCCCTTTAAGTTAGATCAAAATAGGCCCTTTTAAAGAAAAGATACCCAAATCTCTCTCTCTCACTCACTCGCTCTCGCTTGTGGAGAGCTCAACCTCCGGGCCGAAGGAACAGAGAAGGCGACGCACTCCGACGGGCACGAAAGGATACGTTGACTGCGACCGAAATTAATACGGCCAATGTTTCCCAGAGTACGACTACGCGTTTTCTTCATTGGGGTGTATGTATTAATATAATAATTTGTAGCCCTTCGCCGGAGGGCTTAGAAAGCCAGCGAACGGATATGGGCCCCACGGGAATGACACATCCTGATTGGGCCACGTCAGGGGATACCAATCACGCTTGCGGATACGCAGGAGCACCGAATTTTCGGGCCGCCGCTTTTGAAGTTTGAACCTTCCTCTATGTTGCCTCCGATTGACCGTTTCGCGCCAGAACTGCCACGATCTCTGGGAATCCGGCCTAACCGCCGCGTTCCTTCTATCTGGCGGCGGTCTATTATATACCCACGCGTTCCCGCGTGTTCTTCGCAGCGAGCGGTGGTTGGCGTATCCTCTTTCTCGTCCTCTCTCGACTCCTCGCCGGCGCTGAGAATTCCGGGGCCGATCTGCCGTCGCCGGAGAAGACAGAGGAGGAGATCGGAGGAGAACGCGGCGGATTTGTACAGCAGGAAAGATCTGGTGGAGAGATGGGAGACTGCCGGCCATTGGGGTTCCTGATCGGGCTTCCATTCGCGGTGCTCGCCTTGGCCCTATCCCTCGTCGGGGCCGTCATCTGGATCCTCGGGTGAGTGCTTGCGACCGCCACGGCTCTCTGAGATCCGCCTTCTTCGTCGCCGCCGTTTATCCCTTTCCCTAGATTGAATGTTTCCGATCTCCCTAATGCAGGACCGTCTTGAGTTGCCTCTGCCCTTGCTGCATTTGCTTCGCCGGCCTCGCGAATCTCGCCATGGATCTGATCAAGCTACCGGTGAAGGTCATCAAATGCTTCATCGAGCAGATCCCCTGCTGACATTCCCTTGTGTTCGGTTCCCTTTCCCCCCTTCTGTGGTGGTTTTTGTGATCCATTCGCCCCATTGGCTGATCCCTTTGTAATTATCTTAGATGATTGATTGATGCTCCCGTGCGGATATCGCTCGGTATCAGATCTAGAATTCTTCTCATCCCATCTCAATCCCTTTGATCTGCGTTGCTTCTCGATCTGTCATGGCTTCGAACAACATTAATCTTAACAGACGACGATCAATACGATCGTTCGAAGCCAAGAAAACTGAGGTTGCCAGGAAGGTCAAAGGCGTGGGGCTAATACTCAACCGTCGGTGATGCTTTGGAGCAATCGAGACAGCTGTAATCCCGAAAATTTAATTTTTGAATAAGATAATGGATTAAAATTCCCAACTTGAAATTCTCCAAGATACGCAAAGAATATTTCTCTTGATAGGATTGCCCTCATGAGATCATTTTCTTCTATTATAGATATATATATATATATATATATATATATATATATATATATATCCTGTCGCTCCTCAGAAGCTCTCTCTTCCAGCATGGTGGTTCTGTGGGCTGCGGAGCCCAATACCTAAATGGGCCACGAGAGTGTTGCTTTTTATGTGACTGTGCGGGCTAAGCCCGTTACTGGAATGAGCCCATTTGGTAGCAGAGCCACAGAGGGCCGTTGGCGGCCCGTAAGAAAGTAAGGTCCATTAGTGGGGGGGATGGTGGTGGAAAGTGAGGGAGAGGCGGGTTCCGCACGGCCCACTCTGATACGCGTGGCGCTCCATCGGCAAGTGACGTGGAGGAGGGGAGGGGGCGTGTCTTCCGGAATACCAGATGGTTCTAGAATCTTCCACACTCTTCTCCTATCTTCCAAGCATCCATTACCTCCGGACGCTCTGTACCAACTGCTTTACGATCCGAGGAAGAGGGGTTGCGGTGGCTGACGGATCTCTGCGGAGATTGGGAGAGCGGAGCGGGAGGGATTGCGAAGATGGGGGTGGACTACTACAGGATCTTGCAGGTCGACAAGAACGCCAAGGAAGACGACCTGAAAAAGGCCTACCGGAAGCTCGCCATGAAGTGGCACCCCGACAAGAACCCCAACAACAAGAAGGAGGCCGAAGCCAAATTCAAACAGATCTCGGAGGCGTATGATGTATGGATCTAGTCGCCCTCGTAATGTTGTTTCCACGGTTGATGATGGTGAGGTGTTGAGTCAGCTCGTTTTCGGTGTTTTTCTCGTGGTCTCTTTTGCCAGGTACTGAGCGATCCACAGAAGCGCGCCGTGTATGACCAGTATGGGGAGGAAGGCCTGAAGGGGCAGGTCCCGCCTCCTGGAGCCGGCGGGGCATCTTCCTTCTCCGCTGGGGATGGGGGCACGTCATTCTACTTCAACCCTAGGAACGCTGACGACATATTTGCCGAGTTTTTTGGGTTCTCGAGCCCGTTCGGGGGTATGGGAAGCGGCGGCGGCGGAGGTATGAGAGGGTCGAGATTTTCCGGTGGCATGCCTTCCGGGTTCGGGGATGATGTCTTTGGGTCGATGTTCGGGGGCGGGGAGGCTTCGATGCGGCCCCAGCACCCCCGGAAGGCACCCCCAATAGAGAGGCACTTACCCTGTAGTCTGGAAGATCTCTTCAAGGGGACAACGAAGAAGATGAAGATCTCCAGGGAGATCGCGGATGCGAGCGGGTGAGTACTGTATATACCCCTGAACTGGAATATGTCATATATTAGTTTTGGCTACATGGCAATACTTCCCGATGGAATTTTAATTGTCGATTTGCTTACTTCGCCGATTCTTATTATCTTCATAAGATAACTTGTAACGTGCATTGAGAGCTTTTAGACTGTTCGCATTGAATATTCATTCTTGATTTAGCAGAAATTTCTCTGACGTCTGGATGATGTTAAGTTCAAGAAGATAAATTACCACGCCGTAGTCTAATACAAACAGTATTGAACGCGGAAAGCTCTGTATTTTACCTATTATATTATGTTCGCCTACGAGCTAATTATCATAATTTATCTTTTTTTTATCCAAATGTGTTTAATGGATTGAAACCGTACCATCTTAGAAGGCGATAAATGATATGGAACTGAGTTTTCGTAGAAGGCGTATCATCTTAGAGATATATGTCTCAACGATGGCATCTAACTGTTATCTGCCAACTTCTATATTTTTTTTTTCATATATGTGGCTGTGAGACCATCTCGGCCTCTTAACTTCGTGTACACCGTCTTCTGCTAACTTTAAGAATATGGTATAGAGGATTTTTATGGTGCACATTGGGCATGTACTTCCATAGCCACTTTTGCTTTGAAAATTAAGTAAAATTGGGGTACTTGATTTTTTTTTATTGTTTGATGTTGCGTTACTTTTTACATCTAGGGTCGTGTGCTCATTATATTTTACAGGGTACTTCATGTTTCTGAGGACTGCTATAATAAGTATTCTATTTTGATAAGTTATAATGAGTTACCGGCGGGTCGCTTAGAGACTCATTGTGTGAGAGCATAATTAGGCTGTTAATTTTGGGTTTTGATGGAGTTCGAGATTCAACGAGGGTGGTGTCTACTGGAAAGGGATGGTTTTGGGCTGTTACTAAGCAAAAATGGACGTCATAATGAGACACAGAAAATGTCGTCCTCCGGGAATAATCGGTACATTGTGTTTGTTTTAAGGAGCTTTAATCTCTTAGTTGGGGCCTCATGTACAGAGACTCCGTCCGTAGGTTCCATTATTATACTCATGAAGAAGTCGCACTGAGATGCAGGGTAATTATGTCAAGCACCTAGGAAACAAGGCTACATTTTATGTGACGTCATTGCGAGAATTTTAGGTCATCAGAGTCTGACTGTTTCACACGGCTAGATCAGCGCACCAGTCAGGCGTTCCACTATAGGCAGCTAGCCCTGTATGCACTTGTAACTCTTTTGGATATTTATATTTCTCTGAGCCCGGTCATTTTGAGTATATTCCGTTCTGCTGTCATTAGAAGTCCTTAACTTGATGTAGGACGGGTTCGCTTAGTAGGCCTTCGTCCATGTTCGGTGTTCAGGGTAATGCCGTGGAGATATAAAACGACTGTCAACTAGGGGTCAGTATCCAAAAATGATGTTTCCCATGTCTCAGACTGGTGTTCAGATTCGCTGGCAATTCTTAGGACAAGCTTATCTTCTAGGTAAAACCAAGTACATGAGAATGATCGTCAAAGTGAGGAAGGATCTAATTGAGTATGAGCTGATCACTATTTTTCTTGTTTGACACTTGGAGCAGAAAATGAGATGAATATGACACACAGTTAAAGGCCCCGTGGGAATAGATGCTCGCTTCCTTGTCTCATTTTTGGGGCGAAAATGAGGGCAGGGTCTGGAAAGGGTACTCTGGGCTGAGTTGGTTTATGGCGCCCCCCCTACCTGCTAGCTCAGTGGGCAATAATCGGTACATAGCAAGATCATTCGGTTCAACCCAGCTTGTTTTGTAACAAGTTGAAGAATATAATAAGGGAGTAATTTTCTGAAGATGCCCATCGTTTCAAAGATCTCTGAAACGCCCTCTTTCTTTGGCAGAGCCGTCTGGGCAGGGCCGGTGGCTTCTCGGGTGCTGGGTGGGCGATAGCTTGAATACTTACCGACTCCCGGTTTTGTTTTGTACCAGAGAATATGCTCTGTGTTTAATTTAATCTCTGCTTGCTTGCCCACTGATCTCGTATGCTTACGTTTTTTTTTTCTTCCGCATCAGGAGGACGATGCCGGTGGAGGAGATCCTGACGATCGAGATAAAGCCCGGGTGGAAGAAGGGGACGAAGATCACCTTCCCGGAGAAAGGGAACGAGCAGCCGAACGTCATCCCGTCGGACCTGGTCTTCATCATCGACGAGAAGCCCCACGAGACGTTCACCAGGGACGGCAACGACCTCGTGGTGACGCAGAAGATCTCGCTGGCGGAGGCCCTGACGGGGTACACGGCCCAGGTGACGACCCTCGACGGGCGGAGCCTCTCCATCCCCATCAACGCCATCATCCACCCCAACTACGAGGAGGTGGTCGCCAAGGAGGGCATGCCCATCCCCAAGGACCCTTCTCGCCGGGGCAACCTCCGCATCAAGTTCAACATCAGGTTCCCCACCCGGCTCACCCCCGAGCAGAAGACCGGCATGGCCCGCTTGCTCGGCTCCTGATGCATACTGCATCTTCGCTCTCAAAAACAGTCCAATCCCTGCCTCTCTCTCTCTCTCTCTCTCTCTCTCTCGCAGAGTGCCATCTTGAGGCCCGTGTACATAACAGGGGAGATGTAGGGTGGCGCCGATTGTTTCTCTACTTGCTTGCTACGTTGATTATTATAACTTCAAATCTCCTCCCGAATCCTGCTTGCTTGCTGCATTCGCCTGCCTGGCCCGCCCGGTCGATCCCGATGTCGAGGGAAGGGGCGATCTTGATTCAATGGCAAAAATTGATATCAAGGAAGAAAGACGACGATCGGGCGGCACAGGCAGTTCAGACAGGGCAGGGCGATCCCGAAATAACGGCGGCGAGCGAGCTTCCTGATGGGTGATAACTGAGAGAATCCACGGGCCGACAGGGGCGATGGACGAGGGGGGGGAGAGGCGGCGGGGGGCATGAAGGAAGATTACAGGGTGAGAGGACGGAGGGCGAACCTGGGCGTGGGGCGTTGGACCGCCGTCGACGGCGACCAAGATGCTGGCGCCGGCGCGTGTGCCCCACCCTTCCCTCTCCCATGCCGAGAGGTCTCCGGTCGTCGTCCCCGATGCTCGGAGCAAGGAGAAGACAATCCGGTCTCTCTGGCTGGCTGTCTGTCTGTCTGTCTCTGTCTCTCTCTCTCTCTTCAGTGGCGGTAATGGTCGATCAGTCACTGTACTCGGAAGATGAGTAGGAGGAGGCGTCTTCCTCCTCTTCGTGGTCCTCCTCCCCGTCGCCGCCGTCCTCGTCCTCGTCCCCAACCTCGCCGTCGCGGCTGTCCATCTCCACGTCCTCGTCGCCATCGTCGTCCTCGTCCTCCTCATCGCTGTCCTCGTCCATCAGTGCCTCCGGCTTGCCGCCGAACTCCCCGCGGTACTCGTCTCCCCGCTCGTCGTAGTCGTCCCCCGACGGGTGCCCGTTATCCTCCGACTCCGACGGGCCCACGCTGCGCTCCTCCTCCTCTTCCTCCATCACGTACCTCCTCCTGCCGGTCGCCGCTCCAATCCACTCCTCCCCGCCGGAGCTCGCCGACTCGGGCTCCGCCGGAAGCTGCACCACGCCGGCGGCGCCTCTCCCAGTTGCGCCTCTGCCGTAGGGCCTCTGCCGGCCCGGCGCGGCGCCGCGGCGGCCGCGCCGGCGTCCCCGCCCGCGCCCACGCCCGCGCCGCGCCTGCCTCCGCTGCGGCGGCGGCGCCGCCATCCTCTCGCCGTTGCTGGGGCCGCCCTCTTCCTTGAAGAGGGCCCTTGTGAGGCCGGCGCTCCCCCTCTGGCCGCCCCTGCCGCCGCGGCCGCGCCCCCGGCCGCCACCGCCGCGGCCGCGGGACCCTCGCCCCCGGCCGCGGCCAACGGCGGGGGGCAACTCCGGCCAGCTCCCTTCTTGCCGATAACTCACCGCTTCTTGGAATTCCACGGGTTCGATCTCCTGGGAGTTCTTCACGAATGCATACCTCGACGGAATGGTCTGCGATCCAGAACAAACACCCACGAAATTAAAGAGCAGCATACACATTTGGATAGATTATGATGGCATCAAGATCATGGGCAGGAAAATGGCAGACCCAGAATTCTGCACATCGATCATGGGGAAGATCACAGTTTTCATCATCATCATCATCAATAAATCAGTAATAGCAACCATGATGGAACGACAGGAATCGTGAAGAAGAACTCACCAGGAACTCTCCACCTTCTTGATCTTTGTTGGACTCGACCTTCTGGTGCAGCATGTAGGAAACAGATGCATCAAACTCCATGAGCCTCAAGGCCACGGCAGCAGTCGTCAGGGGTATCCATGCGAGCACAGCGACCGGTTCAGAGACGGAAGGAGGATTGTCAACGGCGTTTGCCGCCGTTGAGGCGCCAGCGAGCTCACTCGTCGTCGCATAGCTCGACGAGAGATAGTCCCTCGCTACAGCACCTTCCAATCGGGTCAACAGCTGCATCAGAGAAAAGGGCTATCCTCATCACGGGGTCAACGCGCAGGGATCTCCTCTAAGCAGAGTCAAACATCATAAGATACTGAGGAGCCACTCAATACGTGTTCTTCGGCGGCCACGGATTAAAAATGACGGAAAAAATAGAGAGAAGATCTGGAGGATGAACAGAACAAAACAAAAAAAATGCCGAGCTGCTCACCTGAAGAAGCTCTTCAGCCGACGCCGCTGACTGCAACTTAATACCCCAAGATCTTCGATAATCGTCGGACCAGATCCGTTGAAGAGCCTCCGGAGGGATGGAAACCTGCAAACGCCGGAAGGGACCAAGGGTGATGTAGCTAGCCGACGGCTACTGAACTTTAAAAAAAAAAAAAAAAAAGGGGGGGGGGGGGAAGGAAAGAGAGGCTAAATATTGCAACTTGACGACGGCAGGCACCTCAACGAGCGAGAGCTGAGCCTTGAGCATCTGGATCCTCGCAGGATGCGAAAGCCTTGAGCTCTTGGAGCTCCAACGAGGGTCCACCTTCTGTTTCTCACACCAGGGCATATCTTCTGTAAGATTCTCATCGGCAGCGCCCTGACGAGCATCCAAGGCCTCGCAGCACGAGGGAGACTGTTTCTCCTCAAAAAGGAAGCATTCGTAGCAGGTGAGGCAGACACCGAGGAGCTCGGAGCACCTCTTCTTCCCATACTTGGCGGCACAGAGCGGTGAAGAACCGAAGCACTCCTTCCACGACCAGTTCTGGAAATCTCGGTATCTCTTCAACGCAGCGTTTTTCTCTCTGTCGTTCTGCCCAAGCTCGATCTTGAATGACGTCGACGGATCCAATGCCTCAGAGCCCGGATAACAGACCGTGCTCCTGGGACTCTCAGTTCCCAGATCACACTCCGGACTTGAAGACCCTTCGCCGGCTTCTTTCTTGGCCATATTCTGAGCCGAATGAGAACCACTGATGATCTGTGCGCTCCTCCTCAGTGCCTCTTTGAAGGACATTTCAATCTTGGTTAACACTGAATGCAGATATGATTCCCTGATTCCACGGGTATCCAGGGAGGCTATAAGCGCGTCAAATGCCTGTGGCAAAAGCAGACTCAAATGATGACAAAAAAAAAAAAAAACTAGAAAAAAAATGAAGGTAAGAAAAATATGAAATTTCTTCAGCATCCAAAGAAGATATAGTTTTAGGCATGGGTTACCTCTTCTGAATCAATAAGCCTCCAGAGCCCCTCCTTGGACTCAAAAAAGATCCTACCAGAGCCAGGATCATTTCTGGAAGCAGATGTCACAAACTGCCAGTAACGATTACGCCTGCGATCCTGCCCCAGAGGCAGAGATCGGTACACATACATCTCTTCTGCCCTGTGACCAATGTATGATTTTAACTGCGACCTTGACTTTTCTGCAGCATACCCATATTGCTGGACTGGGGTGGCATCGGCATTTATCGCTAGCTCTTGGCCCATCAGATTCTTTTCCCCAACCATATCACAAGAATTATTTTGGTTGCACATCAGATCAGACCCCTCAGCGTTGACTGCAGAATATGGGTTCAGATCACCGCTCTTGATATCCACATTGAGCAATGGGCTATGGCTCCCCTCATTTACACCCCCCGCCTGGGGTACCTCGGATTTCATGCCCACAAATGAAGAGTATTGTAGCTTCGTCATGTACTCCTCCTTCATGCGTCTCTTGTCCAGCTGTGCTTCAGCCCACATTTGTTTCTTAAGAGCATTAGCTGCTTCCAACCGCTCCTGAAAAATTGTGAAGCAGATTCAGAGAGTTTACGGTAATAAATGAGCTACATTTCTAGTGAGAAAAAGAATGTAGAAACATTTGCCAAAGCATTGTTCACGTTAAATAATTCGCCCCCCTGCCAAGGTGAGAGAGGTGACTCTGAGGAAGCGGAGAAGGAAACGAAGATCAGAAAGGGTTAGAAAGGGCACCTCAAGAACAATGCGAATAGAGTTTCCTTCAAGAGCAACAGTGATCAGTGAAACAAGGGCGTTAAGACGCTCCTCAACACTAAGATCAGAATACTCTCCTTCCATCAAACCCTCAACCCACGGCTCACCAGAGTTGCTTTCGTCAATCTCTGCGTACGGATCGACACTGCTTGCTTCATGATTATCAGATGCAGCGGCATCCTTTAAGGCTTCGATTGGAGTAGAGAGTCCCTTGTCAAGCTTCCTCAACCCAATTCTCGAAGTCATTCCAACGTCAACACTGATTGCGGCGCCCTCTCCATTATCCAGGCCGTCTAACGTGTTAGCAACGTTTTCATTCGCAAGTTGATCTTCTTTCGTCAATTTTTCTTCAGCACCAACGTCGTCGACTTCAAGATCTTCAGCCCCGTCACTTTCTGAATCTTCATCTCTTTCAGCTTCGTCAGCCTCTTCTGTATCTTTTTCAGCTTCCTCCGAATCAGAGAGTCCATTCTCAAAAACTCTTATTTTCTCCCTTGCAGCTGCCAATATAGCATCAGCGTCAGCAGGGTTTTTTCTAAATTGAGGTTTCACACAGTAAGTTGAAGGAGCAGTTCTTTCAAAAAGCTTGGAATCTCTTGAAAGCGCAGCAGCAATAGATGCCTCAGGCGTCTTGCTCGTAGTGAGATCTCGAAGGCCAGATTTCTGGTGGAAAATAAGATAACATCAGACGAGCCACACAGACTTCACCAACCTCTCCATGGGAAACACACATTTTCCCCGGAAAGTTTAGAAGGAAACGCTAAAGAGAAGATAACTACCTGAATTTTGTCTGCAACCTCTAGTATTGTTAAGCCTCTGCCTCCCTCAAGCGAAAGAACGTGAAAGGCCGCAAACTTGACCGTTCCAGGAGTTAACCGGTGCCGCGATCTGCGCAGATGAGAGAATCCCTTCTCTCTCATCAAAGCCACGGCATTTTCAACAGCTGAACCATTTCGCAAGGTAGAAATAATATCTTCCCCATCATGGCCCTACAAACAAAAACAATATGGTACCACTTGCAGATCATTTTCCGAATCATCTGTAGCTCTTAGGAATTCATTATTTTCCGCAAGAAAAGAGGCCAGTCTAAGTTATGAGAAAGATACAGGACGTCAGCAAAAGATTAACGGTATTAGATGACGAGTATTTTGTTCAAATACATATTAGACGTTGAAGTAATTCAGTTGGCGAAAAGATAGGAAAATTAAATACCTCATTGTCATCACGGAAATATGCACGTTCAACATTCCTTTTCTTTAAGTGAGGCCCGAAGCCAGCAGACAGGGCAAACTGCCGTAGCACTTCTGGCCATGTCAATGGACTGAGGTGCGTTTGCCAGCTTCGTATATCGAAGCCCCACGCGTAAGCCTAACCAAGAAGAAATCAGGAAACATTCGCATAAAAAATGAGAGGCTGTAATATAAAAACTATAGCTTACCCCCTCAACAATATGTGGATGCCCGCCAACAGGATTAGCGGCACTACTCTGGTTGGCACCCAGTGAAACAGCAGGGGTCCTTGCGACATCCTCAATATCTTTGATGATGGATTTGAGAAGTGCAATGTGTATTTCTCCGAGCAATCTTGGGTCCTGAAAGGTACAGAGGTCAAACGAATGAATAATAAAGCAGTGCACAATTACGCCAATTCTAAAATTTTGCACGATATCATATTAACCCAGAAACAACAAGTCAGCTCCCTAAAATATTTAACCTGTCTGTTAAATAAAGGAGACATATTGCTAAATCAAGGTTCAGAATTCTCAGACCACACTCAGGGTGGGCTCAGCGCCATGTCCTCAAAGCACAAGAATACGTGGCATACGCAACCCAACCAAACTGTTCACCACTGGTATAGTTTTCCATGAAGATAACAAGAAAGAGCTGTTTAAATCCGTGCACACAATAAACTTACGTAATCATGAAAAGCTTGAACAAACTCGTCGAGTGTAAATGGCCACAGTCCAAGAACGTCAGCGAAGGTAATCAGGAACCTCCAAACCTGAAATTCAAGCCAAACAAAAGAAGCTCATTAAGCAAAGAGTCACCCAAAACAAAGAAACTCCGGCAAATCGAATACATTATAAGTTACAAAAAGAAATAATTCTTCCTTTCCCGAAAACCAGCCCCACACAGTAAGTGAGGAGAGGACAATTAAATAAAGATGAGCAGGGAACATAACACAATTTGATCACAAATATTCCGTAAGCTTTCTCTCTGACCTTTCGTATCTGGCCAAAAGGAGGGTTTATTTTCGGTCAAAGGTTGTTTCCAGGACACAATTTAAACGCACTACATTTGTTTCCCAAACAAAATTTTCTACAACATATTTCACAACCTTCCGTAGGCACCTTTGACCAAATCATCCATCTCATTCATTAATCTAGCACTACGCTTTTTTGTTTTTTCTACATGCACCAATGCAGAGGGGAAAAGAGTACCATGAGAAGGTTCCCAATATTATCTTCTGAATCAGCCCACGGTTGAATACCAAAAGGTCTTCTAAAATGCTGTCGTACTGACGTTGGAGGAAATGGGCTTAACGTGTCTGTTGAAACAAGAAAAAATGTTATACATCAGAAAATACTCTTCAAGAGATAAAGACAAGTCAGCATAGAAGAAGCCAGTTTATGGAGCACAAATTGGAGTGATGGGATAAATTAGACAAGGAATCCTCATTTCATATCATTTAAAAATCCAAAATACTTAAAGATCGTAAATACTACACGGTTTTGACAAAACAAGACAAACTAAATTCCAATCCTTTTCTAGCCAAGGAGTGCTCCGATTTCACGTGAAGAATGCACCAAGGCTCACATCTCAATAAAGATTGTTGAACTCATGGAGCTGAAACTACCAGCTCTTAAGCAATGTATCAGTTTATAAGAGTTATAAAATGATAAATGGCTACTATAGAATGAACATGAAGAATTGGATGTGAACCGACGATTAGATGACACCTAACAACCAAAGAGAAACCAGTGGCAGAGGGGATAATGGATTAAGTTCAATAATTTCCTTTTGAATTTGCAACAACTTAGACTACTGGATAAAACAAACATCAGAAAATTTTAAAAAATAAATTTAAATAACAGTAAAATTTGCATAGGTTCTCTCATGTGAAGCAGTAAATCTCCCATTGGCTTGTCCCCCCATATTCTCAAAAAGTGAGAAGAGATCCAGAGAACATTTTCTTTAACTAATGAATAGAACTGACATTACTCAATATTTTGGAGGCTCCAAAAATCCAAAAAACAAAACAGAGGGAATAGCCTACAGAAACTATAGAAGTGAATCCGAAACTCTGTACCCCTGAATGTATCCATGCTCTCCAAGGTATCACCGTCGAGGAGTATAATTGAGGATAGCCCTTTGTTTGACGCAGCCAATTCCATAAGCTCTAAACGTTCATCTTCTATAAGTTCCATATATTCTCTAGCAATTCTACGGGCAGTAGCTCTCTCATGAGCAGCTTTAATTCTTGCCGCCTCCTTCTCTCTGCGCAATTCTTCTTTCCGCCTAATTTTCTCAGCCTGAAATCATTTCATGAAGCATCCATACAATTCACATTCGATGTACAACTGTTATTCCAAACCTACAGGCAGTAAACTGGGAAATAAGGAGGCATACTCGTCGATTTTCCTTCTGAAGGAATTTCTCTCTTCTTTCATTCTCACGTCTTTGCTCACGTTGGAATCTCTCTTCCTCGCGTTGTTTTTCACGCATCAGTCTTTCCTCTTCCTTCCTTCTTTCACGGTCATGCCTTTCCATTTCCTTTCGCATTTGTTCCTCTCTCTATACAGAGCAGAGCACTAAATTAGAACTCAACCAACAAAAAAAACGAACTAAACAAATGGCTACGGACGCACCTTCCGCCTAAGAACATCTTGTTTCTCAAGCTCACGCCTGATTCGTTTCTCATGAGCTTCAACTTCCTTTGCGATTCTGGCTTCTTCACCCTGTGTGTAGCACATCAGGCTCCATTAAACGCTTTATTTTACATGGATCATCTTCCGGCATAAGATGTAGATAGACAAGCACAGCAAGGGAAAGAGCGAAAGAGAGCCACCTTACGCTTCCTGTCTATCCGCGTGGCATCTTCTTCTTGGATAATCCTCCTATCAAATGACAAATACGGGTTCTCAATTCCAACATTATGAAGAGAGCCAAATACAGTATCACTGCTAGGTTTTGTAAAAGAAGCCACAACGTCATACTCTGAACCCGAGTTATAAACATGCTGCCTTCCTTGTTGAGGCAGAAATCCAGCACTTGAAGTTTGGCCTTGAAAAGCATAGTTTGGGGTAACATGCTCATTTCCATGAAGGTATGGTCCTGGTGTTGATAGTGGTGAAACCCTACTACTGACATTATCAACTGGTGAGTCATAAAAATGAGAAGATGGAATCTTTTCATATGCCTCTGATCGGACAGTAGGTTGCTCAGGAAGAAATTGATATTCTTGGAGCGCTCTGGTTCCAGCTCCTTGAGAGTGAACTACAAGAGAGCCTGCAGCTGCAGCCTTTCGCTTACCACCAGAATGACTAGATGAACTTGGTATAAAGCAGTGCTCCACATTGGGTAAAAATGACGCAGTCTGCAATCAAAAATAGTGTCACAGATGAAATAGCAAAAAGGCAGATGTAACAATTGCTTATGACATCAGATTGACTTATCTAGCATATCGAGTCAGATAAAAACAGGAAAACAACAGTATAATTTATAAGGATAGCAAAAAATGTCACGAAAGAAATTTCATTTTCCTCGTGGTTAAAATACTAACCTTAATGGACTTAGGGTCGTGCCTTTCAAACAGTTTGCCATCATAAGGCCGCACAAGCTGTTTCTGTTGTCCTGTTGTCGTTTCTGTCACAAGAAACAACGGAAATTTCTAGTGATGAAACTGTCTGCAAACACTTCGTCAATACATCAAACTTTGCACAGAAAGAGCTCAGACAAGCAACCTCAAATTGAGTAAATTACATAGAAGAACAAAAGATTAAAAAAGCTCCAAGAAAAATTTCAAGAATAGGTAGGTCACAATCTTGATTGACTCTAAGCCAGTCACTTTGATCGACTCCTTCCAGCTTGGCGAACACAAGAATTCGCCAAAAAAGATATTGGCTAAATGTTATATTTTAACAATACCAACGGTTTAAGGGGCCAATAAAAAAATCGCTGCCAAAAAATAAAAGCACAATAGGAAAAAGGGTTCCAAGTAACATATAAAGGTTCGCAACAAAAATAGGACTTTTGATAACAATGCTCATTCATAAAGTCAATCGTATTCAACTGATTATTTTCTTTGAGAAAACTATTAGCCTGGCCAGCAAGAACCAAGACCCTGGTACCATATTATGAAACCTCCACTCAATAGCAAGGCAAACAGAAGATTAAAGTTTGCCAAAGGCATAAAAATGTTTTCCAGTGTGAAACATATAATAATCAGCCATGAGATAAATGAGAATATAAAATCTGAACGTCAGATACATGGATTCATACATTAGGCACCCCGACTATAGGCATCACTCCTTTCAGAAAATTATAGAACACTCATCAATGACGTCAAAGGAAAACGGACATTATTCTTCATTCAAAATTGGACTAAAGCATTTGCCACTGAAAAAGTGAACCATCTACACACTTGTAACAGTCCAGAGAATAGAGAAAAAAAAAATCGCATATTTCAAGGGAGACATCCACCTGGTCCAAATAAAAAAGAAACCTTAGGAAATGGTGATACATGTGGTTGCAACTACCCGGGAAAATGTGAGTAAGAGCAAAATAACCAATCAGACATACATGCACACACATTGAGCAAAACTAGAAGAACATGGCAGTCAGGAAATACATCAAAGGTATCATCATCTGGTTTATTTGGCAAAGAACTTTTATAATCACTTCTAATTAGCGATAGTAATTGGAAGACTTCACACCGTCCTTTGTTCTCAGAAGCCGTTCACCCTTGAAAATAAGATCAATGACACGTCATAAGATCAATTTTCAGCCAGTGAACCTGTAATGATCAGAAATTAAGTAGAGGAAAGTAGGAAAATTTTCCTTAATCATCAAGAAAATTTGGAAGGTTTACACAGCGTATCCAGCGCTATTTCGCTACACGAGATGACTGTTGTTAAGCACTAAAATCCAACCAAAGAAAATGGCTTGGCAGTTCAGCCCAATCCACATAATCATGGTAGTGAGGGCATGAAACATTTGAGCTACAAAATATACGAAGGATGAAGATAAAATCATCAAAAATATTCCCATAAAAGACACAGCACCACAGAGAACACATCGAGAATGCCTTCCAAAACTAAATTTACGAAAGTTTTTAAATTTAAAAAGAAAAATCAAAAGAGCAATTCCAAGATTATCATACCTATAGGTGCACCAAACGCCCCCGGAGGCAATGGATCAAATTCCATACCAAGGATCGGCCCATCCTCCCTTATCCTCTCCCCCAGCTGGGACTCCACAAACGAAACCGCCTGCACCTCCAGCATGGTCTGCGGCGGTGGCAACGGCGGATGCATGGCCTCATAGTACCTTTTAACACTGTGCATATCAGCCTCTATCCTCGCCAGAGCTGGAGACGCCATCCGCGCCACCGCCTTCCGTGGCTCTGCAAGCGGACTCAACCCTGACGCCGTCACGGCCATCTCATTTGCCTTCCGGTCCTTCAGTCGTCGGTGGCAGAACCACATCTGGAGCTGCCGATCCGAGAGCCCGAGCTTCACGGACAGCTCTGCCCGCAGCGACTCGGAGGGATACGTCGACACTGGCCATCGGCAAACAGATCAACCAAATCGACCACAGAAAATCAATCAGGATCTGGGAACAAACCAAAATCCGCAGAAACACGTCGCCAAAAAAGATTAAAAAAACCGAGAGAGATAAGAACAGTCCCCCGGACCTGCATAGGTCTTCTCCAAGAGCTCCAATTGGTACGCGGTCTTCATCTTCCGTTTGGGGCGCTTCTCCCCGCCCTCGGGGGACTTGGTGCTCTCCCCTTCGGCGGCCTCCATCGCACGAAAACCTCAGATTCCCTCGGCCGCGCCAAAACAAACCCTAGATGAGCTGCAAGAAAGGGTCCCAAAAGGAGCCCGCGGGGTCATTGCCCCTCTCTGTCTCCCATCTCGCTTATTTATGTCTTCGTGTGCAGAAAAGGGAACGGGAGAATTGGCGGACTCTCCCGCAAGCGCCGATAAACTACAAAAGAAGAAAATAGGTGAAAAAGGGCACCCCGCGTCGATTCCAGAGATCTGCGACGAGATCGGGCAGGCGTGTAGAACAACCACGATGGCATCAACAGCGCGCCGATAAGAACAGGAAGACCACCACCATGACCGCCGCCGCGCGGCGAAGATGACGACGACGAGGACGGCGATGGCGACGAAGATGAAGATGAAGATGAAGATGATGAAGATGGCGAGGATGAAGGAGAGATGCGGACGGATGCCGGGGTTGGTCCGGGAAGACGAGGGAGGGATGCGCGTGCCCTGGAAGGGACGACGATCCTGCGAAGAAAAATAAATAAAAAGGGGGACGAGGCGGTGATTGGATTTCGATTACTAGGAGAGAAATCAACACAGCAGATCGCTTCCATATTCTCTCTCTCTCTCTCTATCTATCTATCTATCTATTCTCTCTCTATTCCCCTCTCTCTCTCTCCCCCCTCCCTTTCCTGGAGAAAAAAGTACCCGATGAAATGCCCAAATGTTTTTATTTAAATTTCCGAAGAAAACCCCGGCGAAATTCTCAGGCCGGGCGGCGTGAGATACTGCCCGACGCACGCCCCCCAGATCGGTACACCTCTCTCTCTCTCTCATCTCTCACTCTTTCTCTCTCTATCTCTCCCCCCCTCTCTCTCATCTCTCACTCTTTCTCTCTCTATCTCTCCCCCCCTCTCTCTCTCATCTCTCACTCTTTCTCTCTCTATCTCTCCCCCCCTCTCTCTCTCATCTCTCACTCTTTCTCTCTCTATCTCTCCCCCTCTCTCTCTCTCTCTCTCGTGTTTCTCTCTCATCCTCCCAGCTTTCTCGTCTCGGCCCACTTTCTCGTCGTTTCGGGGGGTACGGAAGAAAATAACGCGAGATGCGTTTCCCGCTCCACCCTGTCCATCTTTCCTCACGTTTTTCGTACTCAGCCCCTCCCATTTTTTGATATTTTATAAAAGACTCATAACTTGACTATATTTGTTCGTACTCTCGGAGCCTCGGGCTGTGGGCATGGTCCGGCCCGTTTATCTTGGCCGTTGACGCCCGCCATTTTGTATTACCTTGTGAGCAATTAATATTTAGAAACGCTATTGGTGGAAAATTTTTGTAATATTATTTTAATTTATATTTCCCCCTACCCTATCAAGAAGTCAAACCGGGACGTGGGGGTCGATGTCAGCCCCCGGTGACCCATCTAGAAACCGTTGGATCCTGATCTGACGGTTCTGATCGCTGGGGCCGGAACACAACCCCCCGCGGTGCTCGATTTCGAGCGGTGGATTCCGATCGAACGGCTGAAGAGCGCGACGAGGACAAAAGTTTCATAATACCCCTCATAAAGATAAATGTGACCATTTCCCCCCCATCATTTTAGAGCCCCCCTGTCACTGAATCCCTCTATGAAGATTCCAAACCACGTGGCAAGTAGAAGAAGATACCGGACGAAGTCAACTCTGTCTGTCGGCACCGACCAGTCAACTTTTTGGGAAATGGAATTGGCGGGCTTTTTGGGGTTAATTAAAATATAGCATTAGTTTATCTCATAAAAAATTTACCTAACTCGTATGATCCAACTAATTTAGGGCCCCAATATATGAAAATAAATAAAACATTTATATTATTATCCCACTGCCTTGCAACATGGCCCATATTCTTCATAATTTGCTCGTATTTTGAGCTCCAAAGTCATTATGAGCATACACCACAGAGAGAGAGAGAGAGAGAGAGAGAGAGAGAGAGAGAGAGAGATGATGATAGAAGAAGGCACCAAGTCCATCTTTTTTTCATGTTTCTCTCCTTATTTTTACACCGGACTGTGATCGTCGTCAACCCACAGTGAAGATCAGCAATGTTCAGACGCCAAATAGACAGAATTAAACAGACCCAGATAATAAAAATAAAATTAAAAAGCAGAAACCAGTGGCTTCAATGACAGCGGTCCCTCAACCCTCGAACCCTAATCTTCTTCACGCAGTCTTTCCTTTCTGCAACCAGGGGAGAAGGAAGGGGGGGAGGGGGAACCATCTTAGAACGGCCATGGCAGATGCTGAGCAACGAGGATGACATCAAACGGCAGGAGAGAGAGAACTCACCCGTTTCTCTTCTTCGATCCTGGCCTTTATGAAGGAGTACATGGCAACACCAGCAATGGCGATGGCGGTCCCGATGCCCGTCTGTGTTGAGATTCTATTGCCTGCAGAAGGATCAAACGGGCCATGATCGAAGATATCAAAATGGGTTTCATTCAAAAAAATTATATAAAAAAAAAAGTCTCAATCTTACCGAAGACGATGATCGAGAACCCGATCACAAAGACACGCTTCAAGACGTTCCCAACAGCATGAGTGAGCGGAGCCACTCTCTCCAAGGTGTTGGTTGCGATCTGATGAACCATGGAAACTCGATTAGTTCATGATCTTGTGGGGATTTCACATCAGATGAAGTTTTGTAAAAAAAAAAAGTATGAAAATTTAATAAAAAAATGAAGGATAGAGAGGGAAAATATATACCTGGTTGTAGAGGTGGTAGAACATCCCAACCCAGAATAGGTCGCTGACAAACTTGGTCAGACCCACTTTGGCAATGGCATCTTTGAAACCATGCTGAAGCAATTGGGGACCTTCAACCTGAGGATTCAAGCAGAGATGATGTTAGCATCCTTCCATGCCATCGATACCTCAGAGAGATGCTTCAATAAGCTCACAAGATTCGGATTCCAAAGCAGGAAATAACAATTACAGCATCTAAAGATTAAAAAAAGAAAGAACATCAAACAGTATAGAAATCATTATATTCGGAAGGTTTACTCACAATGATAGCAGGTGGGAGGCAAACAATCAGAGCAATTATGGAAATGTATGCGTAGACATTGGTGCTGTCCATGTCTGTCTGAAAAAGGGTAAGAGCAACAGGTCTTAGAGGTCTGGAAGAGGAAGGGGGTAGAATTGGAAGAGGAAGGGAGGGAGGAAGATGGGCAGACCATGGCCTTCTTGGAATAGATGCTCCTGTAAGTGAACGATATGTTGGAGATCATGGCGCTAATGAAGCCCAGCCAGTTGAAGGATAGCTCGGTGAGGGATGCCATGGAGACACCTGCCATAATTCGAATAATCAGGTCAGTCACTGCCGCAATGATCCAGAAAAAAAGGCAAAGAGAGGATGGAGGTTCAAGCACAGAGGGGGCGGCTGGTTCATCACAAGCCCAGAGGAGAGAGAAGGCATTACCGATGACAACTGGAGCCAGGGAGAGCCAGAGTGAGAGGGGCAACTGCTGCCCAAGGATGAACTGAGAGGCCGCTGCATTGAAGAAGGGCTCCAGAGCTGGCAAAGATCAGCCATTGTCAGATCGAGATCCAGGCAGAGAATGATCTTTACCCAATTGACCAGAGAACAGGATGGTAGCTTAATTATGATATAGAAGGCTACCTTTGATGGTGTGGGTGAAGGAGACTGCAACGGCAGCAAAGGAGACATTGCTGGTCACATGTCCCAGGGCATGGCAGACAGAGACGGGGATGAGCAGCTTCAAGAGATTCGAGTCGATGGGCTACAAAGAGACATGCTGACTCCAGTCAGCTCCCTCATTCATGCATAATTAAAGGTTTATGCACACACAACAAGGAAAGAAAGCATGAAATGGCATGAATCAAGGGCATATATTGATGTCGGACGGGCATAATGCTGACCAAAGTATATACAATCATAAGTTCTAATTACCCAAAAGCACTCTCTCTCTCTCTCTCTCTGGTCTGAGATCCAGCTTTAAGAGATCCAGCTTCATGTTCAGGATTCTATGGAGGTTAATGCATGGTTAAAAAGATATAGAGAACACTTACAGCGCGCTTGGGGAGTCCCACGCCCCAGCTGAGCAGGCAGTAGACCACACCCACTGCCAGATGCACAACCGAGACGAAGCTGCGCCGCCAGAGGAAAACATGATGCCACTGATAATAATCATGGGAGCGGAAGAAAGTCAACGCCGAGTACCCATGCGGGAGGGTCACTTACTATGGATAGGGGAAGTAGTTGTAGATCTTTTTGTTGAGGATGTTGAAGATCACGTTCAGGAAGTACCTGCGGAGAGGACGAAGACACAGAGGATTCAGAGGAGAAGATCCCCGCAGAAGATGAAACGAGGAACAACCGCATCGATTCCAATTCCGTGTGATTGATCTTACCACATGAAGAAGAAGAATCCAGTGACCAGCGCGGGGTATTTCTGCAGAAAACCCACGGCAGCAACCTCGCCTTCCCTGCGCGTCCCGAATTGAAGAAGACGTCGAGGAGCAGTAAGAAAATGGTCAGCGATCACGGGGATGAATAGATATTTGACGCGACGGACTCGGTTCCGGCGACAAAGTCGGAACGGAGGAAACGGACCTCACCCGGCGGAGTCGGCCCCTTCCGCAGGAGAAGACGCAGCAGAGGCCACCGGCAGGAGAAGCCGCCTTCTGGCCGGCGCGGTGATACTACACGGCACCGCTGCCACCGGAGAGCTCTCGAGCAGGAGCCCTGGCCGGAGCTGCCTGCCCCAAACCAGATTCCCCCCCTCCCCGACCGACCCATTCAACCTCGCCGCAGCCACCGGGGGGGCCGCCTCCCTCGGCGTCCTCCTCAGCCGGAGCAGCCCGGAGACGCCCCCAACCGCGCCGGAGAAGGCCCCCACCGCCATTGGAGAGAGAGAGAGAGAGAGAGAGAGAGAGAGAGAGAGAGAGAGAGAGAGAGGAGAGAGCAGGAGAGACGAAGTATGTGGTCTCAGACGAGCGGGGGAGGGGAGTTTTATGGCCGGGGACGGGAGCCGAGTCGTGCCGGGCCGACTCGGGCGATCCGAGTCGACTGAGTCGGGTCGGGAATCGGCCGGCCCATCGCCTCGTTGTCGTCACCTTATCCGAAAAGGCGACGGGACGAGTGGCGTTTGGCCGCGGGCGAGTCCCGTCCAATCACCGATCCGCAACCAGTGGGGCCCCTTATCGGGATGGCGAGTCGCCCGTGAGGCGCGGCGCACCCTAGCAGCAGCCCCCCACCCGAGGACGCTCTCTTGCGCCGGAGCCCCACCACCGTTGGATCCCCACCACCCTGATGATCGACGGACTGACTCTATTGGGCCCCCCACCACACGATCCCCCCAGTGGGCTGGAAGGGATATTTTTGTTCCTCTTGGCCCATTAAGGGGGCCCACCTGGCCCCTGTTCGTCGTAGGGCTTGCGGTGAATATTCAACAGTATTTATTTTGTCCGAGACCCGAAAAATGACAAAAAAAATTTTACTCCACCTGAGATGTTTTAATTTTTCCATTTTAAAATAAATAAATAATATAATTCGACTTCAATTACCAATTCCTCAATAAAACTGAAGTAAGAAAATGTTGACTATATATTTTATTAAAAATATTCATAAAATTACCTATTTAACTCACTCTCACTCTCTCTGAATTATAAATTTTATTTAAATTTCGGTTGTATTTATTACGCCACGAGGATAAAAAGAGCTCACAGCCTCGATGACCTCAGAACAACAGTTGCTGCCGTCAAACTGGGCCGTGGAGCCCACCGTGGATCAAGACGATTGGGCTGCGGCCCCACAGTGACGCATCACCTCTCTCTCTCTCTCTCTCTCTCTCTCTCTCTAGTTCTCTCTATGGAGCCCACTTTTTAATTGGGCCGTGCTCCGTCTGGACCAAAAATGATGGGCCTGATGACCCAACTGAGCCCACTAATAGACTCCAGGAGAAAAATATGGGCCGATGAGAGATATATATTCTCTCTCTTCAGACCAGAGGAGAGAGAGAGAAGGGGGGGGGGGGGGCGTGGTCTCCCGCCTCCAGTCAGAGGAAGCGAGGAGGAAGAGGATGCCGGCGATGAAATGGACGAAGCAAATATCGCCGTCGCAGGTGCTGCAGATGATCCGGGCGGAGAGGGACACCAAGAAGGCGCAGCTCATCTTCGACTCCGCCACCGGCGAGTACCCTTCTGGCTTCCGCCATGATCACCACACGTTTGCCCTGATGATCGCCCGGTTCGCTGCCGCGAACCAGCTGCCGCCGGCGGAGGCACTCCTCTGCCGCATGAAGGAGGAGGGCTGCGGGCCCTCGGAGGAAGCTTTCCTCCCCATCATCGCCGCCTACGGCCGGAGCCACCGCCCCCTCGAAGCCCTCAGAGTCTTCCGCAGGATGGAGGGGGAGTTCTCCTGCTCGCCATCCCATCGCTGCTGGGTCACCGTCTTCTCCATCCTCGTGGAGACGAACCACCTGAAGATGGCTCACACCTTCTACAAACGCATGAAGGAAGGCGGAGCTCACAGCTCCACCGCTGCCTACAACGTCCTCGTGAGGGCCTTCTGCAAGAGCGGCGCCACCATGGGCGCCGCCCTGGAGGTGTTCGGGAAAATGGCCGACAGAGGTTGTCCCCCGGACGCCTATACTTACAGCACCTTGATCAGCGGGCTGTCCAAGCTCGGGAGAATGGAGGAAGCCATGAAGCTGTTTAAGGAGATGGACGAGAAGGGCTGCCCTCCCACTGTGGTCACCTACAGCGCTCTCATTCACGGTCTCTGCCGCTGCGGGCGACTGGACGAGGCCGTGGAGATGTTCTCCTCCATGAGCTCCAAAGGGGCCGTCCCCAACGTGGTCACCTACAGCTCGCTCATGGACGGCCTCTGCAAGGGCGGCCGATCCGCAGAGGCGATCCCCTTGCTGGAGAAGATGACCAGCAGCCGGCTCCAACCCAACTCATTCACATACAGCACCTTGATCGACGGGCTCTGCAGGGAAGGGCTGCTGCAGGAAGCCATGGCGACCCTCGACAGGATGAGGCTGCACGGGAAGCGGCCCGATGCTGGGCTCTACGGCAAGCTCATTACGGGGCTCTGCGGCTGTTGCAGGTTCCAGGAGGCGGCGAACTTCCTCGACGAGATGGCGCTGTGTGGGGTGGTGCCGAACCGGGTGACATGGGCGCTGCAAGTGAGGATCCACAATGCTGTCGCAAGGGGCCTCTGCGCCGGGGACGACCCTCGCAGGGCCTCGCAGGTCCACAGGAGGATGATGGCTCAGGGGATCTCCACTGAACCAGAGACTTACAGCCTGCTCGTCGCCTGCCTTTGCAAGAAGGGGGATTTCTTCAGAGCCGCCGGAGTTGTGGAGGATATGGCGGCGGAGGGCTGTCTGCCCGATGGGACCATCTGGGCCGCCGTCGTGGGCGGGCTCTGGAACCGGGGCAAGGTGAGGGAAGCTGCGGAGCTGCTGATGTACGACCTGATGACGGATGCTGGCCCAGTTTAGTTTAGGAGAAAGATGGGAGCTTTTGACTCCCATCAGATATGGCATATAGTTTTGCTACCTTTCGGGAAGGATGCGTTGACTTTTGAAGGTCTTCCTGTTGATTCTTTCCTCATTCATGTCTACACTTCCACGTATTACAAAAAAAAATGAGATCGTTTCTCTGTTCTACAGACTTGGCATTTCATCATATAGCTTATGGGCAGTGTTTTATTGGGCTGAAGCGTTTTGGGCCACATGAGGGGGCACTGATCGGGAATGTGTGATCGTTGGTCATGGAGGCCCAAATAAAACGTTGAATCGGCCCATTATTTTCATCTTCTGTGGCCCATTACCATATTCATCCTTGAATAAAAATAGGTCCGACCGGCCAGCCCGGCATCTATCTGGGCCGGTCGTCTCTTCGTGACACGTGGCTCTAACCCAGCTCGACGAAAGGTGTGGGCTTTATTGGGCCTCAGAGAGACCGGCCCGGTAAGAGAATAAGCCCAAGTCTTCTACCTGAGAGCGTGGAGATTAAGGCAGTGGTGTATATTATATCATATAATTGGATCCGATGGCCGTTACGGTGTCTCTCTCGCGGCGCGAAGGTTCGTTTGTCGGGGCCTCTGGTTGATGTTATCACCCCCAGATGGGCAGAGGGTGACAGCCACGTCGGCTAGCCTGCCGTCTTTCCTGCGATGCGGAGATTCCTCCCGCCGATTTTGGGCGGAAACGGCGCACGTTAGAACAGGAATTTGCTATCAAACGCATCCTACAAGTGGCGCCGTCGTGGCGATTTCTCCTCCCTTCGATTGGAAGGATCATCGATGTGACTGCCTCTCGACAAACGCCACGTGTCAAGATGAGAAGCCGACAGACACGCTCCCACGTTCTACGCTGGAGAAGAGTAGGGGTCCACTGGACGTGGCATGGTCCCGAATCTCTCTCCCCGGAACCCTAAAATTAAAAGTTTATTCCAAAAGAACCAAAAATTTATTAAAATGTTAATTATATGACTATTCCCCTCGGACATAAAGAACAATTTTGTAGCTTCCCGTGTGATTTATAAATTAGAGATTCTACGGGGGCTTTTCTCGAATTTCTTAATTTGGTTCTGGTCAACCGTAGGATTTAGAAGCCATTAAATAGTTAATCACTGTCAGAGGGGCTTTAATAAAAAATTACAGGGAATCATCCGAGCCCGCGAAGCATTTTAATACTGCCTGAGTTGATCCGCAGGGCCCCTCTCTCTCTCTCCCCCCGTTCCTCCTCACGTGCACCCTCCAAAGGCAGGGATTTTTTTGGAGCCTTCCGGCCCCCCTCCCCTCTGCCGGAGCACGTGACAGCCCCTCTCTCTCTCTGTCTCTCTCTCTCTAGGTAGGCCCCCTTGAGAGAGTGGATTTCGGACAGTGGGCCGGGGGAGGGCCTTGGTCACGTGCGATGCATTAAAATAGTGGCATCTGAGTAATTAAGGGGGGGACGGCCGACTTTCCCTTGCTCCCATGCAGAGTCACAGCTGTAACTCTCAACGGGCGGAATGGGCGGGGGCCGATCGGGGCCGTTGGCTTGACGGGTTCGGAGATCGGAGCCGCCGGTTGGGCTGGGGCCCACCTGGGCAGGGATCGTCTCCCAGAAAAAGGTCGGCGGACTGGGTGGGACTGCAGGGAGGGAAGGGGGGGCAGAGGAGAGGGGAAAGAAGAACTCGGGGGGGTAAAATAATGGCGGAAATATATTCTTTTGATGGGGGCTCGTGATGCTCCGGTAGGTTTCTCTCGAGGGGAGGCGATGGAAGGAGGGGAGAGAGCGGCGGCGGCGGCGGCGGCGGTGCAGCCGCATCGGGTGGGGAGCGGCGGCGGCAGCGAGTTCTTCATCTGCTTCACGTCGCGGCCGTCGTCATCGTCGTCGTCGATGCGGATGCCGTCGGGGAAGTCTCTCCCCAGCCCCGGGCGGGGGACGGCGGCGCCGTCGCTGTCGGCGTCTCTGAGCAGACGGCTGAAGAACAGCGGGAGCTTGAAGGGCGGCCAGTCGCCGGCGACGATCCCCGGGGCGGTGGGCAACCGGAGGAAGAGCTTCCCCATTGAGGCGGCGGAGCCGTCATCCCCCAAGGTCACCTGCATTGGGCAGGTGAAGGTGAAGACGGCGAGGATGAAGAAGAAGAAGAAGAAGAGCAAGGCCGCCAGGTCGTCTTCCTCGAACCAGGGGACCTTGTCTCTCCGGCGGGGAGGAGATGCGGCGGAGCTGGGGGAGAGCAGAGCCTGCCTTCCCAATAGAAACCAGAGATGGGTCCACCTCCCCTTGAGCAGCTTCTGCGAGGCGGTGAGATCCTTCGGGTCTGAATTCAACTGCTTCATGCCCTGCGGCGGAGGGAGGAGATCCGACTGCTCCGCCGCCGCCGCCGGCGAGAAGCGGGAGGAGGATGCGGCGGCGGCGCCGCGGCATGGCGGAGAAAAGAGCGAGAAGGTCGGCGGGGTGTGGTCCTGCGGGGCGGCGTTCGCCAGGTGGCTGATGGCGGTGCAGGAGAGCGAGGAGGTGAAGAGGGGGGAAATGGTGGAGCTGAAGGCCGTGGAGGTGATGGTGGGGGCGGTAGACAGGGGGGAGCTGACGATGGATGGAGAGAAGAAGAAGGAGAGAGAGAGTGCCGCAGTTGTGGCGATGGCGGTGGCGGAGGAGAAGGACGAGCTGGGTGAGAGCCTCTGCGTTCCCCCCAGGAATGCCCTGCTGTTGATGAGATGCAGATCCGATCCGGTGAAGATGGCTGCCCTGACGAGCAGATTCTGGGGTTCTCCGACCAAAGTGCAGGCGGAGGACATGGAAGAAGCCAGAGGAGATGAGGAAGACGAAGATGCAGAGAAACCCGTTGCGGCGGTGGAGAAGGAAGCGCTCGCTGCGGTCATCGTCTCTGAAACCATGGTTAAAGATCACTCAGAGGCGCCGCTGGAGGCAGGCAACGGAGGAGAAGAAGAGCAGCCGCAACAACACTCCGGGGAAGCCCGTCCGGAGCTGAGCAGCCAGTCGAAGGAAGGGGAAGAGGAAGGAGTCTCGAAGGTTGAGGAAGAAGCTCCAATGGAAAAGGCCGCCTTGCCGGGGAGAAGCCGGGCATGGGAAGAAGAACCAGGCCAAGAGGCGGCGGGGCCAAAAATCGGGAGATCCAGCACCGGCGGCTCTTTACAGAGAGAAAGCCGCAGGGTTAGCTTCTCCGGGGGGGAGAAGGAGGGGAGGAGGCATAGCTTCTCAACGGAGAAGGACGTGAGGAGAACGAGCTCGTTCAGGGAGAAAGAGTGTCGGAGGCGGTGGAGCTTCTCGTCGGAGGGCACGAGGCGGCCGCCGGTGCAGACCACGGCGGAGGCGGAGGTTGTAGTGAAGAAGATGAAGAAGAAGAAGAAGAAGAAGAAAGAGGGAGAAGGAAAGGACTTGGGAACTGGAGCCGGAAGCTTTGACCAGACGGCGGTGGCGGCGGCGGCGGACGATTGCGAGGGTGGCGGTGGACCAGGTGAGAGAGGAGAGAAAGGGAATGAACTGCCGGACTGCCTGCTTCTAATGATGTACGAGCCAAAGCTCTCCATGGAGGTCTCCAAGGAGACGTGGGTCTGCAGCTCCGACTTCCTCCGCCATCGCCCTCGTCACCACCAAAAGCAGCCCAAACCCGAGGCGGCTGCGAGCGGCGGTGCCAATAATCTCCCGTCGACCACAACGGACGCCGTTCCTCAGCCTTTACCGCCACCGCCACCGCCACTGGCGGCGCCACCCGCCGCCGACTCCCATCCCTCCGCGGCGGAGAGAACGAAGACGGCGGAAACAAAGGTGGCGGCGCCGCCGTATGGCCCGTTTGGGCTGACCCGCTGCAAGTCGGAGCCGATGAGGTCGTCAGCTAAGATGGAGCCGGACGCCTGCTTCTGGAAGAACCGCCACCGGCCCATCGGCGCGGCTGGCATCGGCTTCTGAGCCGGCCCCTCCTCCTTGTGGCCCTCCCTCTCGTCTTCTTCCTCCTTCCCGACCACCTTCCCCGTAAACAGTATGCGATCCATAGCTTGCCCTCGTGATTTCCCTAGGGACTACTCTGTTTGTACAAATAGATTTTTACTCGTACCTGTAATAATCCATGGTCTTCCTCACCGTTGAATCATAGACGACCGAGCTAGAGAGAGAGGGAGAGAGAGAGAGAGAGAAGAGGGGTTCGGTCACGAGGCAGCCATGTGAGCTGCCGTCTTCTTTTATGGCGAGTGCCCGCTGTCAGTCCACTGTGCTGTCTCTCTGCAGAGGGAGGAGAGACTGCGGAGGAAGAGGGCGAGGTGGCCCTCCCGCTACATGATGGTGACGGCCACGGCGGGAAGCGCCCTGGACCACTGGCACAGCGACGCCCGCCCCCGGCTGTGGGCCGCCGGCGAAGAATGAGGGGGACTGCTACGCCGGCACGGCCGTCGGCGGCGCCGCCGCCGCCGGGACCAGCCGTGACTCGCCATTTACTCGGCCTCGACAGCTGCCTAATCCCCCTAATCCACTGAAGCGAGCGAGCGAGCGAGAGAGAGAGAGAGAGAGAGAGGACATGGGGGACCTCCGGCAAGAGGCCCAACTAAAGTGGGGCGGAGCCCATTACCTCCTACGGGAAGACACGCCATTATTGGCCCAAGAGGCCCATTAGTGAGCTGCTCGAGCACTCACGGAAATATGCACTGGAGTCTCGTCCTATGTAGAAAAGATCACGATTGTCCACGTCATCGTTGGTGCATACGTCAACGCCTGAACGCGTATCTTGTCGGATGCATTGGGTAAGACGAAAAGTCAAATCTGTGCTATTTCAAACGAAGACCGCGAGTCGAGACCAGCTGGGCGCACTGTAATTGAATGGTCAGCGCTAACGTGGCGGGAGGGGGGGTTGAATACGTGGATGGTGACCGTGTTCCTGTCGGCAGCGAAGTCAAAGGGGGAAACAGGAGAGCGATTGATGAAAAAGCCCACTGTTTTCACTCTTCACGAATTTCATAATTTATGGTGAATTAACTTTACATTAATAAAAATAGACATTTTAATTGAGAAAATCTATTTTGATCAGTATTTTTTTTCTCAATTCTGCTTACTTTCCAGGCTTGGATGACGTGTCTCCGAGTAAGCCACAGGTGGCAAAGGCAGCTGAGGCAAAAATATGAGACACGTCATCAAGGCGTAGAAAATCACGAATTGACGCCGGTAAGAGGGCAGAGGCGGCGTTGTACCGGCCTAAGGAGTTGACATCGTATGAGGACGCACGAGGCGGGTTGACGGCGTTGGCGTGATCTGGGCCGTTCCGTACATGAACGTGTCGGGCATCGGCACTTCCTATCCTGGCTAACGGATTCGGAAGATGTCGTGGTCTGTCGTCTTATCCACGTGGCGCAGGGATATGTAATTGGCAGCTGGGTCCCACTCTCCCGCTCGGGGACGCGTAGGAGCGGCGGCGGTGTGCAACTACCGTTGACGTTGGAGTGGCTCCTGCGTGACGTCATCGAGGCGTTGCCCCCGTCTACGAGCCTGCCCCATATGTATGAGGCGTCATCCCTTCCCCAACCCCAGCAGTTCGATTCAGAGATCGATGCAGGAGGCAATTCCCTACAGAAGAATCACCAACAACGGCGGCGGCGGCGCCGCTGCCGGCGGCGGCGGTAGCAGGGTCAAAGGAATGCGGAGCCTGGTGTCGGAGACCCCGGTGGTGGTCCTGGGGCGGCGGGGCTGCTGCATGTGCCACGTGGTGAAGCGGCTGCTGCTGGGGCTGGGAGTCAACCCGGCGGTGTGCGAGATGGACGACGACGGCGAGGAGGCCGCCGCCGTGGAGGAAATGGCGGCGGCAGCGCCGCCAGGCGGGAGCCGCCCTCCGCCGCCGCAGTTTCCCGCCGTGTTTATCGGGGGGAGGCACGTCGGCGGGCTCGACCGCCTCATGGCCGCCCACATCGCCGGCGATCTCGTCCCCATCCTCAAGGACGCCGGCGCCCTGTGGCTCTGACGCCGGCGCCCCCTTCTCTCCCTTCTTCTTCCCCAGGCCCCCCCGTAAACTGCAAATATTAATAGAAGATTTTGCCCAACACGTTCCCTCCTCGCCGGGAGACCAAACCGACGTTTGCTATGGTCGCCGCCGGCGATACTCACAGGCGTCGCCGTCTGTCGGTGGGCCGGAGAAGTCCAGGAGCGGGGCCAGTCCCGCCGTTTTCTCCGAGAAAGGCAGCCCGGAGAAATGAAAAAGGGCCGGCCCAACCTTGAAGCGTCTCCCAGTACTTACTAAATCGAGACATTGCCAAGCTCACGTTGGTTTATATTTCTATGATTTATCGATTGTTTTATAATGCGTTTTAAGGCGAATATGGCGGAAATATCTCAAGATGTTGCAAGCTCTCTAGAACTCACGCTAGTGGGTTTCTCTCCGGAAGTAATAAAAATCAAGTTTTTGTTAAAACCCTCGCGCCACGTGGGAAATCTTATTAGGGTAAGATCAAAGCTGCGGATTTCTCCGGGAATTTTTTTTGTATTCTCTGGTCAAACATGGGTGGAGGGGGAGTGCCATCGGACGGCGGGGAGGGGACGAGCGTAGGTGCCCGCGCTGTGATTTCCCATGGAGAGGACAACGAGGTTGCGGCCAAGGAGTCGCTGTACAAAACACAGGAGCCAAGGTGTGTAGTAAACCCGACCCCGCAGAAGATGGGTACTCTCTACGCCTCCGAGGGGGGAGAGAACTCCGAGAAGGTCAACGTAAAAATGAGAGCTTTTCGAACTTCACTTCTTCTCAGCTTTTGATTTCATTAGAGGCTCTAACTGATTTGGGCTCGGTCAGCCCAGCCCAGTGTGCACCTTATGAGAGAGAGAGAGAGAGAGAGAGAGAGAGAGAGAGGAAATAATGAACTTGCTCGAGTGAGACGCAGCGAAAATCGCAGTTTTCTGTAGCTCACCGAGAATCAGAATGATTATCGTTGAGGTGAAGAATAATGACTTAGAGGGTGTCGTTACTTAGAAGAAAAGAAGATGAATGAAATGATCGGCCCACGAAATATTCGGCGAAACTCGTGCGAGGGAGAACCGGATCTTGTGGTGGATCCTGTGGATCGCTTTCGACTCGCCCATGTAGGGACCAACGGGAAAGACGAAGAAAGAGAGGCCGGGAGGAGAGAAAGGTGAGGAAAAGGTTTCCCCTGGTGTTTCTTTAAGTAAAGCAGACGCGCCTTAAATCATAGGCTTTGGGATCTCTCTCTCTCTCTCTCCCCTTTCTTCTGTTCTTTCGTTCCCAACATCGCTACAAGAAACGAGAGGTAAGAATAGCATCCATGCAGCTTCCCCACCTCCCCCGGAAAACAAGCTGAACAAACAGACATACCCTCAGTGACAAAGGTTCTCTTTTCCCCAAGTCATCGTTTAGAGAGAGAGAGAGAGAGAGAGAGAGAGAGAGAGAGAGAGGTTAGATAGGTGGGTGTCCAGCGCAGGCTGTGGCTTTGCTTTGATGAACAGTAGATTTGTGGCGCCGGAAAGGAAGGAATCTGCTGTCGGAAGAAGGAGAGCCTCGGACGGGGAGACGAGAGCCCTTGGGAGAGGTGAGAATATTCCTGGCCTCCAAACTTCCACTAGCTAAACTCCAAAACCTCGCCTCTAAACAAAGGGATTTAGACAGAAAGCTGGACAGAGACAGCATCCTGAAACCGGGTTAATTAACTTAAATCTCTGATGCGAACGAGCTGGACGAAGTCAGCCCACATGCCGTCGACTTCTCACGCATCCAATAGCTTTACTTCATCTTCGCTCTCAGCCCCCCTCCCTTCTCTCGATTCCCAATCAGCCAATACACACATAACAGCGCTAGCGTTCTGCTGATCCTACCTTCTACGCCGGATCATTTCAAAAAGTCGAGGGGGGGGGTGCTCTCCACGATATCGCCTCATAGTACCAGTGCTCCAGTCTTGGTTATCTCAAGAGGGGAGGGGAAGGTTGTAACACCCGAGGAAATACTTGGTCATTGGACCAAACCCTTACGAGATGATCCTTTATATATCCATAATTTAAGATTTTACCAGATGATTTCATGAACGAGTTCTAGGTTGCTCTGATAGGACGCCATTACCAGGTCTTACCGAACCTCTTCTCGGAAATTTTTTTACCGTGGGGTCTGAACGGAGCCCACCAAACTTTCACTATTTGCGTCCGGCTTCATATCTGACGAGAAGAGAAGTGACGGCGAATCTCCCTACATGAACCCACACGGGGATGAACTATAATGTTGGAATCCTGACGAATATAGATAGTGAACGTCTGATTAGATTAATGTCTGGGTAAATGGGTCTCTAAGTAGTACTTACCCTTAGCCGATGTGTATCGAATACGAAGCCCAAATTCTAGCTCCGTGCCACGGAGAAGAAGACGCTATCGAGACCGAAGAGGGTGAGAGGTTCCCAATACGCTGATTTATCTCTGGTTTCTCTCTCTTCGTCTGTTTTCCCTCGGAAGGGAGGATAGGAAGACAATAGTTACAGACGAAGAGAAAACTGTTGCTTTTTTTGGAAATGTCAACGAGTCGATATACTAATATTTCATTAGAAATCATGCCGAATCCGGTGATTGCTTGGGTTAAACACAACATCCCCCGGAAGAACAGCAGCCGCGCGGATACCAACGCTTCAAATGGCTATGTTCGAAAGGTCTTCTTAAACCCAAGAGACGCAAGAGAAGACCAGGGAAAAGGAGATAGTGGGAAAACTGTAGTTCTCGTAGCCAGAGTAGATCTGGGTAATAGAGCCTCAGATTTGGAAATCAAATTTAAAACGAGACAGTTTTATTCTGGACGTTTATTCTGCGACTTTTGTCCCATCGAGCGTCGCTTGTTAGCCCCCCTCCTCGGGGTCTTCCACCCTCCATGTTAGAAACCACGTGCAAAGCCGGCGGCAGGTTTTTCTATTGATTGCATCAGAAACCGGGTAGTTTGCCTCTTAATCTCACGTCTCGGGCCTCACAAATGTCATTAGATATCCTTTTCTTTGCTCAAAGGTCTGTGTGAAGATCTTGTGGCACGGAGATGGCTCGGGAACATGCACACTGGAGTCCTCTGAAAAGAGATCCATCGATGGTTTTGTAACGCTGTTGATTATTCCATCTTTTTCTTGTGGCCAAAGATACGAAACCAATAGTCCATTGAACATAATCACATCTATCGCGTATTTCGTCCTTGCCTTTCAGGACAGCCAGACATGTGAGTTAGATCTTTTATTTAAACAAGGTCATGTGATCTTCTACATGCACATAATTGCTTTCAAGTACTAGCATCAATGACCTCGCACCACATGGGCTGGATTATACTTGACATTAGATTATACGTTCACTCGACTAGTTTGCCAATCGGCAGCGTCCTCTTTCCTCAAGCTCATCAAGTCTATTATTAGTCAAGATATGGTGAACCTCCCTTGACTCTCCAGAGATCACGGGTCAAGCTTCCTTGGTCACCACGGTTTCAGACACCCTGAGACGTTATAGACCCCCGGCTGGATCGGGAAACGCTCGCCCGTCCAGCAGCTGATGCTACTCGAGCCGCTCCACTATAGATGGGGTGCAGCAGCTTATTGACGCCGTATACTCTGATCTGACGAGTTTTAATCAGTGGTCTGGCAAGAACAAGAGGTAGATGCCGGGAGGCGACTTTACGCGGCATCGGTTCTGGTTAGTCGTCGGACACACCGCTGATTCTCTGATTTTGAGAGGATTACTGAATATCGTATCAAGGGAAGAGTACTAGGTGGGTGATAATGTTTCAAATGGGGAAAGGCGTTAGGGTGCAGCTTTTACTCCACTCTTATCATATGTGTCATCATGCACCTTTGCCCACCACCACTATTCCCCCCTCAACCCGAAAACCCTAGCTTTTCCGGCCTCCCCCAAAGGTAAAGCCCGATTTTTTTCTTGAAAAAGGTCTCTATGTGACTTGAAAGGATAGGCCTTCGCCATTTTTATTTTATTATAGCACGAGTCTCGGAGGAAGAGCGAGCGAGCGAGAGAGAGAGAGAGAGAGAGAGAGAGAGAGAGAGAGAGAGAGAGAGAGAGAGAGGATCTATCTTATCGTTTATAGTTTCCGTCACTGCTGTCAACGCAAGGAAGAGTCAGTGGTGCCTTATAGAGGCCGCAACGAGAGAGAACTCCTGCTCAAACAGAAAGAAGAGAGAAATGGCAGGAGATGCAGTCTCGAGTGGATTCCCAACAAACCCATGCCAGGATTCCAACCCTCCACCAGCGAAAAAGAAGAGGAACCTCCCAGGAACGCCAGGCAAGGACTGCATCTGCCTCCCCTCTCTCTCTTTCTGTGTGCGATAGATTCAGTATGATCTCCATTTACTTTTTTCTGAATGTTTCTTCGTGTGGTCTTGCCGCAGATCCTGAAGCCGAGGTCATCGCCTTGTCGCCAAAGACCCTTCTGGCTACCAATCGGTTCCTCTGCGAGATATGCGGAAAAGGGTTCCAGAGAGACCAAAACCTTCAGTTGCATCGCAGGGGGCACAACCTCCCCTGGAAGCTAAAGCAGAGAAGCACAAAGGAGCCGAGGAAGCGGGTCTACGTCTGCCCGGAGAAGAGCTGCGTCCATCATCACCCATCGAGGGCCCTCGGCGACCTCACCGGAATCAAGAAGCACTTCTGCCGGAAGCACGGGGAGAAGAAATGGAAGTGCGACAAGTGTTCCAAGAGGTACGCCGTGCAGTCAGATTGGAAGGCGCACATGAAGACGTGTGGCACTAGGGAGTACCGGTGCGATTGTGGCACGCTTTTCTCCAGGTATGTTCACTACTGCAGCTTCTCTCTCTCTCTCTCTCCGCCTCTCTTGGTAGTCTTCATCGTTAAATCTCTTCCAACTCTCTCTCTCTCTCTCTCTCCGCCTCTCTTGGTAGTCTTCATCGTTAAATCTCTTCCAACTCTCTCTCTCTCTCTCTCTCTCTCTATCTATCTGTCCATATACTAGTCTCTTCCTCAAATGCCGATCTAATCATCATTATCATCACAACTTCTCAACTCTGTCAACGGTTCCATGAACAGGAGAGACAGTTTCATAACCCACAGGGCCTTCTGCGACGCGCTAGCCGAGGAGACTGCCAGACTCTGCGCGCCATCGTCCAGCGTCAGCTGCGTCACCACTGCCGCCAACGGCGGTGCAGTCAGCTGCCAACCCCCCGGAGCATCCATGAGATCGACCATGGTGCAACATATCTCCTCTGGCTTCAACAAACCTGGCCAGGGCTTCAGCAACGCCACGGCCCTCTCAGATCTCCAGTCCTTCGGTGCCAACTTCTTCGGCGATTCATTTCCCTCGCGCGCAAATCCTCATCAACTGGATTACCAGTTGAGCTGTATCTATGGCAACAAGGCTGGACCGTCTCCAACCTCAGCTGATCTAACGTGCACCTCGCTCCCCACCACCAGCGAAATCAAAGAGACCGCCGTCTCTCACCATCTCCTCCCGAGCGTTCCATCCCTCTACAGTGCGCAGTACCAGCAACCCTCTGCGCCGCCGCCGGACATGTCGGCGACGGCGCTCTTGCAGAAGGCGGCGCAAATTGGAGTCGCGCCGATAGAACCGCCATTTCTGTGGAGCTTGTATTCGAAGAGCGGCGGCGGAGGGATTCAAGTTGAAGACAGCAACAAGTTTGATAACTTGTTCTCTCTGAACCCGACGGGATTGAATGATATCCCCGTTCTGAGCCAGCTTCAAGGTTTCCCCACGGGCCACCATCTCCCCCAGAAGGATGAGCTAGGAGGTCAGACAAGAGACTTCTTGGGAGTCAACGTCCAAGCAGTCTGCCCACCTTCAATCCATGGATGGATCTGATTCTTCCAGGGGCTCCCATCTCTGTCAATTTTCCCCAGGGAAAGGTGAAGGAGAATGAATTAGGATGGATTCCGCTGGTGCAGGGAGAGATAAACGAGCTCTGGGACCTGTCATCCGTGCATATTCGCAGGAACACTAAAAGGCGTTGCTTTAAGCACATGGTGCCTTTTCTCTGGCAAAGAAGTGATCGTTGGGGAAACGAAGGCTCCTCTCTCTCTCTCTCTCTCTCTCTCTCTCAATTGGCTTCTCTTTTGAGTACTCTGAATGAGAGAGGCGAGTTCGCGCCCTGAGATTTCAATAAAGACCTCTGTGCTGGCCACGTCTTGCCGTGAGAGGGGGACGAGTACCCTGGTTTCACTGTTCCGGTTGACTTCGCCATCCTCATGGTCTCGGTCCACGTAAGATAAATCTTATGAAGCTCGGGTCCCCCATCTATGATAAAACTTCGGTCAAGCTAGTCAAAAATAGGCCCAGAGATCTATGTTGCAGTCAAGTTGTTTTTCCTAAACGCATGATAATACATAATTGACCATGATGCAGAGTGAATAGCTACATGGGGTCATGGGATCCGGGGTCGCATCGTATCTCACCCGAGCGAGGACCGACCATAATCCAGATGGATCCCATAAATGATCCATCTTCCACAGTTCCATCGTATATATAGTATTGTTATAGTATATTATACAGTGCACAGAGCATCCAACCTTGAACATTAGAGGTGCACGTTTCGGTGACGTAGCATATTTTTTATGCGGATTAATTATCTAATGCTGGGCTATTTTATAACGGCTCTGAACGCATTTCATGTGGCCAATGATTGACCTCGTTGATCCCTTGAAAGGTCAAACGCTAGTAAAATGGGCTTTGGCGCTGGCCCAGATGATCTTCTCCGTGCCCGACCCATCAAGTCGAAGCCGTCGTCGTCAGCACAATCCTCAGCTCCACCATGTTCGTGGCAATGTTCCGGTAGATGTAACTTTGGCAGAGATTACATACAACCCAGGATTGATTTATTGAGGTCTGAGGTGGGAGGATGGGGAGCTTGGGCTTGTCGAGGTTGGGGGAGGAGGTGGTCAGGGGGTCTCGACTGCGGGCCAGGAGTTGGCCTCGACCCAGTCGAAGGCAAGGGGGCTCAGGAGGCCCGGGGGGATGCCGAAGGAGGTGATGATGGAGAGGGCGTGTGGCCGCAGCTCGCCGCAGAGGGCCCCGACCTCTTTCCTCACCGCGGCGGCGCCGCTAGGGGATAGGAGGCCGTAGCGGAGGAAGGACGCATCCTCTTCGATGATGACGAGGGCGTAGGTAGTCCTCAGCAAGCCCAACATTTCCTGAGGGAGATAGAGGAGACGGGATTCAGGGGGAGGGGAGAGAGAGAGAGAGAGAGAGAGAGAGAGAGAGAGAGAGAGAGAGCTGAGAAATGGTGGGAGGGATGAGGGGGACGCACCTTGACCGGACCGTCGCTCGCAGCCATCTCAGCCTCTACAATTGTTTGGAACACCGCTCGATCAGAGAAGGCTCTCCCCAGTTCCTCCGCAACTTGATAGCTCTGCCATGAATCAACAGCCATTGTTGTCCTCTGATAAATAAGGAGGGAGGGAGAGAGAGAGAGAGAGAGAGAGAGAGAGAGGGGCTAACCAGGATGAAAGCATACTCCTTTCTTTCCCCCCGAGCTTGGTGATCAGATATATCCTTGGCTAATCGACCCAGCAGATACCTCTCTCGTAAACATAATATATCAGTCTGAAATATACACGGAGAGAAGCTAGTGCGTCATGTATGGATGAAACCGACGCTAATTCAATTGAAAGGGGGACAGTGCACCAAGGCTAAGATGGGAGAACGATGAGCTCTAAATCTAGTAACCTGGAATTGGATGCTCCTGACGACAGAACTCGTCAGATTCGCTGGGATCACCGGAGAAGGATCGTTCATGTGCTCCAATCCTAGCCCCTTGAACGGCTTCTTCCTCCTCTGAGCCGCGATGTACTCTCCAAGGAGGGCCTTGCTGACCTGATCGCGATTCCAGAACAGTTTCAGCCTCGGAACACGAGGACAGGCGCAGTTCAGACGAGACAAAAGCGGACCAGATCACCTGTTGCATGAGGATATTATTATCTCCTTCAAAGGTGGACTGAACATCGTATTCCCCCTTATGAACGCCGACGCGGTTCTCCGTCTTCAAGCCCTGCCCGCCACAGGCCTCGCGGCACTCCTGCAAGAGAATCGGGAGCCTCTGCATGAGAAATACGGCACACAGAGGACTCCATGATTCTTTGGTCAAGCCGGCGCCGAGACCTGGAGAGTCCTCATGTTGTGCCAGGTCAACGAAGCTTTGAAAGCACTCGAGTAGACGTGAATGGCTTTGTTCGTCTCCGGGGTCCTCTCGACGTACATCCGCTTAATGGAGTTTGCCGCACAGCTCACAGCACACCTGAAAAAAACCCAAATAAAGTTCTTTCACGAAAATTCTTGGTCCACACATTGAAATAATTATAGTTTGATGAAAAAAATAGATATAAATATCGAGGGAAATGATTGCCAGCACCTAATCTCTGATTTCCATGTAGGAAGTATTACCATATTATGGAAAAAATAAGTAAAAATATTCAGAAAAAAGGCCCAAGAGGCATTGATATCTGAACCAAAATGGCAGCTTTATAACGAAAACGAAAACGAACACGCGCGGGAGTACTTACGTTTTTACGACAAGTGGCAAGAGCCGTCGCTGGTGAGTAGGGTAATCCAGCAGAGGAACTTCTGGGCCATTAGGTTCTATGGAGAATGCACGCCTCGTCAGCGAGTACCTTATGGCAACAGCAAGAGCGGCCTGATGATAGTACATGGAAAAAATGTAAGGAAAACAGAACAAATAAAAATAAAGTCAACGTTTAGCAACGAGCTGACCTTGGCCGAGTACACCGCACTAACTATGATGTTGACACGACCAAATGTCAGCGGAGCCAAAAGTGCAGCGAATCTCTGAACCATTAAAAGGTTAATAGGATTAAAAAAACTTCTCCCTTCCAAGGTTTTCTGGGTGAGGTCAACGATAGAATTACCAAGGGATTATCCGAGATGTTCTCACCTGATCCGGGTCTTCTATTGCACTAACATACCGCCCATCTGGCAATACATCACACAGTGAGTTTAGCAGATTCTGTCTAGGTACGCGGAGATTATCGAACCTATGCCAATGAAAAATATTAGAAAAAATGAAAACAACGAGGTTCCCAAAAAAAAAAAATAAAAAAAAATAAAAAGGGGAATATCTGTTACCAGATGCGACCATTGTCGATTCCATTTAGACCAATTTTATGGCCACAGTCGGCAACTCGGATGTTGGGGCAAACGTTCCCATCAGCATCTCTGATCCGTGCTGCAAATGCATGAACACCTTGGTTTTTTCCTTCTATATGCAGTTGAGCGAAGATTACAGTGTGGTTGGCATGCTGAAAAGAATGCTCAATTGTCAGGACATATTCCGGCATTGATGGATGGCTGCCACACCAGGGAAGCAAGTACAAGAAAGGAAACGAACCAAGATTCCCAAAAAAAAAAAAAAACAAAGAAAAAAAAGGAGAAAAACTTACTTTGGCAGCGCCCCCGATCCAGTATTTTTGGGCTGATTCGCATGGAGTGTTTATGATGAATTCCCCTGTGCTTGAGTCATAGGTGGCTACCGTTTCAATTCCTCGAACCTTCACACCAAAAATAGACGATTTTATAGGAGATCAAGATTAAAAGAAGAAATGGCGCAACGAATGCACTGAAAAGTGTTCAAGCATACATTACTCCCATGACCCAGCTCCGTCATGGCAAAACAGCCTATCACTGAAAAATTCTCGGTGTCCTTCAACCATTTCTCATGATGATATTTTGTGCCCAAAAATCGGATGGCCAAGCCCCTGAGAAATTTGAGCTTGCACTAGTGAGAGAGAAAAATTGGCTCCAAGTTCGAAAATAGCGTTCCATCCCAGCAAACGCAGCATATATTTTCTTCAGTAAAGTATCCAGCTTTGCTTAGGAGCATCGTGTCGCATATCAAGAAGCAGAGGAAAAAGGGAACAAAAGCGTCACATGACGACATATGCTTTGAATAGATCAGGAAAAGAAGTCTAAAAATGGAAGGAAAAGTGCACATGAAACAGTCACTGGGAGGAACAAAAACCCAATGTTCCACAGTATTCTGATGCCAGTTTACCCAGACGGCTGTTTTGGCCTGATTCAATGTTCCCCGAGGTTTGAAACCCAGAGAAATCAATTCTGCAGAGAACTCTCCGAATGAAATAATTTCTTCTGAAGCTCCAATGAGACCCAGATTCAGATGCTCTGGTACCCAGATGCGCATCGAGGGAAGGCTATCAAATAAGGTATAAATCCCGCAGAGGTCTTTCATGTTTTCCGGATTCATTGCAATAAAAATCAATAAAAATCAATTTTTTAAAGGTATCAGGTTCAGCCCGCCCTGGTTCATAGAAAGAAAAACAAGAGGAAGTAACTGCTCACGGGGTGGCCGTTCCCTGTTGTTGATCGATGATTTCTTCTTCTCCATGGCTTCATGAATTAAATTCTGGGAATCTGCTTTTCCTATTGGTGATGTCCCAGGATAAAACTATGTTTCAAGCATCTGACCGTTCGCTTTCATATTAATGACACGATCAATTTGAGAGTTCCGGCCTGGAAACGACGGAGAAATGACGGATCGGCAAGAAAGCTCACCACAGGAAGAAGTGGACTCCCGTCTTGACGGTAAGGCTGTGATCGAACAGCCCGATGCTCTCCAACAGCGCGAACCTCCTCATTTCCGTCTCCCTCCCCCCGGTTAACCAGGCATCGTACAACCCCCCTTCCTTCAGATACATGATCCTTCGCATGGTCATCTCTCTCTGGTGTTCCATCGGCTGATTGTAGTCCGGAATCATGAAAACCCTCCCCTCGGGTAGGCGGCGGGGGGACCAGAACAGCGGGCTCTTCTCCATTAACCGGTACGCCCAGTCGCGGGCCTCCACGTCGTGTCCGTCCATCACCCGGCGCATCTCCCCGACATCGAAACCGATCTTCTCCGACGACTCGGGAGGGGAGTACTGCAGGCAAGCGGAGACATCCAGGGTCCTCGTCGCTGCGGGCGGCGCCCACCGCGAGAGATGCCGCGAGATGACGGATGCCCGGCGGTATATCCGATCAGCATCCGAAGAAGCCATCGTCGGGGGAGGAGATGGGATCTCCCACCACAGCTCAACCGGAGGCAAGGGAGCGGGGAAGAAAGGACTGCCGGAGGAGAGGCGACGTAGCTGGGGAGGGCACGGAGGGGGGACCGTTTATACGAATTTTCCATTGTGGGGGTGGAGGTGACGAACGACCAGCGAGTGAAAACGGTGGTTGCGTGTCAGCGCCGGAGCAGAAAGACGTCGACTTGGCGGATCTACCGCGCCGCAGATAAGAATTACGGACCATCACGGCCGTTTTTTTTGATGTTCAAAGCCCATACTTCAAGGTATCGATATACGTACACGCCCCTTCGATTGCCTTGGTCCAGCAGTCTTGTGTGGACACCGCCCCTTTTGGCGGCGCGGACGTGATGTGACGTTTAGTCTAATTCAGAGCAGAACTGGCCCCATTTCATAGTCAGCGGGGGCTATCCAAGAACCAACTTGGCTTTATGATGGTTTGTGGGTCTCAAGGAGACTCCAAGTTTAATTATGGAACCTTGACGACCTTCGATTGGCAAGGTATCAAAAGGATCTAGGCTGCCCACTTTATTGCCAGTACGATATATTGCATTTTTTAGACCTAGAATTGGGATTGGGACCATTGAAAGAGAGAAGAATACGATAATGTATAGTTTACAGCGTCTAAGACTTAATTATTATGTAAAAATGCAGAAAATAAGTGTTCTTGAACAGAAGCTCTAGAAAACCCATATTATTTTCTTTGTCCTCCAAATCCCAAGTCTCATGGGGAATTAGTTGGATATTTTAAATATGAGATATAATATTGATAAGCTTAGTATAGAAATGAATGGGGACAAAAGATGCCATATCAGAATCCATCGCAAGACGAGGGAGAGGAAATGATCTTTTGGATCTACACGACTAAGTCTTCATACTCCATGAGAGATAGGATGCTCCAAGAGTGACTCGTGTGTTGTGTGACTCAAGGACCGTAACCCCTATTTTGTAGCCAAAGGGTGGTTAGCTATTTGCTATCATTTTCTAATTTTATTAATCATAAAATTAAAATAGAATTCGAACTCGATCTCTACACATAATTATATATATACCCATACTTATTTAAGATGTCATAATCTCATAATTAAAACTTAAGCAAATCACTTGATAATGATAACTTAAATGGTAGGCTTAATAATCTATAAATCATGCAGAATTTGTCTATATCAAAGATTAAACACAACATCATTCTCTTGTGCAAAGAATCGTCATTTTTAGACACACCCCCTTTTCCACGCACATGCCTAGTACTCAATTGGCAATATACTTGGGGGAGACCATTCAGGAGCTCTTTATCTTGGTCAAACTGTGATGTGATTTTAGTAACGTGTCTTCTTTTGCCTTGATAATACTCTATAGAAAATTTAATCCATGTGAGGATGCCCACTTAATGAGTTATAGGTGGTGAAGTTTGCTCTTGAATCCATGGACTTACACATGAAAAGTTTCAAGATGAGTTCCATTTCAAAGGTTGGAAGGGTAGAATTCGATAACAATTTTATGAGAAGAAACACGATTGAAGACCTGAAGGGGATGAAGCCAGGTTGGACGCCATGTGAGATCCAATTTGGGAATCTATTACAACCTTAGTTCGAATCCACTTGAACTTGATAATAATGAGTAGCTCCCATCATAAATATAGATGGAAATTATGATGTTGTGCGAGAGGAACCAGCAAAATGGGGGGCCTTCCTGGTGATGGGGGGTGGGGGGGGGGGGAAGAAATATCTCATTTTATAAATATGGATAAAGAAACCATCATGACGATTGTAAAAATGTATCAAACTTAGTTAATAACCTTAATATATCAATACATACATATGTGAAAGTTACGAAAAAGGCTGGTTTGGTGATCCAATTGAGGAGGTAGCAGTTTTTTTTCTCGAAGATTAATATGATTCGTATTGCCATTTTCCAAAAACTCTCTACATTTGGCGCACATAAACTCGAACAATTACGTTATCCATTTGAGTGTCACCGTTTTCATCCTCAGTTGTGATGGTCATCAATAATTGGATCGGAACCTAAAAATGTGTACCAATGTTTTTAAAACCCCAACTATGACTGACAAATTGGTAACATCGATCCCATA
This sequence comes from Spirodela polyrhiza, assembly GCA_024713555.1. Taxonomy (NCBI): domain Eukaryota; kingdom Viridiplantae; phylum Streptophyta; class Magnoliopsida; order Alismatales; family Araceae; genus Spirodela; species Spirodela polyrhiza. Next base: position 1,433,335 of record CM046538.1, on the reverse strand, counting down.
ATCTTGCCCTGCATTGGCAAGATTGTCGTCTGATGTATTCTCACTCTTTGGCGCCTAATGATGTTAGAGTTTTCGTGTGCTCTCTTTTGTGTAATATTTTATCGCATTCGATAAGTAATTTAAGTGTCTTCACGTTCTTTCATCCTGAACTTGCAGCCGTGGCGGGCTGATGTTTTTGAAGCCGTCTATTATATTTTCACAAATTTAATTAACAATTATTTAACGAGATGGATGAGGGAACAACGAGTTAAGAAAGAGGGTTACTTGGGGATGCAGAGACAAGGAAAAATCTGATCATGCCGAGAAATATTTGGGCAATAAATTAGATAAATAAATATATACAAATAGATCTAACCTACAGCCAAAGAGCAGCAGAAGCATGAAGGTGGCCACTGATGGGAAGACTGTTACCCAATGCCGGTCAAACATGCGAGAAGTTCGGCCGCCGCAAGACCAGGTTCCATTGCCCACGAAGATCCCCACATCAGGCAAGAAATGGGCTTCTAACCAGATTAAGAGGAACCCGGGCTTCTCATGCGCGTTCATGATCGCCATTCTGAGTCTAAGAAGAGCAGCAACCGGGTTTCTTCACGGCGGAGACATCGTCCTTGATGTTGACGCTGATGGTCTGACCCCTCAGAGAAGACCCGCCGGGGTCGTTCGCAGCGGCCTCCAGAGCCCTCCTACTGACGACGCGATGGATGTGGGCGAGCACCTCTGTGAAGGCACTCTCAACGTTGACGGACTCGAGGGCGGAGGTCTCCATGAAGAAGCTTTTCTCTCTCTCAGCAAAGGCCTGGGCGTCTTCCGCGGCGACGGCCCGCAAGTGGCGCAGGTCGGCCTTGTTACCGACGATCATGATGACGGTGCCGGCATCTGTGTGGCCCCGGAGCTCCTTGAGCCATCTTTCCACGTTCTCGAAGGTGATTTGCCTGGTCACGTCATACACCAGCAGGGCCCCAACGGCCCCTCTGTAGTACGCGCTGGTGATGGCTCTGTATCTTCTTGGAAGAATACGAGAAGGATAGAAAGAGAAAGAAGAGATTACGAGGAGACACTGGGAAGTAGGGTGTGGGAAGAGAGATGGACCTCTCTTGGCCAGCGGTGTCCCAGATCTGGGCCTTGATGACTTTGCCGTCGACGTGGATGCTGCGTGTGGCGAACTCGACACCAATGGTGGACTTGGAATCGGCGCTGAACTCATTCCTGGTGAAACGGGAGAGGAGGTTCGACTTGCCAACGCCGGAGTCGCCGATGAGCACCACCTTGAAGAGATAATCGTAGTCGTCCTCTGCCCTGTACGCCATAACCTTCCCTCTCTGGTCTACTTCGTCTCCTCCCCCTCCCCTCCTCCCTCGGCTCGATCAGAGGTCGCGCAACGCTCCCCAACGGCCCCGCTTTTCTCGCCTTTTCTTAGCAGTTTCACCGGAAGGAGGGAGGGAGGTAGAGGAGCGAGCGAGAGAGAGAGAGAGAGAGAGAGAGAGAGAGATGACCGGGTCAGGGAGGTATCAAAAAACTTCCGAAAAATAGGCTCGGAACAGTATCGCTCCGCGATGAGAGAGAGAGAGAGAGAGAGAGAGAGAGAGAGAGAGCTCCCTTTTCCTCCCTTCTCATTCTGATTTTGAGTAAGTCTTTCGAACTTATCAGCCTCATCCGTAATCATTTATGTGGCCTAAAGACAATCTAGACTAGCGTGTACGACAGAGGACGATTGATTAGCTGAAGGGTCTCACCCAAAACTAGATCTTAACATGTACGTGGTCACATTTTAGTCGTTGAATTAAAACTTGTCAAATTAAAATTTATTTCTTAACTTAAATTCCTGAAATTAGCTTTAAAACTATAATGAGTTCATGTTGATCCTCAAGGATGAATGTCAAATTCTATATCTCACAACTTCTATTGAGACACTTTTCTATTGTCAGATCAAGAGAGAATGACAAGTTGTATGGTCTTATCTTTGTAATTTCTAGTTGTAGATAAGCGAAAGTGAGTGAGGAGAAAAATAAAAATAAACATTATGAACAAATATAGGTAAGTCTAGAGCTTGGATTAAATTGGGAAAACATCATTCATACGGCAAAGAGGCAAATTCGAGCTTGCTTAAAGTTGAGCAACCCTTGTATGTCACCAAAGGTAAAAGAAAATGAAGGTTTCAAATCAAATGTGGCACAAAACAAATTTGGAATAGGAAATCAATAACAAAACAATCTAACTTCATTGTGTCCTTGTCACCAACATGATTGAACCAACATAAATAGAAAGCTTGAAATGTAAATTCAATTTAAAAAAGATCAATATAGAAGCCCCCTTGCTCAGTTATTTTACTATTTCATCTGGTCACTCAAAATAGAAGAAGGATGTTGGAATGGAAAACTCTTTAGCTGTCGTCATTGTGTCACTGTGCTCACAACCTGTTGTCTTCATGATGGGGATGATAAATGAGACAATGGATGAACTAATAAACAAAAGTAGAAAACATAAGTGACATTCAAATAATTTGAGAAGGGGATGATATGGAAGTTATAAGCAGCTCAAAAACTATCCTCATCAATACAACAAAAGGATGAAAAAGTGATTTAAATAAACAACCATTAGTAGCATTCTCAAAAATCTAATAAATGAAATGAGACAAAATCATGAGTTGGTGATCATTAAAGGTGAAAATGGTTATCTTATTATGGTCACTCGACAACAATCTCAAGAAGAGTATATTAAAAGAGTAGATAATATAAGCATAAGATGTCAGAGTATTGGTTATGAAAAGAGAGGCCCTAGCCCACAAAAGTGGTTGTTGACCATTGAATTGAAGTCAATTGTTGACTAAGAGTTGACCATTGATTGATTGTGTATGGCTAATAGAGTCTTGGCTCAAACTAATGGTGCAAACTAGGGGCACACGCCAAGTTGATTGACAGCCTAAAGAAATTTGGTCCAAGGACCTATGTTGGCAAGGGCTAAGCAAGGCAGGATAGTCTAGTGAGAAAGGTTTAACCTGAAGGGACCCGTAACTAGGAACTGCGAATTAAGGTGCTTAAGCCCTAATTCAGGAAATACCACTTGACGGCAATTGAGCTGATAGGATAATTACATCTGAAGTGGTGGCGGGTGGTGAAGGGGTGCTAGCAGCAGTTGTTGACGACAGAGGGACACCAGAGAAAGGTGACTAACAGTGGAAGGGCATTGACAATGTGATAGGGACCAAATGCGACAAAGATAATTGCAAGAACATTGTTATAAGACTATTGAATTAAAATGGGGGAAAGTCAAAGAATACTTTGGCATGTTAAAAATGAGATATTAAACTAAGAATGATTTCCTCTCTTGAAAGGGAAAATATCCCAATTCCACATACATAACCTCCAATCAAGGTACACGAATCAGAACAAATAAAACGTAAAGAAAAGGAAAGAAATAAGAAAAAGTGGATGACTCGTCTTCTTCGATGCCCCCTCGTTGCCCTCGATCATCTTATTTATATGTTCTAGGTTCTTCTCTCTGTCTCCTTGGTGTCTTCCATCGTGAAGGGTCCACTACAACTTGTTATTCAACTATCAATAGTTCTGCTTGTTGACCTGACATTGGTTATTATTTCTAATCTATTTATTTTCAACCAATTTGTACTCCTCTTTCTCTTTGGTGGGCTGGGTCTTGCAAGGATCCCATCTCGACGTGTGTAGATGGTAGAGGGACACCAGTAGGCTGGTGGCAACAACTAAGGACCGTGGCAATGGTTGATGGTGGCAGCACTAGGTGAGGGTGGTGACATGATGACATGTGGTGATGGTGAAGGTAGTGATGGGGAGGAGGCAATGATGAACAACAATGACGAGCAAACGAAATTGACAATGAATAGTGGTGACAACCGTGGTGGATTTGTGGTAATGGATGCTAGTGGCAATAAAATATGTGAAAGTAACGGTGATTACGGTGGCAATAGAAGTGATGGTAATGGTAGAACTCTTAACCATGAGTAACATGGTCCTCTAACCGACCCAACTAGGGCAACAAGGTCTTTGGGGAAGTCACACATACACTCCCCAATAACCAAAGGGAAGCCACACAAGCACTCTCCACAAGCGAGCACATAGGCAAAGAGACATGATTCTTGGTTCAAAATACTCTTGTCTCTTAGTAGTGGGATTATACCTTATATAGATAGGGAAACAAAAGACAAAGGGTTCACTAACGAGAAGCCCCACTATACAGCCTATTAGTAGTAAATGAAATCTTTTGATGTTAGGCATATCCAATGGGATTGGGATCACCATAGAGTTTCTGAGCCCACTTCCTCAAGTTGGTATATCTCATGTTTACAAGTGGGGGTCACCGCATATGAGTTGGGGTCTCGTCCTACATCATTTCACCACTATTGTGTTCACGACCTCCACTTGTCACATGGAGGGCTGCATGCCCTAGCTCTTCATTGGCTCCCCCCATTGGGCCCCTTGTTATCTCTCTTCCTTCCTCCTCTTTCTAGCCCCTCTTAATGGGCTGGGGGTGTCGGGCCAAAAGTAGTCAACCTCAAAATTACATCGGCACTTTCCTATCAATTAAAACATTTCTCAAGGTACCTTTCTTGGATATTTAAGTTAGTGAAAACTAAATCATAAAAAGATATTTCTAAAAAATGATATAGTAACATAGTAATATTTTTGAACTATATTCGTAAATCTAATTCATAATTTACATGCAATATAATTATGTTTGACATTAATTAATATAGTATTTATCATTATTTTTCTATGATTTGTATATAATATTTAAGTATCATCAGTAAAATTTACTTTATTTTTGTTAGTAATCGTTGAATGGTAATCTAATATAGATTAACCTCTTTAAAAAGTCTCACACCGTCTCCCTTCCATTTATATATTATGTCTTTCAGTCAATACTATTGTCTATATTGGTAAATGATTCTAGACCACTTGGTTGTCAAATCAAGTCGCTTAGTTGCATCAATGAATTAGAGATCAATAAAAATATCTAATTCAATTTATTTAGTCAAATCATTTATTGACATTTGGATGGGATTGAAAATGGTACAATAGTCAATACTCACTTGATCAAAAGAGTTTATTGGGAAAATAATGGATTTTACACATTAATAAAGTTATTGAATTAACTCTATAGTAATTATCATCACAATTTTTTTCTCCATATATATATATATATATATATATATAAATACACACATATAAGTCAGAAATAGATATGCACATATAGAATTGACAATCACAACACAAATGGTAAAAAGGGAATGTTCAACTTTGGTTTTGTTTCACTTGGTCTTTGAAATCATTTTTTATGTGAGTACTCCTTAACTACAATTTAGAATGGATTCATGTTCATAGTAAATGATGATGTATATTTTTTAACCATAATGGGGACTCCTAAGTTATTCCATAACATCTTCTATGTTGTTCCTTTATTACATAAAATTTTTAGTCAACAAGGCACATTAATCTTATATTCAGTATGATTTTTCCAAGATCTCTACCTTGTCTTCTCCATTACCTTGATTATACTTCTCTCTTGGAAATATATGATGATGATTTGTTGTACATACACACCCTTCATCCCCATTCATGATTAAAAATATTTTTTTAATAATAGCCCAAATGATTTTATTATTGACAATGTATATATGAGTTTAAAGGAGGGGAGAGGGTGAACATTTGGGTCAGTCAAAGGAATAGAGGATTGAATTCACATGGTGAATTTTGTAGTTTCAATAACATCATATGTTCCAAGTAGATGTTGCGAAAACACGCTAAATGTAATTGATCATATATAAGAGACAACTGAAAAGTCACACAGTAGGATAGTTAATATCATGTAAGATATCTAATTAAATTCTTGTAATTGAAAATTATTCGGTCTACAACCTAAATCCAAAATTTCAAGAACCCTCAAGCTCCTTCACTAAATTCTTAAAAATTTTCAACCTCTAAATGCCTAAAAATTAAGTCACTTGATACTTATCTACAATATCAATCACTAACAATTGCCTTTTATCAACAACTCTTCTACAAATATTTTTGTGTTCAGCTCACATCACAATGATATCAACTCCTCCATTGTCCTCATTGCTCGAGCTAATTGACAATTAACAACATGGTCAATATTTTGGTTGCAAATTTACCTTTTCAATTCATCTCATGATGCAAATACAATGTTGAATAATTAGAACTACAACACACTAAAATAAGGTATATCATCAATCTTGTGGAATTTCATTGGGAATGAAAAATAAGCAATGAAGATGATGTTGGGTGTAGTGGCATAACATAATGAACTAAGGGGGGTGGGTGGGTGGGTGAATTGGTTGTCTTCATTTATCATTAAATTTTTTATTCTTAATTTGGTCTCATCAATTTATAAAGTGGTTTGACCAATATAGCCTACTCTATTTTCTAAGGATCATGTGCTCAACTTCTAAAATAAATCTTTAATGAATTTCACTAAGAAAATAATCTTCAATTAGCCTTCATTGAACATAAAGGCTTCAATGACCTTCCATGGCTTTAGCTAGCTTTCATTGAACATAAAGGCTTCAACTAGTCTTCATTGAATGCAAAAATTTTACCTAGCCTTTACTAAACACAAATGCCTTTATTAGCTTCGACTAATATGAAGTTTTTAGTTAACCACCATTGGATTTCATGGCTCTATCTCACTCAAATATTTTCTCCATTTAGATTTACAACTCTTTGGAGCCCAAAGTCATAAGAATACTAACTTTCAAATTAGGAAGAAATTGATGCTTTTAATTTTTTTGTGCATTACTTGTGTGACATTGATTCCTTTGCTGAGATATGTGAAAGTAGCTTGTGAGGAAGACTTTGAATGCATGAGTAACAATTGATTCTCTCTTATTTTCAGTGCTTAATTTTCTATTAAACTTGTGTAGACTCTTTGGATGGAAAATGTGGATGTTCTAATGATTTGGGCTGAGGTATAGTTCTTATGAGATAAGTTTTGGGCTGTCCAATGATCTTATACAATAGTTGGAAATCAAGCCAATGATTATCCCATCATTGCCTCCAGTCGAATTTCATAAAATTTTTATTAATGTTATAAATACTATATCTTATTATTATTATTTTGCACTGTTTGTTGTATTTTTCCATTGAAGTGTCTTTTCATTGGGTATATACATGCTTTTTTCTGATAAAATATTTATAATTACTAATTATTTGATTATTTTGAGAATTAATTATTTTGATAGTTATAATTATAATTATTATATTCATGTCTTTTCCTCAGTTTGTTGATTTTTTTATATGTTGTGATTTATGTTTACTAAATTATGTAATTTTGTGATTTTTTTTAGATTATTATATTTTAGATCACTATTACATCAATAAGGAAATATGATAATTTGGTCTTGTCATGCTCTTTTTTCATTATAAATATACACATTTAAGCTAATGATGACGAACCATGTATGAATTTTATCTATAAGCGGCCCTGCTGCAGTAACCTGAACAGTAGCCATGAGTTAAGGCGTTGGAAGCGCAGTGTGAAAGGGGGAAGTAGATGTTGACAAATACATTGGGGGTGTAGGTGTTTATTATTGGGGAGGTAAAACTCCTGCAATAATCATAAAAGGGACCTCAAATCTCGATCCATATCAATTAATCGTAGACTCCACTCATCGGAGTGGAAGGTATTGAAATTACCCAGTGAGCTTCCTGCTAGAGGAATCGGAGCAGATTCCACTCATCTGAGCCGACCATGTCTCTTCTCCATCTTCCTGCTAGAGGAATCAGTAGAACCCGCGAGGCCCAATAACTGCTCATCGGCACTCAGCCAATGTGAGTTGCTATGGGTCTAATTGACGATCTTTATTGATTAAGTGATAATGACTAACTATTTAATGATGGACCAGCTGCAGGGGCTTTCTAGTTTGTGATAATCATACCCATTATGACATCGCCTCTTTACAACCACTTTTTGGGGAACCCAATGTCATATGGTCATTTGTACCAAAATAAATGCACAAAAAGTTTGAGAATCATTTAATATGATCTATATTTTCCTGACAGACTCATAAGGATCGTCAGTCTAATAACTCCCATATATTCACAATGTACCGGAATAATTACAATGTTAAAAGTCGTATATTTTAAAGTATGAATATTATATGACCAAGTTAAAATCGAACTACCTGCTTCATCTATGGCATCAAAGAAAAGTATAAAAAAATGGTGGATTGTTTTAGGCATCACCAGTACATTTATGTGAGAATTAACATATCATCATTTAGTTGATGATGTCATTAGTACTAATTTTCTTAGTTACTTTGGTTGGTTAATGAAGATTGAAATCACGTATGAATGATGCGTTCTTCCTCAAATTACTTTTGAGAAAAAATATTCTAGTAATAAAAAACCTAATGTCAGAAGCAGAATTTTATAAAATGACATACGGTCGTTTCGTGGCAAATCCGAATGGGCTAGTCTTTCTTTTAACATCATCTTCTTATTTTTCAGATCTAACACATTTTTAGAATGATCGTACATTAATAGGAGCGAACTCGTTACTATTCTTGCTTAGATTGCCTTAGATTTCCAACGACAGTAATGTAAATGTACGTGTATTAAATCAAATCAATATCCACGTGAAACGTAAGGGGAGCAGGGTTGGATAGGTGAAGGTTTAATGGATGGACCTGTGGGGGGCACGCCTCATCGCTTCTCCGGCCAACCTCGGCGGCGCAGAAGAGAAAATATGAGACCGATGGCGTTCGCTGGCTAGCCGACAATCGGCGACAGGCCGTCGTGAGCTGTCACGCTGGAGATCTTGGTAAATTTGGAGAATCTCCCCCATTGGAGCTCGCCGAAGCGTCGTTCTCAACATGTGGAGTAGATCAAGAAGTCACCACCTTCGGTTATCACGGATACTTTAACACCGACGGGTATAATTCCTGCAGGACAGTGAGAGGCATAGCATTGAAGGCGTTGCACCGGCAACATCGCATCTACGTCAGCTGGGCCTTGTACGTGGGGAGACACAGAGCGAGCGAGCGAGAGCGTGGGAGAGAGATCAGGGGACGTTGTCAAACGTGACTGTAAATATTTGAGGTTAGCAGATTTCCGTTCTTACAAGTATTGCACTTCGGTGTTGGCTGCCATGAAGAACATGACAGCTGAAGGTTGGGTTAGGGTGACTGGTTTTGAGCTCGATTTCGTTGTTTTGAGCTCCATGGGAGAAGAGGGAAGGTTCCCCCCGGCAGCGGTATGCCGCCAGCTCTCTGCTATCCTCGTCCTCCTGCCACTCGTCTCCGGCAAGTCATTCCTGCATGTGTTGGACACCAACATGTCCGTCTCCGCTGTATTCACCTTCGGGGACTCGACGGTGGACTCTGGCAACAACAACTATATACCGACAGCCACCAAGAGCAACTTTCCGCCTTACGGAAGGGACTTCCCCGGTCATCAACCAACGGGGAGGTTCTGCAACGGCCGAATCGGGGCGGACTTCATCGGTGAGCAGGAAATTTTCTAGTACCTGGGAATCGTTGTATCGTAATTCTTCTGGGCATGGCTGGCTCAAGCGGGGTCTTGTCCTCGCAGCTGCTGATCTCGGCGTGAAGGACGAGGTGCCCCCATATCTGGATCGGTCTCTCAGCGTGGAGGAGCTCACGACAGGCGTCTGCTTCGGCTCGGCAGGCACGGGCTTCGATCCTCTCACGGCAAAGATGAGCGTACGCTCTCTCTCTCTCTCTCTCACACACACACACACACACACACGCACACACACACTCTTTCGAGCAACAGCATTCTTAGAAACGGCAGTACAAAAGCCATAACTTTAGACGGAAAATCTGATAAAGAGGAACCATTGCAGGCAGTAATTCCAATCACGCAACAGCTTGAGTACTTCAGAGAGTACCTCGCGAGGCTTGATTTCGCGGTGGGGAGGAAAACAAGGGAGAATATTGTGAGGAGTGCCGTTTTCATTATTAGCGCCGGGAGCAACGATTTCATTCTGAACTACTTTGGGCTCACGATCAGACGGCACGAGTTCAGCGTTGAGGACTACGGGAGATTTATCCGGCGAATCCAATGGGAGTTCCTCAAGGTTCTGATTCCATTCAATCATCCTTGCCGGTTTATCCTCTGTATATGAACATTTTCTGAAATATATACCTACTGATTATCTAATTTGGGGCAATGTTTTTAGACAATCCGAAGTTCTTTGGCACGATTTCCTTAGTTTATTTTGATTCGCAAGGGGACGGATGAAAAGTGAGCAGAGGGAGCGAGCGAGAGAGGGAGAGAGGGAGAGAGGGAGAGGGAGGGAGGGAGGGAGGGAGAGGGAGAGGAGAGAGAGAGAGAGAGAGAGAGAGAGAGAGAGAGAGAGAGAGAGAGAACAGCAGCAGCAGCAGCAAGTTCCAGCCACAAATTCCTAGGAAGCGAATCAGTGCAATCAATTTGGCTCTTGTTGTGGTGCAGGAATTAGAGAGTCTTGGGGCCCGCAGAATCGCTCTGTTGGGTCTTCCTCCCTTAGGTTGCCTGCCGATGGTGATCTCCATCTACTCAGATGGACTCCACACCCGGGGCTGCATCCCTGATATCAACGCTGTGGCCATGAATTACAATGCCAACCTTCAACTGGAGCTGGCAAGTCGCCCCATTTCTCCCGCCGCTACCGCCAACATTATCTACGTAGACGTCTACAACCCGACGATGCAATTGCTGCGCCGCCCCTTGCAGTTTGGTGAGCACCGCCTGTTATGACTGATTTACACCTGCTCTAAAACTCTGGCCTAATCGACGTGCTTTCTCGTGACGAGAGAAAAGGGTTCGAGGAGACGACAAAGGGGTGCTGCGGGACGGGGCTAGTGGAGCTTGGCGTGCTGTGCAACCCCAAATCGGTGACTTGCCCGGACGCCTCCAAGTACCTCTTCTGGGACTCCGCTCACCCATCGGAGAAGACCTACGCCCTCGTCGCTGCCGCTCTCCGCCCCGCCTTCGCCCGCCTCCTCGAGGAAGAATAAGCCTCTGGTTCCAATGGCTTGACTACGACATTCCTTAGTTTTAGAGGCTGATTAACCCCTTGAACGATGTACTACACGTAGATTATTTCCGGATTTATAATCCATTTAAATGATAAGAAGCATACATGTATATGTATAATAATCCATTTTTCCCTCCATTCTCTCTATCTATTTATCTATCTATCTATCTATCTATCTATCTATCTATCTCGTGTCATCGTCTACTCGTTCTGCACCACTGCGGGCAATGGGATCATTCTGATAAGACTACGTAGATGCTCGATTATGGTGCGCTTTTCCGATCTGGGCCGGCTTTAAGGGACAGCCCAAAAGGCCCATCGAGTGACGATTTGCTAGGAATCGTAAATGGTGGCTAAGAGCAGGTTCTCAAGCACCAAAACGATCCCGGTAACTGGGGTAATGGCAAGCCAAGGGGGAAAGGCATTCGAGTTCATGTTCAAAACATGGCGTTTGATCAACAAGTGGGCCCAGGTTTATCCAAAAGAATTCAGAATTAATTTTTTAGGCAGTTAAAGTCAATTGATCAGAAAATACTAATATTTGTGAAATTCCTAGGATTTATCAACCTAATTGATAAAATAATAAAAATGGAATAACATAGATTGCATCTGTAGATTTCAGGGACAGTATCTGATACCGAGATAATTGCTGGTGTCTTGTGTAGCTTGCAGTTGCATGAACAGGTGTAATAGTTAATAGAGTGATTTTTGTGCATTATTTTTTTGACAATTAAATAAATAAATGACTGAGAAAATATTGGAAAAATATCACACGAATTGTCAAATACAGGGACATTACATGTTTTATGCAGTTTTATCAAATGCGACGTGAATCCACGACACGGGTTTTCCAGAAAGCGGCCTTCTGAATGGTCAAAGTGTTAGATTCTTTCAAGTTTTTTACGTGGTATTGGATCCCTGAAAGAAATGTATACTTGTCTGGGTATTTCATTGCAACCACAGAAATACCCGGACAAACTATTGAGATTTTTATGCTTGATTACAAAACATTTATTGGATATTCTTCACCGAGATTTCGGTGGGTTCAATGAATAAATTTCCGGGCACTGAGCGACTCGACTGTCCATGTGGGAAGGAGAGGCTGGCCGTTTAATGCACGGAGCTGGCGAGCTCTCCTCCACCGGCGTTGTCTTACCTCTCCGACCGAACTTGGCGGCGCACTACGGTCGTAGTTAACACGAGATACCTGCAGTGCCCGGGACGTTCCGGCATTAGCTCCGCCGTCCTTGATATCCTGATAAATTTGAGGAAGCTGTACAACGGGGACATCGCTCTCAACGTCAGGCGGCGAATCTGTACAAGCACAGAGAGACAGCGAGAGGGGAGAGGGAGGGAGGGGGAGAGAGAGAGATCAGACACAATCTACTATTTTGTTTTATCTATTTCAGACATTCTACTCTATAATAATTTCGTCTACTACTAATACTTCTGGAGTCAATGAAACGATTATTGTGAGAGAGGGAGAGGGGGAGGGTAGAGAGAGAGAGAGAGAGAGAGAGAGAGAGAGAGAGAGAGAGAGGGTTGGCAGCAATAATTCGCGGCCGAACACTGTTACAAGTGTGAGATCTACAACCGACAATTCCAGCATGGGTTTGCTTGCTTTCTGCTCTTATAAATGTCTCGGTTTATTCTCGACAGGGCGAGGGCGAGGGAAAAGATGACCACTTAGGTGTTGATTTCAACTTTGTTATATTGAGTTCGTGCGGGGCGAATATCCCAGTAAACTGATTGCTTGTTCCCGCGAATTCAGCTCTATGGTGGAAGGGAGGATTTCAGCTCAAGGTGCGTGGTACCAACTTGCCGTTGCCTCCATCTTCCTGCAGCTCGTCTCCGCCAAGGAATGGCGGCACGACGGGAAGACCAACACCTCCATATCCGCAGTCTTCACCTTCGGAGACTCGATTGTGGACCCTGGTAACAACAACTACATAGCTACGACCACCAAAAGCAACTTCCCACCGTACGGAAGGGATTTCCCTGGCCGGCAGCCGACTGGGAGGTTCTGCAATGGCCGGCTTGGGACTGATTTCATCGGTGAGCAAGATAGTTTCTAGTGGTTGATTGGAATCAAACTTCTTCTACCTTACACCTCCTACCTCATACTCCGCCAGTGGCAGCGGCATCTTCTTCTCCTGGACATGTGTGAGGTATAACGAACGTTTAGTTCAAACGGGATAACTTGTTTGCAGCTTCGATTGTTGGAGTCAAGGACAATGTGCCGGCTTATCTGGACAACTCTGTGAGTATGGAGGAACTGTTGACGGGCGTTGGCTTTGGCTCGGGGGGAACAGGGTTAGATCCTCTCACATCACAGCTCAGCGTAAGCATCGTCTCTCTCTCTCTCTCTCTCTCTCTCTCCCCCTCCCTCCCTCTCTCTCTCTCTGAAATCAAAAGCCCGATGACAGCTACCGAAGAAACATTGTTATCAATTACATAGTGTTTGGAAACTTTATAGCGAGTGCAACCTTAAGTCGAAATCGACCTTTTTGCAAAAACTTTGCTTCTGAATGGTAAGTGAGAGCGAGATAATGTTACTACATTTATGTTACAACAATTCTTTAACTCTGCCAAAATATTCCTGTGTAAAATAATGTTTACGTTCATTCAGATTTGAAGTATTTTTCTTATACACTAGTATTACAGATGCTTAGTTTTTTATTGTATAGAAGCAAATTCTGTAATAAAATATTATTTTTTATTCCAAATATAATCACTAGATATATTTAATCATACATTTTTAAGACTAATTATTTTAAAATTTTCACTATATAAGTTTTAATTTTAAGGTTTATAAGTTATAATTTTAATTAGAGTTTTTTACAAAAATACTTTTTAAGAGAAAATTTCTAGCCTATAAGAAAGTCAAAGCTGGCAAACTTCATGTCGTCTGCAAAGCGAGCTTTTGATCATTTCTGAACTAAAAAATGTTACTTGGTGTGGCCGCATGGAGTTATCATGAAAATGACACTAACTGTTCTTTTATATAAATTATGGTCATTATTAAAATTTCAAAATTCGCGAAATCACTTGAACTGCCATGAGAATTCTGCCTATCGATGGAAACTCTTATCAGCAGAAGCTACTGCAGGCAGTAATTCCGATGCGACAACAACTCAACTACTTCCGGGAGTACCTCGCCAGGATTGAACTGGCGGTGGGGAGGAAACAGAAGGACGACATCGTTCAGAGAGCAATTTTCGTCGTCAGCGCCGGGACCAACGATTTCATAATGAACTATAATACGTACCCTTTCAGACGTCATGAGTTCAGCACAGAAGAGTATGGGAGCTTCCTGCGGGAAAGGCTCTGGGAGTTTCTTCAGGTTTGTTACCCACTTCAATCTTTCCGTTTGCTGCTCTACTGGCCTTTGCTTTCTCTAGTGGTTACTTCAAATGATTAAACATAACATATTTATTTTCATCTTTTCTTACTTTAGTTGCATACGCACTTTATCTACAAAAAATGTGCTGTTATATCTAGGTGTTCACCAGGGGGAGGGGAGAAAGAGAGAGAGAGAGAGAGAGAGAGAGAGAGAGAGAGAGAGAGAGAGAGAGAAATTAAAGGGGCGAGAGATTCATGGTCGGTAGGACATGTGATCGCAGTGTTCTTTAGCGATAGAAAATAGATAGAGAAGATAATTCGGTTTACAAACAAAACGGGATATTAGTTGGTTCAAATATTTTTTAATTTAATACAAAGTAAATGAGATGGGGTCCCACGTGAAGTAATAAATGCGTTACCGTATAACAGAAAGTAGCATAGACCAAAGCACACATCGATATACTTGAAAAATTCCAACATTGGAAACATTCACATAAGAAGCATAATAACTCCTACAATAAAGAACATTGAATTCGCCACACTTTGTTCACCATTCACGCACCATACGACACATAATGGTTACATTTTACTTCTCATTTTACCCTAATTGAGATTAGGGTTTGTGTTCCCTGTTCAACTGCAAGAATGTTCCCCCTTAATGGGGAAAAAGACAGCATTTTTACTTGACTCTACATATAGGCTACTACTATGTGTGTAAGCCCATGTAGGCTCCAGTCATCAATATGAAAAATATCACGACCTTTACAGTTTGGATCCGTGTCCTTCTACACAAATGACGCGCCATTCATCGAGTATTTGACGTGTAGGGCCTTGAGGAACTCGGGGCACGGAGAATTGGGGTACTGTCTCTCCCTCCAATGGGGTGCCTTCCACTTGTTATCTCTGTCAACCCAAATGGTGGGATATTTGACCGCCGCTGTGTCATGGAGATTAATGCCGTGAGCAGAGCCTATAATGCCAGACTTCAAATGGAGCTGGAATCCCGGCCCATTTCAGCTGCCATCGCCAAAGTCTATTACGTTGACATCTACAGTCCAATAGAGCAGCTGATCCGCCGGCCCTCTCAGTTCGGTGAGCATTCCTGGTCATGTTCTTCCCTTGCGAGTTCAGTCAGAATATTGACTAATTTTGTTTTCAATGCGTGAGAATAGGATTAGAGGAGACGACGACGGGTTGCTGTGGGACGGGGCTGGTAGAGCTGGGCTACCTTTGCAACCCCAAGTCAGTGACCTGCCCTGACGCATCCAAGTATATCTTCTGGGACGCTGTTCACCCCACGGAGAAGACCTACGCGATCATCGCCGACGCTCTCCGCCCAACCATCTCTCGCATCATTCGGACCTAGCTGGTGGGCATACCTGCCTCTAGTCCCAGCAACCAATAGGGACAAGAGAGTGATAAGTTGGGAGATTCGGAGTCCAATGTCTAAGTTATCCGCATCTAGAACAATCGGAAATCTTCATCCAGTTCAGGTTACTGAACGAATTTAGCCTTGTTAATCCTCGTCAATGTGGACTTTCTGTCTTTTCTTGAAGAAATTGGCTCAAATTTATGTCTTACAAAGCATTGAACAATGGGCCAACCAAAGTGTACCTACAATTATCCAATTTGACACATTAAAATGCGTCTTAGCCTTGTTCCTTAAGATGTAATTATGTATTAATGTTAAGGAACTAAATATGAATTAATGAATCAAACAACACATATTCCAAAGAGGAAATTTTTTTGATGATTCTAACATATTCTCGCCTATAGCCATCAAGAAAAGTTGTGATCGCAAAAATGGTAAAAAACATTACTTAGACATAGTTATGTATAATATATATTTTAGAAAGATTGATTGACAAAACTAGGAGGGAAAGCATACATTTAAAAATAGAAGCATACATTAATTTAAGGGGAAAAAGATATCGGAGGATTAAGAGCCCATTGTGGTAGCTCGAAATGTTATGATATGTCCTCTTCTCAAGATGACTCATCATCAAGAAACCAATCCTTATTTTTACTTATGGGTGACTAAAAAGACAATAAATAGAAGTAGAAGGGTAATGCATGAGGAACTTGAAAGGAATATAACTATATGTAAATTATTAACATATATGCCAAATTAGTTAAAACTCTAGCTATTCTATTTGGGGAAGACAATAATCCCTTGTCATTTGAAAGACATATTAAGGATTCATCTAATTTGATCTCCACTTTTCACTCGTACTAATATTTACTGTTAGTAAACTCTTGAAAGTGATATGATAATATTTTTGATCTGTGTGAATATTTTTCAGAGATTATCATCCATTCACAATTCCACTATCATTTTAAGATGTGTTTTGAAGATATATATACATATGTATATATATTGATTTTTTGGTAGGGGTGGTATTATATATGAGATAACATCTTGTCAAACTCTGTGAAAAAATACATGAGAGATGTTGCTAGGTTCAAGATGAAACAAAAGTTTACTGAGGTACATGAAATCAAGTTGTCCAATTTCGTGGATATTGTTGGATTGAAAACATGTTTTTTTAATAAAGTCACCATAAATAACCACTTTTTTATATCCATATGAAATGAAAATAATACTTGTGCATTTCCTCCAAAACATGTATCATTGATTGTAGCTCACTACTAATAGGAGTTAGAACTCATATCTCTATAAAAAATAGGTTAATACAAAGGCATTAAAATGGATAAACAATGATAACAATAATTTCATAGATTTACTATTAGGTTTTAACAAAGCTGGATAGTGAACATTATAACTTCATGGAAACTATCTTTGGTAAAAGTACATTGTTGGGCCTTATGAGAAGCGGATGAGGGAACTGTGAAACGAGATCAGAACTTGCATTGTCTACTTCTGGTTTGGTTGAAGGATTTTGAATAATGTAAAAATAAAAATAGAAAATGGATGACAAAGAAGAAAATATGGTATGCTCGCAAATGATAACCTGGGAGAATTTTCAATGGGCTTTGATATAAATTAACTCATTTATTTTCACGATAAATACAAATTGTGAAATGAACAAACTGTTTATGTCCGAATGCATTCATAGATTGTGGTCCAATGCTGATGATTCTATCAACATCAACTACATAAAAATATTATTATAATTGTATCAGACAAAGAAATAGAATGTTTTCTTCTATTATAAATAGAAGACCGCCCAACTCATAAGTAAGTAGTTTTGAATTGATGATTCACCTACACTGGAAATGACGAACGTCATGAGATACAAATCTGAGTACGAAGTGTATTGAGGTCATTTTACAACATTGGTCATACCATACTATCCACCGGTCATTCTTCCACCAACCCTAGAAAGAAGGGAAGAAGTATTCGAAAGCTCTCCGTATTAGAAGAAACCTTACCAAGGCTCAGGCACCCGTCCAAATCTAGAAGAAAATTATTAGGAGTGGTACGAGAAGTGAAAAAGGGTACCGTGTTCCAAGGATCCGATTACTAAGAGTGCCTCGTACAATCCGTTCTATGCTCCCCCTTTCTCCCCTTCTTCACCCCGAACGCGCCCATCTTGTCCATCCCCGCCGCAAAGGACGCGAAGAACTTGGCCTTGTCCTTGGCCAAGGCCTGCACGACGGGTCTTGTTCGCGGGTCCAGGAACAGCGCCTGGTCCGTCAACAGCAATCCCATCTGGGACTGCAAGTTGCCATAGTACGCGTGGTCGAAGGAGAACGGCGTCTGCACGTCGAACGGTGCGACGACGTCAGTGTTGCCGCCGTAGGGAGGGCAGGACATCTGGAGGGCTTTGAGGAGCCTCGGATTGATGACCGGGTCGGGCCGCCTGGTGCCCTGAAAGTCGTAGAGCCGGCCAAGGAAATGGTGGCAATGGGAGAAACCGATGGTGTGGGCGCCGGAAAGCGCCACCAGGTCCTCCTGGCTCAGCCCCTTCTTCGCGAAGAGACTGATGAGTTCGTCCATGGTGGAGTTGGAGCGGGGTAGGTTGAACTTCACCCAGGCGGCTTGGGAGACTCTGCTGTCCCTTCTTCCCTTCTTCACGGCATAGTAGGGCCCCCCCGCCTGCATTCACAATGTGCCGACAAAACAATCCATTCACGTGCAAATCGGGGCCTCCTCATCAACAATTCGGAGACATGTTTTCACATACTCGTTACAATTAAATACTTCCAGCCAACTTCACGAGATATTATTTCAGCTATTACACCATTCGATGATATTCTTTAAAAAAGCTTTGACTTTTATGTATAAACCGACGCATGTTCATTGAACCAACTTGTCTTGCCGTATTTTACCATAGTTCACAATTAATTTATTTGAAAACTATTTTAACTAACGTTACATAGAAATGGAGCCTTCTAATGGAGGACTAGTCTACCCCCCCGCCTAGTTGCTACCTGCAGGGATCCACCGTGACTACCATGTCCAGACGCTAGACAAACTAAAGACCCATGTGAAGTCAACAGAGAAAACATAGTCCTACAAAACGAGGCCCTTTTCCTCCGTATTCAAATGACGTGGTTTGGATTCCCGACAAGGATCAGCAAGGTCGTGCAGACCAACAGTAAATACACAAGGCAACGAAAGACGGCAGGTCTGTCAGGGATGCTGCCGGCTTTGGCGCTGCCCCACCATTATTTCAAAGAAAGGACAAGGAAAGATAAGATTTCTCGACCTTTCATGCGGCCTGATCATGGTGATGAGAGATTAACCTAGCGAGCGAGGGTGGGTGAGAAAGGTGACATTGAGGAAGCTTCTTGGGAGAGTTGAGAGTTGGAGAGCAAGACGAGAGAGACCAGAGACGGATCGAAATTCTACAAGACGATCCAGAGATATCTGTCTAATTTTTATTGGTTACGCAACTATGTACGTGAAATTGGTGTATTATTTATGGTGGGACTTTTGAGGAGAGAAAGTGACGGCCATACGTGGTACCGATATAACACGTATGGTCTTTTTGCACGAAAATAACGGTTGAATAGGCAGATTAGTGTACTATTTGGGGACTTTCGGCGAAAAAATGGCGCAAATGGGTAATTAGATGTGTAACGTACGGGAACTTTTAAGCTTTTCTTCATCATATTAAGTGAGAGCATACCAGATGAACGAAATCCCTCGCTGCAATGGCGAGGATATCGGCGCAGGAGACCACGCCCGGGCACTTGCTCTCCACCAGCGCCTTGGCCTTGTTGATCGTCTCGAAGCCCTCTGGCGCCAGGTTCCTGTTTTCTGGCATGTCCCTCTCCACCGGCGGAGAACCTCGAGGACCTGGCGCTATGAGTATCGACGCATCACAACCCTGCATGTTCCCAAACGGCGACTGAATTAATGGCCGCCGAGAAGCTCTAGGAAGGTCGTCTTGCTTACCCCGACGAAGCAGTCATGGAAGAAAAGGCGGATGGTGGCGGGGCCGGAAGCGGGAGAGGTCTGGAACTGCTGGCCGGTTACGGAGGCGACGAATTGGTCGAGCTGCGGGCATGTCTTTGCATAGAAGTCAAGGGAGAGAGGGTGGCGGGTGGGGATCTTCCTCGCGGCAGCGTAGCACTCGGCGTACCATGTGTTGCTCAGGAGGAAGAGGATTAAAACGGCGGCGCCGAGGCTGAGGGCGGAGGCGGAAGCAGGATAAGACGCCATTTTCGCCACTCGGAAGTGAGGACGCCACAAGGGCCAAGGACGGAGAATGCAAGCTAGTGAAAGAAAACACTCCAGCCATAGGTACACACGAAGGGGGGGGGGGCAGAGAGAGAGAGAGAGAGGCAGAGAGAGAGAAAGAGAGACCCGTGAAGAAAGAGAGAGCTCCCCGCAGAAGCTTTTGTTTTTATTGTGAGGGTTTTAAATTTGTAGAGAGGGGGGTACCTAGCAGAGGAAAATCTTTACACGATTCTGCATCAGTCCTTGACGGAGTTCTTGTCCGGAGGATAGCTGACGGCCAGGGCAATGAACCTTCGCCCCAACTTGATCTACATGATACTAGCCATCTGATCTCCCTCACTTGACACGAAAAGTAGGAAGATTATTAACAGCAACATTGGCAGACGGCCACCGACGCATCAATTCAAAGATTCGAGACCGATCAAAGTGACGAAGAAAGAATATTTCTTCCAGAATTCGACGTTCCTCGCCCCTCTTGTTTTACTGGAACAGTTATTTCAGAAAGACAGATGATATTCACTGTCTTGTTGGCGTTCAGTGGAAAGCTAATGCCTGAGACGCGAGAATTCCCAGGGTTCTCAAGAATAATGGGATGCTCTGATGATCTTTGTAATACGACAAAGTTTGTATACATCAGTAGGATGGCACGCCTCATGAGAACACTTAGAAGGCGCCACGCCATTCACCGACTTAAATTTCTTTCTGATTACTTGGTGCGCCTTTCTGATTATTTAAATAATTAATATGTGAGTACTTGGTTGGGCGAGAAAAAGAGGTTACACGTGCATCACATCGGTAAAAAAATAAACAAACATGCCTTCCGGATGTCAATGGGTCTTGTGTAATCTTTAGACCTGGGGCCCGAAAGAACTTGGAAGATGGGCTGCAGATGGGCCTAGATGAACAACAGCCGATCATCAATATTCGTGAGAAGATAATGCACGTACGTGTGTGTTAGGCATACGCGGGACCCATTGGCAAGCGGCGGTTTATTCATTGATAGGTTTAGTATCTATCAGTCGGTGTGTCAGACCAAGTTCAATCGGGGACTGATCCAAAAATTTCTTATTTAGATATTAAGATAAGGTTATTAATTAGGACTTGGTACAACAATGTTTTGCCACGCAGTTATTTTTCTTTCATATTTTAAATTTTAAATCCTTTCCCTATTTCTCTTTCAGGCCAACTCGTATAATAATTTTAACTATTATTATTAGTTAGAAGACTAAGTTCCATCCTTAGCTATAAAGGTTATTGAGTCAGGATGGAAGATTTCCAAACTCAAGACTATTTGGTGTTATACAGGGCTCGGACTTGGCCCCCGCCGAGAGGAATGCCTCTGAGGGAGGGTGTAGGAGGGGCTGCCTGGTACGGCCGTCATGAGGGGGAGGGTTGACGTGGACGTTTGAAGAGTAGGCAGGAAGGTGACCAGATGGGGAGAGGATGGACGCCTCCGGCAGATGGAGGTGGAAGCTGGCGGGCCAGTAGTGGAGGGAGCGCGAACGGAGTGGGAACTGTTTCGGATTGTCAATCATCGAAAATTCCGAATAACATTATGAGACTATCTTTTTCGCACTACCCTTATTCTCACTGTGCTATCCTTTGATCAAGAGTCGCATTAACAAATATTTCGACAAGATGAAAGTATAGAAGGTGCGGGTCCTGAGGTCTGGGCTTCCGATATGAGCACTATCCGAGCATAGACCCGACTCATTTAGAATGTCAGTTTGCTAGTAATGGCTTAAGGGCTTGATTTTGAAGTCTGAGCCAAAGGAAACCAAGCCTACTATGACTAGACTGCAAACCTACCTGTCTTTAAGAGGCCTATGATAAACCCCTGGTCTATCCCACCCCCATTGTTGAGGAAATTCGCTCGGAAAATTGCCGCTGACTGCGATAACTGCGCCGGCATCAGACGGTGTACACCGTCTGTCATAGCGACCTACCTAAACAGTGGAGGCTGTGGAGACTGCTCTTACTGTTGTTACATTGAACGAGAGAGAGAGAGAGAGAGAGAGAGACGGTATGCACAGCAGACGTATGGCATGACATCATCTCTTCGGAGAAAGGCATGTGGTCTCCTCGAGGATTGAATAAGCTCCTCATTCTTTTATTACGTGAATAGTTTTTTACGATCGATTAATTATAGGCTCTTTGATTAATTGTACCCCCCGTGACCGAATCACATTGGTTTCAATTATGTTATTAATTCCATTTTAGAATATCCTATTTTCCAAAATACGGTAGCCTGATAAGGTGTATAAACCCTTAACACAACCCATCCTTTTTTTCATTTAGGGTTCAGACTCAAATTTAGATTAAAACAAGGCATGTCTTTCGTTCGAAGTTCATTCTCTGAAACTTCTCTCGAAACGCAAACCCCGAAAAATACGTACTAGGGTCTTTTTACTAAGGCCCAGGCATACACTTGAACATTCGTCGCATGACTTGCGCATTCGACTTAGAGAGAGAGAGAGAGAGAGAGAGAGAGAGAGAGAGAGAGAGAGAAGAGGGGGGGAGGGAGGGAGGGAAAGTTTCCCATTGCAGACGTACAGAACGAACGGCCCATAAGTTACGGGTTGCTTTAATACGTAGTTCGTCCTTACTTTCACCTGCTTGTTAGGCGTATCCACTCGGGTTGAGTGATATGAGTACCCAACGGCAGCTTAGTCAGTACACATTTAGATAGATTAACCGACATCCCACGGTTCTTTTTAGATTACTTAAACACTAAGCGCAGCGCCCACTTAATGCATAGTGATAATCTACATGATTAAGTTCATCCGTCAACAGGCCACACTGTGCCTTGAGCTTTACTAGCCCAGGCCTCTAAAAACAAATCCTGGGTCTGACGAATATGAAGCCCGGACATAGTACAACCAAGACGAATCAGCTGCATCTCGACATTCACCCAGAAACGAAATAAATATGATGAAAGGGCAAGAGGAGATATCACATGGATGATCGTCGGAGAATCTGAGTGGAAAACGCAGAACGCCAGATTTCAGCCTGGGGCCTATTGAAGATTGGATTAGGTAGAAGCGGAACAAGCTACGCCAGTTCTCTTCCTGGATTGTGCCTGCAATTAATGTCCGAGACGAGTCCGGGTTCTGGCCTTGGGCTACTAGAAAAGTTCCAACATTCCAATCAGATTCCATGGACTTCGTTTAGACCAGGTCCTCCCGGCAGGGGATCCGTGTTATCTCCCCAGCAATGAGCGTAGAAGGCTGCCATCGGAGTTAGAGAAATGGGACTTTTGTCAATCAGAATACATCATATTTGTAAGTAGCAGAGAACATATTAGATCGCCCATATAAACTCTGAAGCCCTACTCCATTTCCAACTCTTTTACGAGGCTCTGATTTTTCCCAGAATCAGGGAGCTTTCTATATGTACTTGTCCGAGAGAGGGAGGAAGGGAATGACAACAGAAAACGGACTAAAAACTTTGAGACTAAATGCCATCGAAGCGTAGACAGGGGACGAGAGGAGTCGTGACAAGGCTGGGCTATTTTTTCCCATGTAAACTTGATTTTGATATTCAACCATAGAACAATGGGAGGTTGACCTTAAAGAAGCCTTCTCCGATCCGTTAAAGCCCAAACGGACCAAACCCTTAAAGACGCTTTCCATTTCATGATTGATGTCAGAGTATGCGGGCAGGTTGAGCTCAAAATATTAGCATGCTCCGAGGACAGAGGTACTAAATACACAGCGGAAATGATTTCAACATAAACAACTTGAGATTATAATAGTAGAGGAATCCTTCATTAATTAATACGGTCTTAAGAATGGCCAGCAGATCCAAGTATATCTCCAGCTCACCTCAGTTTACTCCGTTCACCAAGAGGCTAGATAAAATTGTGGGTCCAATGCGAGATGTGAGCCCATAATGCATAGTTTCCCAAATGGGTTGTGCGTGTCTGTTTGTTTCTTTCGTAAATAGAATTTTCATGAATAGGA
Source organism: Spirodela polyrhiza (assembly GCA_024713555.1). Classification (NCBI taxonomy): domain Eukaryota; kingdom Viridiplantae; phylum Streptophyta; class Magnoliopsida; order Alismatales; family Araceae; genus Spirodela; species Spirodela polyrhiza. The sequence continues at coordinate 1,409,353 of CM046538.1, read as the reverse complement.
AATTTTTAATAAGGAGTGAGTTTTCTGATAGCAATGCAGGCTTTAACATGCTACGTAGGATAACTTAATCACAATTTGGATCGGCTGATCAGATTATGAATATCAAATCAGATCTATAGTGGGGTTGGGGTGAAGCGATCTGACCTGATCCGGGTGGCAATGGAATTTCATTTAACAGAACGGAATTCGCTGTTTCCCTGTTCTAGATCGAGATCAAGATTCAGCCGCTCGTTTGACCCCAGGAGGTTTGTCACCTATCCCTGATCCGATCTTCTTTCCTGTCCTCAATAAGAAATTCACATGACTACCGTAAATCAATCGGGTTTTCCAATTTAAAATAGGTTCAATGCCGAAAATGTGAATCTTTATGCAAAATCACATGATTTAACAGAATGGGATTCGCTAATGTGCAAAACCACATGATTCAACGCATATCAATTATAGTTTGTTTAGCGTCCACCCACTCACAATATTCCCTGGTGGAGAGCACGTGCCGCGCATGTGCACTCACAGCTCTTGTTATGCTTGCCCAGAGCTGTAACATGGCTGTGGGGACGACGAGCCAGCTCAATGCTTCGTCTGCCACACGATGGCCATGAGAGTAGAAATTGATAATATCTTAAACACGAATGGCGAATGTGATATGTATATATTGAGCACCTGCTAATGGAGGTAAGGAGTCTACGATTAATGGGGCCCGTGATTTATCGATGCCCGAGAGAGAAGAATCCCAGAACGTTAGAGAGAAACAATTCCACGCTGAAGCCTTTCCACATGCGTATCCTACTGAGAGACTTTTTTGATCTAACGAGAGAGAGAGAGAGAGAGAGAGATTACCACAGTCACCACAATCACAACCCCAGCTCTTTTGAGCTAAGGAGAAACAGCACGACTCCGTTAGACAGAATTAATGAGAGAGTCGGGATGACTGTTCCGTGCTCCTCTCCTATGGAAGAAACAACTATAGTTCCACGTCGGGGCTGCCGCGACTATGGAATCACCACCGACGTCTGCCTCAGCTGAGCAGTTTCTCGACCTTGTGGTGGGGCGAGGGAGGAGGTCCGACGGCGGAGGGCATCTTCTTGAGATTCTTCTGCGAATACACCTGCCTCAGCCTCTCAATCTCCTTCTTTAACACCTCCTGGTGAGCTGCATTGCGAATCATATAAGTTCTTCCCGTTGGTGACAATCAATCAGTTGATAGAAGGGTAGTAGACACATAAAATGAAGTCTCGTTCGATCGTATTGTTTTCACGACTCTAGATAAGTAACCCGTTATTCTTAATTACCTTTGGTTTGATCTGATTCATGTAACGAATGATTCAAGTAATTAGCCGAATAATAAGTCTTCTAAAGAGGTCAGACATTTCACATGCGAGACTTTACCGTCCTTGAAGATCTTATCCTGTGCAAGAGCAGCAATTCGCTGCTTAAGTGCACTGTTCCCCACTGTGAGTAACGATCGTTGGTGGTCTAAGAAGGCCACCCGCGGCGACAATTCCGCCACCTCGGTCTGCAATTATGATGCCGATTAGCTAGTGTCATTGAACCTCTCTCTCCATCTCCAGAGAAATGTCAACATAAATCTGTTATAGAATTGAACGCCCGAATTCAAACTTAAAGACGAGTAGAGAAACCCTAAATAGTTGGTTACATGGTTTAGTTGCTTCAGTCTATTAATCAAACATGATCTAATTAGCAGGTTTCCGCATTCTACCTGTAACGACATGACGCTTTGTTCGAGTTCCGATATGTACTGAAGCTTCCTCACTCGCGACCTTTGCGCTGATTGCCTGTTTGCTAGGATCCTGAGTATTTGAGATCGGGCCCGTCGCCAAAGAAAAGAGTTTACAATAGAAATTAGAGTGAAGACCGATTACTGATGAGCTTAATTTCAAATTTCGGTACTACCCAGAATGTTCTAATGCAACACACCTCTTTATCCTCTTTGGGTCGACGGCAGATTCAGCCGCTAAGACCTGTTGCATTCCTGAGGCTTCCGGTGGCTCGATCTTGCACCTACTCAGCTCCTCCTGAGAATTTGGATCCGCCACCTCCTGCGCGGATCGGCCGTCGATCTTTTCCTCGTGTACGCTGTCGTGGTCTGAGGGAATGCTGTCGGAGAACATTGACATGAGATGGTCGACGCCGAGGCGGTCGAAATCCTGGACCCGGTTGCCTTTGGCCATGGTACCGTCGCTGTGGCTCTCGTCAGTTGAGGCAGCAGCTTGGGGGTCGAAGAAGGAGAGAGTGTCGCTCAAGGACCTGCCTTGGGCACCGCGCTGGGCGGCAGAGGAGAAATCGAAGAATTCGTCCACCCAGCAAAGGTGGGAGGCGGCTGCGCCGGCGTGGGCGGAAGAGGCAGGGAAGACGTTTGCCATGAGCGGCCCTTTCTGATGGACGAAGCTAGTCAAGCTGGGGGACACATTCGGGACCTTGGGAGGCAATTGCGCCATTGTTGTCCTCCCCAAAACCACAAACATAAACCAAGAGAGACCTCAATTAAGTGAGGGAGCTCTTCGGGGCATCTCAACGTTGAGAACCAGCCTCATGATCCTCTCTCTCTCTCTCTCTCTCTCTCTCTCTCTCTCTCTCTCTCTCTATCTCTCTCTCTCTCTCGCTCTCTCGCTCTCTCGCTCTCTCTCTCTCTGTATACATATATACATACATATATATATGTATATATATATCTTCTATGTCAACCGGGCTTTTCGTCTCTCTTTCCTTACTCCAGTGCACACATCTATCTTTGCTCATTTATGTTGCTACTTGCTGATGGTGTTTGTGTGAGCTTCCCTGTGTGGAGCGAGAGACAAATCTAGCGAGAAGGTGGGGGAGAAGAAAGAGGTCGACATAATGAATGCGGAAGAAATGGGGACGCACATGACGTTGAAGGGCAGTGGGGAAGAGAGAGAGAGAGAGAGAGAGAGAGAGAGAGAGAGAGAGAGAGAGAGAGAGAGAGAGGACGAGGGAACAGCTGGCAACAGCTGTGAAGACCCGGAGAGAGTAGAGTTGGCCTCGCTTCAGCGCTCTCAGGAAGATCAAACCGGGTGAGATTACTGAAGTGTTGGAACGAGGAGCCACGTGCCGACATGACCGGAGTTCTGGGTTCGCTCAGAAAAGGCGGAGCTCTGGGTTCTTGACCAATTAAATATATATTCTCTCTTCAGATCCTCCTCCCCCCTTGCCCGTCTCCCCTTAACGGATTAAGCTCGGTCAAGAACCGAAAAAGACGAAGCCGTCATTTGGAACAATTAAGTAAAACTCAGTCACCTCCAAGAAAAGAGCGCGGCAATGTCTGATTCTTGCTACCATGCCCCTACTCCTCAGGAATGATATTTATCCTCGTAAGATGAAAGATAATGAACAAACCCATGTCTCGAAATCGAGAAAAAATTAGAAAATGTTGTCGAAATATAACAAGAATAACCCTCCATAGACTACTTTATCCAAATAATATGGGATTTCATTTACTTGGGTCTTGAATAATATATAGTAATTGGGGTGGGGAGGCGTGGGGGGAGATGGCGGGGGTGAAGTTGGTGGGCCGGGTAGTGATGGAGGGGGGACGATAGATCTTAATCATTCGTGTCTTCACCCCATGTGCACTGTCCATCCCGACCACCACATCCTGCTCTCTCGCCTAGTCCCCAATCCAGGCCCATCACGTGCAGCCGCCCCTCTTTTATTTCTCTCTCGTTATCTCCGCGACTCCTTCCCGGTCACCCGTTGTTGTGAGTAGCCGGAGATGGGCTAGAGCCCCCACTGGCATCACCGGCTAACCTTCCGTCTCCCTTTTCGCTATGTCTCAAGAAGGATGTCGCTACCGATTGTGGGTTGCGTTCGGAGAATATTTTCTTCGCTAAGTTGAAGGTTCCAGGTTGCACTCGTGATAAAACTATTCACTGGTTACTAAATGTGGAGACGCATGAATAAAATGCGATTCTTGTGGCAGAAAATTCATGACTTAGCGATGGTCTATTCTTCCATATTTATTCTACAAAATGCATACGCAGCTCTTACAATGTGGTTTCTAGACATCATAAAAAGGCGGCTTTCCATGGCCTTGTCGAGCTCAGGCTGAACCTGCACGTATTTCAGAAAGTTCATATCTGTATGGAGCTTGGGTCCACTAAAGCTCAGACCCGACTCGTCTATGCTTCAGGAACGTGTCCCATCAAAGCTCAGACCCGACTCGTCTATGCATCGTGTCGGGACTATTTTTCTTTCAAAACTTGATTTTTACGTCTAATCACAAAAAACAATCGAGCCAGGCTCCATGCCTACCTTGCTCATTAAACCCCGTTATCCATAATCATTGCCCATCTTTATCTCCAAACAAATGATGCCTTTATGTTTCTCAGCATTACACTCATTTTGCAATGATTGAAATGTAGCCATAGCATGGCCGGTGAGACTTCCACGCGGCAAACGTTCCCCATCCGTTCAGGGTTCATTGTGTCCGTCGTCCTTTTAATTCAACTATTCCAGGGGTGGGAAACCTTTTTTTTATTGTCTCGTTCCGATGTATTTATACTCAGCATCGTTATGTTCATATCGCCATCGCCTTCAATTGTGAATGGACGCACGTCGTTTCCAATCCTTTTCTCCTTTTCTGTCAACGCAATTTTTTGTGATTTATCTACTTTGTTCAGAAGCACTTATTCTCTTGGTTTTGATTTTCCTATGTCTATTATTTTTTAAGTGTTATCATGCAACTGAAAGCAAGATCCCGCGAAGGTTGTGGATGAACGCCATACAACTTGGTTTTGCTTGACTTCTTTACACTTGGCCCAAGTATCTATCCAGAGAGAAAGATGTGTCGGACTTAGGCCACACTACCATTTACCTGGCGGTTCCCCTCTCTACCTCCCTTCCCTACCTCGAAACGATATGGGATAAGGGTATCCTAAAGACTGGGATGGTCTCAGGTTTCAATGGGGTCTGATCCAAGAAACCGTTTCTGAAGCTTGTCTTTGAGCTTGGTCCAGCCCTTTTTACAACAAGTCCACGATAAGGAGGCCTCGGCAAGCCTGGCCTTGACCTAGCCATCGGCACCACCAGACCCTACACGTTGCTCCTGAGTATATTTTACGTTCTAAGCCAAGATTAATCGTATCAAAACGCACAAAGAAGACGGAAATTTTCCCTCATCTACAGTCATTTTGAGTGTGCACTTCAGGCATCTGAACTTGTTTTCTCATTTCTCATTTGGCATTCAACGTATCCTTCGTTGGAATAAGTTAAAACCTCTAAATTTCTTCTTCAATGAGCTAGCCATCTTATAGTTGAAGGCTTAATATATTAAGAAAGAATTACAAAATATGGTTCAATGTGAGATCTGTGTCTTACAGCCGGACACGTTCTTGGGTGGTACCAATCACATGGGCTTTAATGGGGCGAATGGTGGAGAAGGAGGCATGCATTGCTAAGAGCAGGATTTCTTGCCCACTATATCTCCGGATCAAATCCATTTCCATTCACATAATTTGAGACTACGCAATCATCTGTAAATTGCTCAGCATCATGATTCTCAGAGCAAAAAATATTGCAGCTATTTACGATGAGCGACGCTTGCCAATCCATAATGAAACTTTTTCTTCGTGCAGGAAATAAGTCACATGAAATTACAGAAAAATGACGGCAGCATGTGTGTGTGATTGAAATTCAGAGAAACAAAAGAGAACAGAACAAAAAATTGCAACGCAAGGGTTAAAATTAATGTGCAAGCTTGGAGAGCTTAGGTGACCAAGAAGAATGTCTCATATAATCATGCATACAGTGTGCTGGATACCTACCAATAAATTATAAAAAAAAAATGCGTTAAAATATGGAATAAAACATAAGATATAGGGTTAGTTATCCATTGCTTTATAGCACCCCATCTTAAACAAAAAACCACTAACCTGTTAGCGATGAAGATGACAACATTTTCCTAAGTTGATCCCTGCGATTATAGCAATACTATGATTCGATCTAACCTTCAGCCATCATTTCAAGGACAAAGTAATGATGGAAGCGAATTATTCTTCATGACAATTTTAGGACTTTTGTAGTCACAGAGTAATATACACGACTTGCTACACATTGCTAAGCATGCTCCAAGATACCACAAGGCTGTCAAACCCATTGAATCCAAATTACATGCAATATGGTAGATACTATTGCCACGTATTCATGTTTCCATTATTTATAAGGCTTTTTTTTATTTAATTAATCTGCGAGAGATATAATTTTTTAGGGTGAAAGAAAAGACCACTTGGTGGGGTTTCAATTATCTAAGTTGTGTGCCCAATCATTGTGAGTTTAACCAATAACATCAAAATTATTTATATGTTACACCATAGTTAGTAGTTTTCCAAGTATAGTGCAGAATTCTTTTTACAATTACTAAATAAATATTTGAGAAGAGATGGATGAATGTGGATTTCATACATGCTAGAATTTTGTTTTCATAGGTATAAATCAAATAAGGTATCCAATTTCGTGGAATGAATTTCTTATAGTCTTTTTACTTGATCATGTAAATTTTCAAATTAATCTATTTACTGTAACCATTCTAATTTTCCACTGAAAACGTGTTTAATAAATTTAAAAAATAAATATCTTGGAATAAAAAAAAGCCATACTCAGATTTCTATACTTGTAACTCCAATATAAGCCATTCCAAGTTAATTACATTTTTTTCACGTTAAAGAAGAACTTAAAAGTTACCAATCTTTATTTGAAACATGTACAGATTAACAACGAAAATATCCTTATCATCGAGCTTTTAACAAATTATTTACGACATTTTCAAAGGTTTCATAGAATTCATATTTTTTTCAACCGAAATTGAAAGCAATGTGATATTTGATCAGAAAATTAGAAAGTTCAATCACATATATACATATATTTGATTATTTAAAATAGTTTCAAGTAGTATTTCAAACCCCAACATCAGAAGTAATAGGCCAAGTATAACCAGGTTAAGTTTTTAGCTTAAAAAAATAAATGATATATATATATATATATATATATATATTCGTATATATTCATGTTTTTCTCACCCGATTAGTTCTGTTTTCATCCCTAGATGCGCTCCCAGTTTTCGGGGCAGACTCCAGGATTGGGTCCACTCCGCTTAAGCCCAGCCCATAACTTACTCGGGGCGGTCAGCGGCCTCTTCTCAGCGCATTATTTATTATATTATTAAAAATAAAGAATAATTTCGGCTGGGCGATTGCCAACATTACGCACAAATATTTGAAGGAAATGACAGCCGACGTGCTGAGATCAACGTGGCGTGGAACAGGCGGGAAAGGTTCCGTGGGTCAACATCAACTCGTCAGCCGTTGAAGCCGGGAACCGTGGTCTCTACTGAAACCCCAAATTCCGCACGTCTCCGCCAACTGCCCTCAACAACTCCAGATCTCGGGCTTATCGTCCTCAACATCGAAATTCAGCGAGAAGTCGCCGCAGAGCCCTTCGGGAAACCGCCAAGCTTCAGACAGCTGTTTGCGCGTTTGGCCGTAGATCCGTAGAAGCTCGACGATCTCTCCGTCTCTACTACCTCTCGACATCGGCATCTGGAAGAGCATCCGCCCCGGTTGACCTTTGCGAGCTCCCCCGACTAAGCATCCTCCGCAACGACAGGTTCAATCGCGAGGTGGAGCTCTCCTGATCTTTGCACGTCCCGAACGTAGCCTCTCCGACTGCTGCAACCACCGGCAGATTAACGCTTCCGCTGTCGTGCTCCGGCAGTTGCGCATTGGCCGCCGGAGAACAGGAAAGTGTGGGAGGCGCTTCCACCTCCGCCCGGCAAATCGGGCAGCTTGAGTGGGAATAGAGCCACATGTCGATGCACTCGACGTGGAAGACGTGCCGGCAAGTGGGTAGAAGCCTGGTCAGCTCCCCCTCCTCTAGCGCCGCCAGGCAAACCGCGCAGTCGACGGCGGAGACGGCGCCGCCGCCGTCGGCCCTTCCGAACTTGAAGGTGGGCAGCGCGTTCAAGACAGATGGATCAAGCCCGGCCTTGGGGAGCTCAACTGAGGCGGCGTCAAAGGCGCCAATGGCGCCAGCGAGGGAGAAACGGGGGTTGACCTGGCGGCCGGCTTGGTGCCGGCGAAGGAAGAGGCGGATGTAGAGGTGGAGAAGGACGACGAGGAGGACGACGAAGACGAGGGAGAGGATGGCGGTGAGCATGACCCCGTTGTGAAGCCCGTACCTGGGCGTGGACATAGCCGGAGGGGCAGGTCTGCCTCGCTCTGTGCCCGGCCGCTTCGCTGGTGCTGATGTCTCCGGTGTCCAACAGCTGGATCTGTATTGCTCGTCTAGGGGATAGAGAAGGAGCCGCTCGAAGACGTGGGGGTTTGGACGAACACGTCGCTATAGCTATATGGTAATCATATTATACGTATAGAATATATACACAGACACATATATATATATCCATTCGAACCGGAAGGTGTCAAGAGTTGAGGCCAACTCAGGCAGCTATAAGCTGGGGGTTTCCGGATTGCTTATTGAAACCTAACGCTAAAAACAAGAATGACAACTTCGGACGTATCCAGCCTATTATCTCCTAGGTTCCTCTTGGATTTCCTAGGCTTCGCCTCCAAACTAAACCTAGAGATAGATCTAAGCGTAGACATCTCTATCTCTGTCTCTGTCTCTGTCTCTGTCTGTCTGTCTGTCTGTCTGTCTGTCTCTCTCTCTCTCTCTCTCTCTCTCTCTCTCTCTCTCTCTCTCTCTCTCGCGCGCGCGCGCCATATATATATATATATATGCGGACCAACTTTCAAGCTTTTCATTCTAGGGACGGGTTGCATTCAGATTCCCCAAAATAAGTCGTCCCGGACCAGTAGACTTCTCCTGGTGTAAACTTCAAGAAGAGGATAACAAGAACATTTACCACTTTGTGAATAACAAAAACTGGAGATAAAATATAGTCGGAATTTCCAAATCGTGAACCTAGACACATTAAGTTTTCAGAATACAATCAACAAGACTATAAATTAGGCCTTTCCCATCAAGTACTTAAAAGCGATATATATATATATATATATATATATATATATATATATATATCTCTTAATATCTCGCTGACTCTGTCCCACCCCGCCAGATTGGGTCTTATCCTGGGACAATCACTCCAGTTTGGTCATCCACACCCAACAGCCCAATTGAGGCCTGCCCCGACGGCAGCCCTCCTACCCCCACCAACCTTACGAGAATATCATTCAGTCAAATCTAACGTGCTGTACGCTGCGCTTCTGGATTATTATATATCATTTTATATCCCTAAATTATTATATATCATCATCATCTCTCTCTCTCTCTCTCTCTCTCTCTCTCTCTCTCTCTCTCTCTCTCTCTCTCTCTCTCTCTCCCCATCCCTCCCTCCCTCCCTCCCTCTTTGACATGTTTCTCTCGGCTTTTTCTCAATCCGTCGACTATGCGTTCAAAAAGAGAGATATAATTGAAGTAGGAGTTGACTTGACAAAAAGTGGCATCACTGATTTTTCCAGCAAGTCCACGAACAATTTAGCAATTAACAACTTGCTTCTTGCCCAATTTATAAAGGAACTAATTTATGATGGGCATACTCTGAATTGGAAATAATTTAATTAATTCATAAAATGAAGATAATTTAATAGGTAGATCAGTAAGCATGTTATGTTTCAGGAGTTGACTAAAAGTGACCAGAAGGAACAAGCTCTGTATGAAGAATTAACGAAAAATAAGATCAAGCTTTCAAATTTTATAAGATGATAATCCCCATTCTTAATATTTTTCTTGATTTTTTTATGAGGCTATAAAATAGTTTCCTAATAATTGACAATCTCACTATGGGGTAAATGAATAACTAAACATGAATGGGAGCTGAGGCAACTTGTTTTGTGTCCTGATATCCATGTTGAAATCTATTACATTATGAAATATGGAAATTATGATAATTTGGCTAATCTAAACTATTTCACTCTCAAAGGATCTTGTCTTCTGGTTTTGTTAAATCGACATGACAAAATCATGAGCACCTATGCTTCAGTCAACCTCCACTAGATTTCATGGTTTCATCTGAGCCATTTGTATACTGGAAACACACATTTAAGATTCATAACACTAGAAGGCCAGTCAAGTAAGAAAATGATTAACCTCTTCTACAATCCTAAATTAACTCAAATACAAGAAGTACGCAATTATAAATAAAGAATGAGATAAAATAGGTCCAATGCACTTAACTTTGTGAGGCACAATTTTTTTGGCCCTGAAATGAGTAACCATCTTGTGGTTATAGGTTGCTACAATCCTTGAATATTTTTTCCTTGGACTAACATTGGATGATGTTCCTTCTTATTTTCTTAATTTTCCTAAATATTAAATGGTTAAAAATAGCTAAAAAAGGGTCTCGCATAGGCTAGGACACATTTTAATGGTTAGTTTAACATTACGATAGTGTCTTGACATTTACCCTATTTTTTCAAATAAATCACCATTCCTGCACTTATCTTGTTTCTCAAATGAGTCAATATTTTCTTATTATAAATAAAATATAAATATTATTAATAAAACGATCTAAATTTTGAATGATTAGAGCATTTTCCACATAAGAAAAAATTCTCAACGGTCAAAGAAATGTATAATATTTTTTTATGAGAAACTACTATTTTCACTCTTGAATAAATTTTCCTTAATTCGATGTTTACTTGACCTGATGTGTCTTGACTCTTATTGGTAAGATATTTCTGATACTGAAAATAACAAAATTACCTCTTAAGAGTTTTTTTTCTAGTATAGAGCGTAAAACTCATCTAATTAGGACAATTAACTTGGGAGACTACCTTTCTAACAAAATAATCAAAAACTCTAGTTACGTAATGAGTCTTAAAATCAAGTGAGAGTAATTTTACGGAAAATATTTCCTCAATGTTTTTATTTTATCTCAACATAATTTTTTCAATATTCAAATTACCATTTTACATGTCTAGTATTTTTTTAGTCATCAAAACTATTTTAAGGCTCTAACAGCCAACAACTACTTCATGGCTTTAGACCATACACTTTATTGTCACGGTTTTCCTCAAAAAATAATTTTCTACGTTATTAATTTTATTCCATATTTGGTCAGCGAATTTCATTATGTTGTACCATCTCGTTCATCCTCTTTGCTGCATACACCTTCCAAATAATTCCCATAGAAAAGAAAAAAGTGTTTGGAGTTGTGATGCACCCAGATGGATCTCCCCCTAAACCCAAAAATTGTCCCAAAAAACCGGAAATTCTCTTAATATTAGAGACCAAGAACAGATGCCTGGAGATGATGACTCGGATCAAGCAGCCCTCTGAGCTCATCTCGTCTCTGTCACTCAGAATCAGCAACCGGACCCATTGTCTTCGGCCAAATGTATGCCCATGTAACCTCTCACTGATGCGGGATCATTGGGGAAGAGTACCCCTCAAACGTTTTGGAACTCCGGAGCATAGACCTCAAATCTACGCTCGTCCGCCATGCATGCAGTGGGCAGTCGTCAGACTACTGTGCTCAGGCATCGGCATGGAGAGCACAACCCACCGCCTGCGGGTCCGTTCAAAGAAGAAGATGCGGCCGGTGAAATTGCAGGGATGAGAGATGGGGTATCTCTCTGATAATATGGTTTTCTAGAGAGAGAGAGAGAGAGGGAGAGAGACGCAGCTTTAAAAAAAAGAGCCGGGGGGGGATTCGCCGCTCTTCAATGATGCGGCTATCGTTGTATCAAGATAAGGGTGCCTGAACTTCCAGTTGTCGGAGGCGGCGGGGAGCGGGGGAAATCATAATTTCTTTAGGAATATGATTCGTTATTTTAAAATGAGAATGAAGCGATTCAAATGGGGGGAATTGAGGTATTATTTTCGATAATTTGAACATTCTTATCGAATGTATCGGTTTTAATTAGCACAAGTACTCCTTCAGGTTTCGTTTAATATGAGACCGATGCGGCGGATAATATCAAACAATGGTGATTCCCGCTGCTGGTGTCCACTTCTGCTCCGGTTGGTGCAGTCGCCCCCGCGTTCGGACGCCGACGGCGCAACGACGACAACGACAAGAACCCTAACGATCGTCGATTGATGTCGCCACAGCAACGCTTGGGTGATTCCCCGGAGAAAATCCCGACTACAGGAGCCTGGATAGAGAGAGAGAGAGATAGAGATATGCATCCCCCTGGGAATAAGAGAGAGGATGAAGGGGGTGGGGGGGAAGGTAAAGGAGAAAAGATTCGGCAGCTGGGCCATGGGCTCTCCTACCGCCCAATTGTCTATCTCTCTCGTTCCTCTCCTCCCCTAGCCCCAACCCCTCTTTCTTCCCCGCTGTGTTCTGGGCTCGCCCCTCCCTGCTTCCCCCGTCTGCCCATTCCTTGTTCGTCCCGAACTCCTTGCTGCCGCAGCTTCATCGTGTTCAGGATCATCTTATCTTCCCACAAGGGAAACAGGAATAAGAGGGTGTGAAGAGATTTTTATCGGTCAGTTGCTGAAGGGTACCTAACTTGGCTCATTTTTTTATTCTATCAACATGATTGGCTTGTTTTCGCATGATCAAACTTTGAACTGGCTTATGATTTCTTCGTACGGCGCAATCTTTTTTCTTCTTGCGGGTGAGCTTATTCTCTGGTTTGGATGTTTCATGTTCTATTTCTTTGCAATCAGGGGAAATATTTGGTAAGAACAGACCGAGTTATTAGGATCAATTTTTTTTTCTAAAAAACATCCGTTTTATCTGGTTACCGAGTTCATAATCTTCCATCGATATGGCATGTGGCGGAGGTGCTCAGGAAGTGAGCTTGTGCTCAACTGATTTGCTTCGTTTCAATGTTATTTTCTAATATCATGGCATAGATTTTGATTCTGCATAAAATATGTGGCCGTTTGCTTCGTCCTGATTTCAAAGTGAGGTCTTGCCGAGCTGGGAATTGGGGATATAGTGGGCATGAAGCTCAAAGTTCTGAAAAAATTTGATGCCCAACTTAGATGACTTTCTATTATTCTTCCGGGAAGTAATCAAGATGAATTCCCACTCGGTTCCTAATTTATCCTTAATTAATTGATTAATGGAGACATTTTGCAGGTCTCTGATTGGTGCTCATGGGTTCTGGAGACTGGTTGAAGACGATCATTACCCTGAAGAAAATAAGGCCATCCAGGTCAAAGAATTCCAAGGTACAAGACCATATCCTATAATCACCGGAGTAGTTCATGTGGAAATCTCACTAAGATCAGCCTTTTTCCTGGTCGAACCTGAATCGTAAATAATGAAAAATAGTCACTGGGTTTTATCATCTACCGTTACTAGTATGTTGTGTAAAGATTTTTTCATTAATTCTCAAGTGCAGTACTGTTGTAATACTCATTGGGGCGGTTTTATTGTCACAGAATATTTCCTGAATCAGCGAGCTTTACTTGTATGATTTGATCTTGGTTTTTGGTGGATGAAACTTCCTGGTAAAAGGCCGGCCAGAATCGTTAGTCGGTGTTCTTCAGATCCTGTTGCCGTGCCATATGAATGATTGAATCCGATGAAGTGGATCACAGTGGCCATCTTCTTCCATCCGCTTCAGCACCAAAAATAAAAATTGCTGGATGAACATTTTTGTATATATTCTGGTTCAACGCTCTGCCAACAGCTGCAGATTACGAGATCTTGCTGAAAATATTCTTGAATTCTTCCAAAATTTTGATCTGCAGAACTTGAACTTATGTGACATGGTAAAAAAATTTTATCGATTCTCTGCCATTTTCTCTCATTTTCTTATTTACTGAACAGGATTTAGCAACTGAAGATTCTAATGGATTCAAGTCAAATGAATCTGACGAAGATCCAAATAGACTCAGCCCCATGGCATCTGGCGGAGTTTCTGGGATTCCAGATGAGGACATTGCGGCAACACGCATACAGACAGCATTCAGATGCCACATGGTAGGCTGGGATGGGGGTCGATCAAGAACACAGATGCTAATCCGATGAACTTCTGCCATTAATCACTATTTAATCTGCAAGGGTTAATTATTTTTTCCGCATAGATCCAGCCGATTGATGTGGTTTCTTTGCCTAATTAATAGCAGAAATCTGAAGTTGCCATTAATGGCGGTTTATCTGCTTCCAGGCTCGAAGGACCTTGCAGTCGTTGAGGGGTGAGAAGAGATTGAGGGACTTCGCTCAAGGGGATCCTGTTCGAGGGCAGGCATCAAGCACCATGAACTGTGTGCAGTCATGGAACAAGATCCAATCCCAGATATCTGCTCGTCGCCGTTCGATGGTGATCGAACGCCGGAGCAGGGAAAAGAGGCTTGACTGCCAATCGAAACCTGGGGATAAACTGCATGATCTAGAGGTAGAAGAAGATCGGCGGATCGAGATGCAACGAGTTTTTTTCTTCTTCTCTCTGCATCATCTGTTTTCGAGCTCGACAGTCTGATTCTTCGTCGTCTGAATTTAATAGCTTGTTGATCCCATGAAGCTTAAATCTTTCCTTTTTATGGAAATGTCCGCCATGGTGCTGCATTTCGAGCTCGTCAGCTGGCGGAGTGGCGCGGAGGGCCTGAAACGAGGGAGGAGATGCTCGCCCGGACGCGGCAGAAAGAGGAGGCGGCGGCGAAGCGGGAGCGGGCCATGGCCTACGCCTTCGCGCACCAGGTCTGTCATGAATCCGGTGCCTTCCCCATTCTTCGCTCCCCTCTGAGCTTCCGTCGTCGTCGTCGCTGACAGTGGAGGGCCAACACCGGAGAGAAGAAGCTCGGGCACCAGTTCGTCTACGAGCACGGGGAGGACGGCTGGAGCTGGAGCTGGATGGACCGCTGGGTGGCGGCGCGGCCGTGGGAGCCCCGCCCCCCTCAGCCCGCCGCCGCCGCCGAGAAACCCACGCCGGCGAAGGCGACGAGCAAACCCGGCCGGAGAACGCCCTCAGCTCGGGCCAAGTCCGCCGCCACAGTCGGGAAACCGGTGTAGGCGAAGGGAGAAGAACTCGTCTTTCCCTTGGAATGCTCTGTACATAGATGACCTAAAACCTTCGCTGCTTCTGGCGGTCGAAGGTCGGCTCTGTCGGGCTGTTGAAGACGATCGCCCCCTCCCCCGCCGTGAAACTCGAGTCATGCTTCCTCCGGCCGTCCGGAGAAGAACTCGCATCTCGGGGCTCGAAGGCCCTGTTAAAGAGGCCGCGGGCTCTTTTGCGCGGAGCCCAATAAATTATCTGCAAATGAGAAAAAAGTGCAGCTTTCCGCAGAGCCCATCTATGAGACGGCGGAGCTGACCCTCTCCGGCGTACTTCGCCCCCGCCGTCGCCGGGAGAGACGGCGGCGGGGGTGGCCGCCCCGCCCTTGCTCTCATGGACGACTGGTCTTGGAGAAGAGGAGTTCAAAGGGCCGGCCGTCCGCCCGAGATCGCAGAGACCGCAGGGCCCCCGACTTTTCCCGATGGGCCTCGGTGCCCGGCCATGGAATCTCCGGAGGATGACGCCCATTCCCCTGCCGGAGGAGAGGGGAAAGATCTGCGGCCACTGTCTGACAGACAGGGAGAAAGACAAGATGGGAAAGAGACAGTTGCCCCGCCGCCGGGAGGGGAGGGTTGGGGAGTTATCGTTTTAGGGTTTTCTGGGCGGTGAGGGATAGAGACGGGCAAGAAGAAGGCCACAGATTGCAGAGGAATCTACCCCCAAGAGGGCGCACCCGAGTGTCCCAATCGGAACCCCGTTTCTGGGGAGCGGAGTTCCCGCCGGTGGCCGGAAACAATGGGGAGCTCCCCGGAAGGAGGAAGCGACAGCTTACAAGGTTACCCCGAGGGGGGAACAGCGCTTCTGACGAAGACGAGGACGACTACAAGAACAACAAGAACAAGAACAGTAGAGAGGAGGCCCTTCGTAGAGCCCCGCGGGAAGGAGAAACCTGGCTTCTTCGGAAGGAGACGGAGATCTATCCTCGGACTCCGCCGCGGCTGGGCGAATCAGTGAGCAGCTGCGCCTGCGCAGGGGCAAAAAAAAGAAAAGAAGAAGGATGATGAGGGGATTTTGGGCGAGCGAGGGCGATTCTCGGAAGTTTGAAAATGGAGTTTGAGTTACCAGATGGAGGAGCCGGGGGATGTCGATCTTAAGCTTCCCGTCGTTAATGGCGAGAAGCGGAGGAAGTAGAGGACGGTTTTCTGGGGATGCCGTCGTGCTCCTCCTCGCCCTGAATCCGCGCTGGTACACGGAACCCTGAGAATCCGCCGGCCGCCGCCGCGAAGGACGGAGCCGGCTGGAGCGCCGCCGCGGCGTCCGTCCAAGCGCGGACATGGGGCGATGCAATGGACTGAAGGGGACCCCTCTGTGTGAGAAACTGGCCTTGGCCGAGCACTGGGTGCAGCGGCACGGCCTGTGGCGGCGGAACCGAGAAGATAAACCCTCCACCGCCGCCGCCACCACCATTCTCCCCGGGTGCATTCCACGAGAACGCCCGCTGGTTCAGATCGGGCCAGCCGGGGGAGCTCCCATCGAAGGCCAGAGCGGTGGAGGAGGAGCTGGTGAAGAGGGACTGCTCGGCGGTGGCGGGCGGCGGTTGGGGGTGGTGCAGAAGAATCGGTTCCTGGAAGGACTGAAGCGAGAGACGGAGATCCTGGGCCTGCGACCCGCCGCGCTGCAGGAGATCTACCGACGGGTAGCTCTGGAAACCACCGCCGGGACTGGAAGCGCCGCCGCCGGCGGCCGACACCGGGAAGAAGTACTTGATGGTGTCGGCAATGGAATCAGAGTCCAAAGACGGCGGCAAAAAGTTGCCGGCGCCGAAGACGAAGGCCGGGGACGACGCGACGGGATCCGACTCCGGCAGCCGCTTCCTGGTGGGTCCTCCCGGCGGCTCGTTGGTAGCTTCTTCCTGCCGGAGAGGAGGAGGGCTCTGGTCTGTGGGGTTCCAGGGGGGGAGCTCTTCGAGCTCGTCAATGGCTGCCTTGGCGTTCTTGATGAGCCAGTCGACGGCCTTACTGGGGCGGTCGTAGCCGAGGCGGTCCTGGACGTCGTAGAACTGGATGGCGGTGTGGGCGGAGAGGCGGACCCGGCGGTCCCTCGGACCCTTGGCCGTGAAGACCTTGCTGTGGCGGTCCTTGCGGCCGGTGGACCGCACAATGTGGCCCCCCTCCACCTCCACGATCTCCCCCACGGCGTCCTTCAGCGCCGCCAACCTGGACTGCGCCGCCGGCCGGCCGTGGCGGGGCTGCAGCAGCTGTTGCTGCTGCTGCTGCTGCTGGTACTGGTGCAGATGGTGGCGGTGGCTCTCTTCCATCCCCTCGGAGAAACGGGCATATTCGAACTCACAAGCTCGCGTCCTCAGCCGCTCGAAACCCCCTTTCCCCGCCTCCCCTTCCAGCTTTCAAAACCCTAATCCCGCCGCCGTTGCCGCTGCTGCTGCTGCTGCCGTGACAGTCCCGGCCTCCTCGCGCTGCTGCTGCTGCTGCTCCTTCCGGCCATCCAACCCCCACAATCCCATCCACACCGCCCCCAAAAGAAGACCCGCCGGAGTCCCACCGCCGGCGAACCAGAGGGCCCCCGGAGGACGCTGTGGGGCGGAGCCTAAACCCCTCTCACCCCCCACCTAGAAAAAAAGAGAGGAGAAAGCGGGGCATGCCCGGAAAAAGAAAGAGACCCCGGGGTGGGGAGGAGGGAGAGGACCCAGGGAGACGGAGGGAATCTTCTTCACCTCTCCGACCTCGCAGGAGAGAGAAGAAGAAGATGGGTAAAACAGGAAGACCGCCAGCATAGGAGAGGGAAAGCAGGAGGCAATAAAACAAACAACGCGCCGACGACTGGTCGGAGGAAGGAGAAGGACCGGCCGTGTTGGGCCCGCCGGCGGGGGAAGGGGGTAGGCTAGTGGGCCCCCCCTCCCCCCGGCCGCCGCTATAGAGATGTCTGCCGGACTACGGAACCCACCCGACCTCCGACAGCCTCATTTGATTTGAACATAATTTCCAATTTATTATCCCTTTTGGGATTTCGATTGATTTAATTTATTTAATCTGAAACGTTGGGACGTGCACGCGTTTTTATTTGTAGCATTCTCTTGATGCGATCTTGGAGAAGGATCCCCGGTCATGATCGTGCAAGCTCATGATGCCGGTTAAATTCCCATGATAATCCTAATAAAATTCAGGTAATCGGACGCTTCATGAACATTCTTCGTTGACTTTTTAAGACTGGGATGACCTAATCAATCGGAGATGGTCTTGAACTAATCTTGCGTTGATGATCCCATCCTCTAGCTCATGCCAGTGCTTTCTGCTGCTTTCAGCGCGAGCAACTCACGGGGCATCCGTAGATTACAACCAATGGTTAGAATCGGTGCGTTTCATGGCGCTGTCATCATATCGCAGCCCAGCTCGTCCTAGGGCTATCCTGCGCAAGTCAAACGAGAGAGAAAGAGAGAGCGTGTATGCACTCCCCAATGGTTGACTTGTCGTGCCCACGTCACACTGCAACTTAATCCACAACCATAACGAACAGTGTGACATTATCATATCATTAAAACCTTAAAAGGGTAGCTTTCAAGAGCTTGCTCGAAGGGCATGGCGAAGCCTGATGAGCCATGTTCTCCAGGATCTGTCCGCTCCGACAGGAGCACAACCAATAAATCGGCTTTTTTTTTTACCCTTCTTTGTTCTCCACATATTCTATATTATGCTTAGGAGCTGAGCAGTCAACCATGCCCATCTCATGGGTTTTATAGGTCAAGCTCCACTCATCGAATCTAATGAGGCTTCTGCGTGCAATGCGTGATCTGAAAGCATGGTCTTCCGTCAACTTTGGATGAAAATGTGTGAACGTATAATGTGGTTTGTGATAGGCGCATGATCATAAACTTTTCTAGAGAAATCTGAGGGGACTACGCCTTCGAAGGATTGTCAACGTCAGTTCCATTGTTGCATGAATGGAACATGTGATTCTGCTTCTAAATTCTATGGGTAGAAGTCCTATGACAGCCATAGAGACCCTCCACGCTGTGCCCCTCGCATTAACTCTCTCTCTCTCTCTCTCTCTCTCTCTCTCTCTCTCTCTCTCTCTCTCTCTCTCTGTGCAGCTCCACACAAGTTGACAAACGTACGCGTGATGGCGGTGAATGACGGACGATCCATGGAGAGTAGGGGTCAACGCTAAGCCAAAGTGAGGAGAGGAGTCGAAGTTCCTCAGTGGGATCCCGTAGTGTGAGGGACTTGTCTGCTAAGCAAGAGAATCGATCGAAGAATGTTTGGAGTCCGCTCTTGGAAATCCGAAGCTCGCTCCAAGTTGCTGGTATCGGAAGGAGTTGCTGACGGAATTTCAGATATATCCCTTCGCGAAAAGTCAACTAACGATCTGAGAAAGTATTTTTCTATGCATGCCTTTAATTTTTAAATAAGTAAATAAACATTATTCAGAAAAGAGGCGCTTTTGAAGAAAACCCACGCAGAAAAGAATGATCACTGGCTACGTCTTACCCCGTCTCTCTCATAAGTTTCTCTCTCGTCAGGTAAGAAGATGGTGGAGGTAAATTATTGTCAACGACTTTGTCAAATATGTGTTTTTCAAAGTAAAACTGCGTATTTACTAAAAACTCCTCGATAGAATGGTCATCGGTTGTCTTCTAGTCTCTCTCTCTCACACCAGTTTCTCTCTCCTGTGACAAAAGCATCGCCGAAGGGGACGCGTCACCAATGTCATCAGATCCGCCTGTTTTCATTAAAAAGGAAGCACGTTTGCATGAAAGCACCCACGAACCATTCATCAAGGTCTACGTCTCTCTCCCCTCTCTCTCTCTCTCTCTCTCTCTCTCTCTCTCTCTCTCTCTCTCTCTCTCTCTCTCTCTCTCTCTCTAGTCAGTTTCTCTCTCCAAGGATGAAAGGACGGCCGGGGTAGTAAGTCCATCGCCGAAAGAGAGCGAGGAGCAGCGTCGCTGTTCTTATCCGATGAACGGTCGAATCCGAAGAGCCCAGGGCACAGGAATCCACGAGTCGGTTGGCCGGACAGCGACCCGACGGGGGCTCGAAGCCCTCTCATGGAGCCCATCGTCCTCATCCAATGGAGATCCTTTCAATGGCGGCAGCGCTCTCGCCCCGCGCCCCCCCCCTTCCAACCCCCTTCCGCCGCCGCCTTCCTCTTCTTCCGACGAGCCCTCTTCTCTCTCTTCTATCTCTCTGCTTGCCTCTTTCTATCAGTCTACCCAGCTATCGATCTGTTCTGTTTGTCAACTGGGTTGAGCGTGTTTGGCGGTGAGTCTCGAGCCTTTTCTAGCTTCTCTCTCTTCTTCCTGAGTGTCTCTCTCTCTCCAAATCTGTCTGCCAATCTACCATCTATCCATCTATCCATCTATGTAGGCGGGGGCAGGAGGGGTAGGATCGGACAGGGGGAACAGCGAGGGGGAGCAGACTCGGCAGCTCCATTATTCGGCCGCTACGGGTCTCGTTTGTCCACTCTGCGCCCTTTACAGTTGGTCTCCTCTCTCTGTCGTCCCCTCGCGGGCTTCCGATCACGTGACACGTGGGACGCATCATGTGACCCGAGCCCACCTCCCACCTTCCGGCAGAAGAGGAGAGAGGAATGTAGAGAGAGAGAGAGAGAGAGAGCGAGGAGGAGGAGGAGAGCGGAGGTGAAGAAAGGCATGTGTGGTGGCGCTTTAGACTTTGAGCGGTAATAAATCGGGGCGTGATGGTGATGGCGAGTGATGACTGAAATTCCGGCAGCGTTTTAGTCGACAACTTCCGCAAGCTACTTTCAATAACCCCCCAGAGAGAGAGAGAGAGAGAGAGAGATCGATAGGTGGGTGGGAGGGGGGAGAGAGGGACAGACGGATAACAGAGAGAGAACGTGGATAATAGAACGGGAGAGACAGAGAGAAGATAGACAGATGGAGAGAGAGAGGGAGACAGGAAGAGCGACAAATTGATAGAGAGAGTGCGTGTATACGTAGATGACAAGGAGATAGAGATAGAGAGTGAGAGAGGAGAGAGACATATAGTGAGGAAAATTCACATGGGGAGAGAGAGAAAGAGAGAGGAGGGATATATATATGTGTGTGTGTGTGTGTGTATGTATCGGGAGATGGAGATGTAAAGATATATATTGAGCGAGAGCGAGCGAGAGAGAGAGAGAGAGAGAGCTGAAGCTACATCACGCGGTGACCTTGCCTGAGAGGGCAATAGTCAAGTACGACAATCCACAAACACAGTGCATGTAAATGTGGGGAAAATCCGCCTATATCTCCTCCATCGTGGCAACTCCCCTCCTCAAGACAACACCCCAGTCTCGCTTTCACCGTCCTCAAAATCGCCCTTCGGCTGCATCCCCGGCCGGTGAGCTTGTGGCTAGGGGGCGACGGCGTAGATAAACCGCGACGGGATGGGGGAAGGAGTGCTGTTCTTATCCTCATGATCTCGGCAAGGCCATTTGATCCCTCCATGGCGAGGGCGCAGGAGAGACAGCGATAGGAAGACCTCGTCTGCAATCCTTCCTGTCGAACCCCCATCGCATAAATGTGGAGAAAAACCAGTTCGAGCGCGACAAGAGCTTCCTCCGGGATTCGCAGCAGTCCGCGGCGAGGACCACCTAGCCATTAATGGCACATCGCAGAGCAGACGACAGACAGTGAAGCATGTACGGTACCTGCCGGCCTCCCGACGTCGACCCCGTTGTTTCCACTCGCTTGGGGAAGACCGTCGATGTAAGTTTCTGAGTTTTTACGCCAGTGATCGCCTCGACCTTGTTTCATCCTCAAAACGGTTATTTAGGGTTTGAGGAAGAATCACCCATCGCGAAGCAGAACCCTAATTCTTCCGCTCGTATTCCATGTGAGCTTGTTCTACGACTCTCAAATCAATTGAATTTAGAAATGAATCCTTATCTTCAATCATATTCCACCAGGATCCCCAAGAAAACCTTTTTTTTTCTCGTCCCGTGGTTAGACTTCAATTTCCGAAATAACGGATATTCTTAATGTTCAACGCAAGTTTAGTATTCAATCCTCAGATTACACTGAAAATCTGATTTTAAGGCGTAGAGATAGGCTTTATCAACTTAACGGAGCGGTCTTCCCAATTTTGTACAGTTCTAGGAAGGTCTAAGCTAGGGTTACAGGTGGGGGTGCTCAAGGAGACGATGAACCCTACATGGCCTACTGTCCAGCTCTTCCATCTTCAGAGCCGCGACATAATCAGGTGATCGAGTCTAAATAAACAGTAGAAACAAACCGCCAAACGTTTGGGTTTTCCTGGTTTACTATGGAGTCCGCATCTTTGAGTCGGCGAGTCCAACTCTACGTTTTTTTTTGTGGGATATCTTGGTTTTTAACTGACTGAGATATCCGGGAAATTCGCTCTACTCCAGTAAGTTGGCGTCTGCCGCGTTCTTAGATCTCCTTGGAGTATATGCATTTATATATGTACATGAGGTCAAGGAGTGGGCTATGCCGTCCGGAGAGGACAAGGTGAAAGAGACAGAAATTTTAGCACAGATGATCCCCATCTCTCTCTCTCTCTCTCTCTCTCTCTCTCTCTCTCTCTCTCTCTCTCTCTCGCTCGCTCGCTCGCTCTCGCTCTCTCCGTGGTTCGCTCTGATTACAGCAGTGGATCTCACTTCAATAAGCAGGTCTCTAGTTCACACCCGCAGGAGATATTTGAGTCTTAACTAATCAGATATATTACCCAAGAAAAAAAAAACCCTTTTCTGGGAAACACCGTGCCACACCCGACTTCTCCTGGGTAAAATTTATGCCGAATTTAGGTCCAAATTTATCGATGCGGAGGCGTTAGCAGATTTTTCCGGCCATTTATGGCCAGAAATAATGGACCGTATTATTTCCTTTTATAGTCGGACGGGGAAGACCCGCGGGCGGCGTACGGATGAGCTTCTCAGCACGTGCTAGTTGCCGCTACGTGGGCGCATGCTACAGTTGGCCTTGGTTTGTCCGAACTCGACAGCCATGGGTTCGAGCAACGTCGATCTCATCTTTGAGCTCATCCGGTGAGATTATCGATGGACTTCGCCTGCCGGCGGCTCAGAAAAGAGATTCTGTCTTCCAATGACCTCCTTCAGGCCTGAGAGTGGGGGAGAGAGAGAAGCAGAGAGTTCAAGAGCCAGGGGGAGAACGAGAAAGAGGGAGGTATAGCTAGAGAGAGAGAGAGAGAGAGAGAGAGGGGGGATCCCTGGATGTGGTCCAAGTGTGCTTGGCGTTGGATTTGGTAGAGTCAGGAAGAAGGGAGTCCAAGTAGGGAACAGCTTCCGCTTCGTCAGTCTAGTTCTACTGCAGGCGACAGAAGAAAGTAGAGTAAATAGAGATGCCGAACGACCTTCTTGGTTCAGTGTATCTGAAAAGAAACCCATCTTGGCTCTCTCTCTCTCTCTCTCTCTCTCTCTCTCTCTCTCTCTCTCTCTCTCTCTCTCTCTCTCTCTCTCTCTCTCTCTCTCACTCACTCACCCACTCACTCTTTGATGGTGCCAACTGGATAAGTGGTTGAGCTCCATAAACGGCTGACCCAGCTCGAGCGAGGCGGGCGCTGTATATCGTCCTTACACGTGCCGGTGGAGGTTCGAGTCTCACGTGCACAGCTGCTCGACGAACCGTGTCAGCTATGCAACATCTCCTCGCAATTGAATGGTGCAATTATGCGATGTGTCGCGCCAACTTATTGTTGACTGCATGCAGCGTTGCTTCCGCTGTCCGGTGCCAACGTCGGTGGATGGTCTACGTAGAACGATTCAAGGAACGAGAAAAGAGCGAGAGAGAGAGAGAGAGAAGAGAGAGAGAGAGAGAGAGAGAGAGAGAGAGAGAGAGAGAGAGAGAGATCTTCATCAAAGAGCGCAGAACGAGGCTACTGTATGAACTAAACCATGTCCCAACGGACGAGGGGGACAAAAGGAAGAGATGGATACAGAGAGGGACTTGTCCAGATAAAATTGGATGCAATGAGAGCAGCCTTGTACTTTGTTCCATCATAATACATCAAGTGCACTGTGCTAAGTAATTACGTCTGAATTTTAGGGCAGAAGGCAGCTAGCTGGCGGGAGAGAGAGAGAGAGAGAGAGAGACGTATGTACATGAAAATGGACACTATGAGATCACCAGCCTTCCAGTTCCCTCCATTACTCCATCATATCACAGAAAATCTACTGTGCTACTTCATATTTGACTGAAAAGAAGGAGAAAACAGGAAAAGAGAGATAGATAGCTGGCTAGCTAGCTAGCTAGATAGATAGATTGATAGGGCAAGAGAGAGGGAGAGAGAGAGCGAGAGAGAGAGAGAGAGAGACGAATGGGTCTGTTTCAAGGGAGTTAATATGCCTACGTTTGTTGGTGGACATGTGCGAGCACTGAACACTAGCCGCTACTCTGCAAGCTGTGCGTCAATCAATAACTTGTCCATCATTAAATCTCCATTTTAGATACACAGACTCGCAGGTAAGTTGTCGTAATTAATTTTCTCCCTCATTCCTATGTTTCTCTCTCATGAGAAGATCTGATATTCGGGGATGTTTTTGACTTTACTCAAATTCCAGGCCGGAAATAAAAAATACCTCCAGTCGAGCCCATCCAGTCCCCATCTACATCCCCTTCCAGCCCATAAGCCCAGAGAGACAGAGAGAGAGAGAGAGGAGATCCTTCCCTGGCGCAATGACCCCACTCATCCTTATTAATTAGCCGCAAAAATTGAAAGAATATTTTAGTTTCTTAAAATTTTCTTATTCTGCTCCAGATTTGCTATTTCAAAGCAATTTCTGTCTTCTCTTCGTTTTGCTGCATTTATTATTAAAAAACATCGCTTTTAAAAAAATATAAAAAATAGGAAGTAAACCGCGATCATTAGGTAATCCATCTATTTTTCTACCACTAAAATATATGCATGGGTATATATATCGTTCTAAGTAAAATTTAAAAAATTTAAATGAAAATTGATTGATAAAATAAGTGGTGAGTAATTTTATATCGCATTATCTTACCTAATGTAGCCACTTATTAACGATGATGATGAAAAATATAATTTCGCTTTTACAGGAAAATAATATGGTCACACTCTGTAACATCGCCCCATTACGAAAAGCCCAACTATTTGCAGGCAGGCTGGCCCAAACTCGGACGCATCTCTTGCGGCCCACTGATCGCCGTACTGTTGATTACGAAGTCAACGGCATAATCATCAGGTGGCGAAAGATAGTTGACCATTGAAAAACGATGCTCTCTCTCTCTCCGCTCCCCCCCCGAACTCTTCTCTTCCATTCCGTTTCCTCACCGCACACAAAGTTCGAAACCCTAGCTGTCGGCTCCACCTTGAGGTCCTGCCATCTCCGGCGAAATTAGGGTTCTACCGCGCTTCCGCGGCCGTTATTTTCGCCTGGGTCTTGCATTTTCTGTCTGATTCGTTTGCCCCAAATTCCCTTTTTGGCTTTCTGGATTTTTGCTTGTATGTATGGCGTCGGACGCCATTGCCGGAGGCGGCAGTGGGGGGACGAGCAAGGCACGCAGCAAGAAATCGGGCAAGGCCAAAAAATCAGCCGCCGCCCAGAACCGGCCTCGGCGGCCGCAGGCGCCCGCCCCCAAGTTTCGCCGCTCTGACTCTGCCGTCTCCGGCGGCGACATCTCCGACGGCGACAACAGCCGCCGCCACCACAATCCCGCCGCCGTCTCCAATTCCGACCGCGCACCCCGCAATCTTAAGAAGCGGAGCCACCCAATTCGCTCCTTGAAGCAGGAGAACGGTGGCCCAAGCACCGTCACCATAAGCATCGCCTCCAAGTCCCGCCATGAGGTTCGAGAACTCCGCCTCGAGCTCACCGAAGAGCTCGAGCAAGTTCGCGCCTGCGTCAGAAAGCTCCAGGCCTGCGAGCTCCAGCTTGCCACATCCGCTGCGCCACACCCTTCGGCTAAGAAGCCCAGAAGGCCGCCAATGGCAAGAGGGCCTGGGGAGAATGAGAAGGGGGCGCCCAAGGCGAGCCCTTTCCACAGGAACCCCGAGCTCCTCCTCGGTAAGGAGAAGCTTCCTCCCGCCGCCCCTAGCAAGAAATCGAGGGCCAAGGTGGATCAAACCCTAGAACCAGATGGCCACTATGCAGATGCCTTCAGGAACTGCGCTGTGCTGATGTCGAAGCTGATGAAGCACAGGCACGGATGGATCTTCAGCTCCCCCGTGGATGCCGAGGGTCTCGGACTCCATGATTACTTCACCATCATCAAAAACCCAATGGACCTCGGCACCGTGAAGACTCGGCTTGACAGAAACTGGTACAGGTCCCCTGCGAGATTCGCAGAGGACGTCAGACTCACCTTTGCGAACGCCATGGCCTACAACCCGAAGGGTCACGAGGTTCACAGCATGGCCGAGCAGCTGTCCAGGATTTTCGAGGAGGGTTGGCCCGCCATTGAAGCTGGCTGCGCAGCTGCATCTTCTTCGACGCCTCCGGCGCGTCCTCCGCCTCCGTCGGCCACGAGAAAGACCACCCTCGAGAAGTCCGAGTCCTTCGTGGGCCGACCCTCGAAGAAACAGAAAGCCAAGGACGCTCACCAGAGGGACATGACCTACGAGGAGAAGCAGAGGCTCCGGGATGACCTCCAGGGCCTGCCATTGGAGATGCTGGAGAGCATCGTGCAGATCATCAGGAAGAGAAACTCGGCCCTGAATCAGCAAGATGACGATGAGATCGAAGTGGACATCGACAGCATGGATGCCGAGACCCTCTGGGAGCTCCACAGATTCATTTCCAATCACCAGACGGGTGTGAGCAAGAAGAAGAGGAAGGTGGGGTCTGAGACTTTCCCCGGGGGGGAAGCCCAGCAGGACCTCCATGGAAGGGTACGTCTGTGAAATGGATTCAGAGTCCTCGTGTCGTTCATCACTGCTTGATTGCCGCCAGAGATCACAATTTCCTTCTGTTTATATTATCTAGCGCACTGCAAATCCAGCCCCGGCTGCTGTGGATCCACCCCAGGAGAGTAATCCAGGTAATTTTTCTGCCGGTTGTCATTAACCCTGGTCAATGCGAAGGTCTGACCAACGGGGGATAATAAACTGTCAGGGTCAACCCGCCGGCCTTCCACTTCTCCGACTGTAGCTGACCGGGAAACGCCAGCTCGATCATCTGATTCAAGCAGCTCCTCCAGCGACTCCCGATCCTCATCTGGCGGTACGATTTTACTTATTTTGGTTTCGCCAGAGCAGCTCTGCATCGTCTTGGCAAAAAAATGTGAATTAATTGCGGAAACTTTGTACGATTATCTGGTGAACGGGGAAGAATATCGTCTAATCTTCCCAAGAAACAATATCGGCTGACTGGTTTTTTTTTTTTTTCCCTACTCGGTAAGGAAATAAATATTCCAGCTTCACCATCTTTCCTCATCTTCACAGCGAGCTCCCCATGTTCCGACCTCCTGGCGTTGATCACAAAACATGGCGTTCTTCAGAGATCAGTCTAGTTCATGGACTGCCCATGAACCAGTTCTTGCCCACGATTCCCCTGGTCCAGGCTTTCTATTCAGAAATAGTTCCATCTGATCAATATCTGATAAAATATCATATATAGTTCCAGGCGCCGGTCATTTCACTAGATGATGGGTTTTTGTCCCCACGCTATTTTCTTTATTTGTGGTATTATCTGAGCCTCTCAGGGGAGGGAGCTACTTCACCATCTCTTGGGCTGTTGACCATCTTCAACCTGGCTCTGTGTGCCTGTTCTGACAGTGGATCTTGCAGGTGTTCCTCTCTGATGATGTCTGGGAAAAGCTGTGATCTTTCCCCGTTGGATCTCTTCTCCGTCGGCGGCTTCCTGTCAATGCCGAGGCGCAATCAACCGGGCCATGCGGGTGGCGCGGTTCCCGCCGGTGGAGCGTCCATTTCCCCGCTGGCGGCGCCGACGCCTATCAAGCGCCCGGCGGCGCCCGCCGCCCAGCATCATGGCCGACTTGAAGATGGGGGGGGTTGACCTCCGAAGGGAGGCCGTGGCGCTCTGTTGACTCTGGGAGGATCCATCCGAGATCCTTGTTGGGTGTGACCTGTCTTGTTCTTCCGTCCTTTGGTTTGAACTCCGTCGGATGATGGGGATCGAGCGCAGAATGTACGTGGATGATATGATCTTGATAGATATTGTTGGAGATCGACCCATCAGCGAGGAATATCAAAAAATTGAATCGATAAGGTGGAGAGAGAGAGAGAGAGAGAGAGAGAGAGGTGAGGGAACGGGATGAGAGGTATATCCTGAAATTTTTGGGTCAGAATATATTAATTTTTGGATAATTTTTTCAAATGGGTTTTGAGAAGAAATATGAGGGAAAATTGGGGTGGACTCCGAATTTTTGAAAAAAAAATAATCGAAGATTTTGGAAATTAAAGCTATAAAAGTGTCTAATTTATAAAAAATTCGGGAAAAATAGTGGCCGCTAGTGCGGCGGAGGGCGTATAAAGAGACTGGGGTCTGGCAGAGGGGGGAGATCTTGTGTTGGCACCCGGAAGACCTACGCTTTCTCTTGCGGCGCAGCGTTTGCTTCCCTCCGGCGACGAGGATGAGGGCTTCGCTGGTCAGATCCGCCGGGGAGGCCCTGAGGAGGAGGGCCTCGTCCTCTGGAACCCCTTCGCTGGCCCCTTCTGCTCACGTCCTCCGCAGATCCTACGGATCCGAGTCGACCCCGGAGCGGAAGGTCGCCATCCTCGGCGCCGCCGGCGGGATAGGACAGCCCCTCTCCCTTCTCATGAAGCTGAATCCTCTCGTTTCCCACCTCAGCCTCTACGATATCGCCGGCACTCCCGGAGTGGCGGCCGATGTCAGCCACATCAACACCCGTGCTCAGGTGAGCGCTTCCGGCTATGCCGCCCTCGTCCTGCTACTGCCAACCTTATGCTGTCTTCGCCGGGATTTTGACCTGGGTAGGGTTTCGGTTCGCTGCTGCTCCATGGATTTCTGTTCAGGTGACTGGTTACGCGTCAGAGGAGCAGCTAGGGCTCGCCCTGGAGGGATCCGACGTGGTTATCATCCCCGCCGGCGTCCCAAGAAAGCCGGGCATGACTCGTGACGATCTCTTCAACATCAATGCCGGCATCGTCAAGACCCTCTGCACCGCGATCTCCAAATTCTGCCCGCATGTAAATCGAAAAACCCCGCGCTCGCGAAATTCCTCTTTTATTTAATTTTTTTTCTTACTCCCCGTTCACGATTCGCACCGTTCTCGTCGGCGTCCCAGGCGATTGTGAACATGATTAGCAACCCAGTAAACTCGACGGTCCCAATCGCATCGGAGGTGTTCAAGAAGGCGGGAACCTACGATGAGAAGAAGCTCTTTGGAGTCACTACACTTGACGTCCTCAGAGCCAAGACTTTCTACGCCGGGAAGGCCGGATCTATCCCTGCTGGTACTGCTCCTCCGTCTCTTAATTTCGTGCTTCTCAACCAATGGGGGCGATTTTTTTCTGTTGAATCCTGATGATCACTCGGATCTGTTTCTATCCAGATACCAACGTTCCAGTCGTCGGAGGCCATGCTGGGATAACCATTCTCCCACTGTTTTCGCAGGTTCGTTCTTCGTCTCCATTCTTTTTCATCCACTTGTTCTGCTCTCCCTTGATCAGTTCTTGCCGAACAGCGTAGAGATCTTCACCCTTTCCTGCTTAACAGGCGACTCCTGCGTCCAATAGTCTATCCGCCGAGGACATTCAGGCTCTCACTAAGAGAACTCAGGATGGAGGGACGGAGGTGGTGGAAGCGAAGGCTGGAAAAGGTTCTGCGACCTTATCTATGGCGTAAGTCACTGAACAGTTCTGATCACAAGCTCCTCGTTTGCAGTCACCCTTCAATCTCAATCTTTTCATTTATCTCTTCCTCTATCAATCTTGTGCCATATTCTCCTAGGAAGAAGATATCTTGGAACAGCATGAGAAACTTGCCCTCTTGGTTTACTTTTGCTGGCCTTCATTGGCCATCTGATGATTCCTTTTTTTTTCTAGCGATAATTTGGTTTCTATGAGTTTCATTTGATGGTGAAGACCAGAGTGTAGTATCCCTAGTTTTCCACGCTCATTGTTCGTGATAATTATCATTCTATAAAACTCTTCCATTTTCTGCATTAATATAGTGATTTCTTATTGATGGATCAGTACATGGTTCAGTGCTTATATTTCTTCAGAAAATGGCGAAAATTTTCTATTTTTGGTGCATTCATTCTGTTTATGATATGATAGTGAAGACCGTAGTGCAGTATCCATAGTTGCTCCCACTTAAATGTGTGATAGACTTTTTTCGTAGTTGGGGTACCATTCTATAAAACTCTTCCATTTTCTGCATTGAATGTAATGATTTATTATCGATGGATGAGTACCTGGCTCAGTGCTAATTTCTTCAGAAAATGGCAAAAAAATATATAATTTTTCCCCGTTCTTGTTTCATGTATATTATCTCTCATCAATGGGTCGACGCCTCACTTGTTTCATGTACTTGTGCAGCTATGCTGGCGCCCTTTTTGCTGATGCATGCTTAAAGGGCCTCAATGGAGTCCCAGACGTTGTGGAATGCTCTTTTGTGCAATCGAGCATCACCGATCTCCCCTTCTTTGCCTCTAAGGTAGCTTAACTTATCTTGGTTTTTCTCTAAACACCTTATAATAGATTATAATTTGTATTAGTAGTAGTAGTATTTCTATCACTAGTAGTGTTTTTAGTGAAATAATATATTTTTATGTTGTGGAAATTTAAATGTCCGTGCAATGGTTTTCTGCGAATTCTTGTGTGAAGGTTGGGAAATTTTCTTCGGTAATTGGTCATTGTTCCCTTTTTTATGTGCCTCCTTAGAGTTCCTCTTGGTAGACCTCTGCCACCAGTTAGAGGGCAATCGCCCTCTCACGGTGGGTCTTCCTTCTTATTTCCTGGTATCCCAGGATATTTTGTTTGAAGCATTATTTTTATTTTTTATTTTTATCCTTGACAATAAATTAGAAAGCAATCCTATAATTGTTTGTGGCCCATTCCACATGATTCAAACCGGGTTTTCTTTTTCCCGATAAATAAAATACCTGGTGTTTGTTTTACTGAAATTTTCTGTTTCTTGATTACTTTAAGGCTGTGATTTGTTCCAAATGAAAAACTAAAGTTTAACCACAACGCCCATCGTTGACGGAGTTAAATTTAATTATTAGAGTTTTCCATCCTGCTGAAACTTTATTTTTTGATTAAATAAATTAAAACGATGAACACTCCCCCAAAAAATAAAATTATTGGAGTTTCCACTGTTCCAAGAATTTCTCTATTTGGTTAAACTAAAACCCTTGGTCACTTCCAATAACAAAATTACGTTTAGCAACGACACCTAATCTCGCTTGTTTCCCGATTAAATTAAAGTAAATTAAATTACATGATTTTTCATTCTACTGAAAATTTCTTTTTCCGATGATTTCTTCCGGATGAAATGTCAAAGTTTAGCAGCAACCCCGATTGTTGGCTGTCATGGGACTTGAAATTTTCTTTCCTCTGACCAAATCAAAGCCATGGTCGCTCATATCCGATTAAATTGACCATAAGTTATATCATTTGACCGTTATTGACCTACCTTACCTGCCCATCTTAAGAGATCCATCCTCTTGTCATTGCAGGTGAGGCTGGGAAAGAACGGCGTGGAGGAAGTGCTGGGGCTGGGGCCCCTGTCAGACTACGAGAAGGAGGGCCTTGAGAAGCTCAAGCCAGAGCTCAGAGCCTCCATTGAGAAGGGGATCAAGTTTGCCCGTGAGAATTAATGAGTAAGGGGACCGATCAGCCCCCACCTTCTTTCTGCGTTCTTCTGCTCAGCCATGGATTCCCCCGCCGGAGCGTTTGCAGCTCAGGAATAAGGTCTCAGATACTGTGAATTAATCAATCAAGGACCCCGCCCCTCCCCCTTCCCTTGAATGATGTTTTAATCGTTCATCATGATCACAATGCGGCATTATTTCTAGAGAGAGAGAGAGAGAGAGAGAGAGAGAGACCAGCATCTTCCAAAGGTCAGCGTCACTTTCAGCCTTGGGCTGCTAGCTGAGTAAGCTTCGGAGTTTTTTCGTATGAGCATTGAGATATCATCATTTACGCACATGGGTCTCCCTCTGATTGATGAATTTAAGAGAGAGAGAGAGAGTAAATCGATTTTCTCATTCTCTCTCAACATGTTTCCCACCATAAGACGGACAAAACCAGGGGTAAGGGTGTTCCTAAGGTTCATGAAGAGTGAGAGGCCGTCCACCGGCCGATCAGACGGCTTCACCCTCGGAAGAATCCACCGCAGTGGGGAAGAGAGAGAGAGAGGGGTTGCATGTGTCGATCCAGTTTCAGGGGCGGTGTTCCGAAGATTTATCACGAAAAGAGAGAGGCGCCGTCGCAGAGAGACGGGATGCGCTCAGGCGATGTGCTCGGCCAAGGTGAGTATCTTGACGTGCTTCTTGCGGCGGAGCTCGTGGGGGACGGGCCGAAGACCCGCGTGCCGATGGGCTCGCCCTGCTTGTTGACGAGGACGACGGCGTTGTCGTCGAACTTGATCTCGCTGCCGTCGCAGCGCCCCCGCTGCATCGCCGCGCGCACCACCACGCCGTAGACGACGTCCCCCTTCTTGACCTTGCCGCGCGGCTGGGCCTCCTTCACGGAGGCGACGATGGTGTCCCCCAGCCGCGCCCCCTTCCTCCCCTTCACCGCCTGGATGCACATCACCCTCTTCGCCCCCGAGTTGTCCACCACCTTCAGGTTCGTCCTCATCTGGATGAACCCCCTCACCTGCTGCAGCTGCCCAGCAACAGGAAAACTAATAATAATAATAATAAAATGAGCAGCTCGATGCCGCCACCGCCGCCTCAGCATTCCCAGCTCGGTCATCGCAAGCAGCAGCTGAATAAGCGAGTGGGTGGCTGTTCCTAGGATGAATAAATCGTCTAACGCTCAAATCACTAAATAGAGGATTAAAATTTATGTCAACTGGATGGAGCAGGGATCTCCGCTTGATGCTGTTCCAGCAGTTCAATGCCTGAGAAGACAGGTTCTAGAGGATTTCACCACTAGTTGATCCGAGTGCTGCATATGATGTTTGAAAAACTAATTTTAAAAACAAAAAAAAAGTGGGTCAACCAAGGATCTCCGCTTACAGCTGTTCTAATGGTTTCAAGTCATAAGAAGGCTGTTAGCTAAATAAGGGCATCGATGGATCGGTTCACAGTTGCAGCTCAAAAATCGCATGTAAATACAAACTGCACCAAGCAACGATCTCTCCTTTAAACTATCTGACCAAATAAATAATGAGAGATAGAGTCTCGCAGGAGTACCTGGCTCAAGGTATTATTAGCGTTGCATGGTGGGGTTACAACGCTTCCAAGATCCATTCTCGTCGCACCCAGAATCAATCTGCCGGCAGTTCCCATCAGTGAGCGGCCTGCTAGCTCAAATATCCGATCAACAGTGACACTCATGGAAGGAAACTACTAAATGAAGATAAAAAATAAAATAAAAATAAAGAGAGATGGAAATATGATGGTGCAAGATTAAAGACCAGCCTAGAAAGGAGAGTTTTTTTATTAATGGCCACCCATGGCCTATTTTCTTGCTCCGCCCATCTACTTTTCACGCAGCCAATCTAGGCTTCTCCAAATGAGAGCCAGGCAGTGGGCACAAAATGGAAACGAATAAGATATTTAAAAAATGATTTTCAGCGAAATTTTCCACAATGGAGAAATTTTTTTATCCAAGAAGAAATAAAACCTTCTACTCTGGGTGTCAACGTAAAAAGATGACCAAAATTATAACGTATATATGAAAAATATTCTGTCCCATGACAGATAGCTGAGAGAGGGACGCATTTGAGCCTTACCAGGCTAGAATAATGCCCACAGTCTTTCCTACCACAAGAGATGAACGGAAAAAGTTTCAACATAAATATAAGGGAGAGAAAAATACCTGCTGACCATTTAGAACCAACAGCTGCGCTCATAGCTACCACTGAAGGTTTCAAAGAAGAAGCAGGTGGTGGTTACCCTGTTGAGTCAATAGAGAGCATTATTGATGAGGTGAGATCAACCGTACTAACTAAAGGAAGCAATATGCAACGAGTATGAACTAAAATGTCAAACCGCCCTGACCAGATGTTCCCCTTAACCATACCCTGACGAATATACACCCTGTTGTGGAAGAAGAAGATCCCAAAGATGATCTAAGAGCTGAGTTAATCCTGAAAGTCTAACCTTTGAATCCAATGAAGTCATCGGCACAAAACGGGCCATCAGAACTGCAGCCCTTTATTCCACTATAAATATCATTCTACATTACATAGCCTGTACATACAAATCACATCCATCTGTGGCCACTGTTTGCCCATATTATCCTGCCCTCCAACAGCGATGAAAGTGATCCAAAGCAGGCAAATGCTATCACAAATTTTCCATATCAATCGCAATCCTACATTACAATAATCTCTCGCAGATCCCTATCAAAGATAGATTCGTATGGAATTCCTCATTCAATGCTATCTATAGCCCAGATTTCAACCCCATTTCTTTAACAGAAAAAACAACAGGAAGTTGTCACGGAGAGGAAAGATTACAAAAAGGAAGGCCAGATGTCAGACAGAGAGCGAACAAGAAGAAAGAGAACATGAACAATGGGCCACTACAAACTTTGTTTATTACCGCCCTTGCCATGAAACCTTCAAGATGGTAGTCTGTTGAAAGATCACAGAAATCCGAAGTCTAAGAATTTGATGATATAATAATTCAAATAAAACCAATTATTAGAAATGCACCAAACAAATGGTCTACTATTTCTTTAGTACTTGAAAGTCAATGGACAAGCATCACTGGCATAAGCAATCACGCAATGAACCCCTCTTCCCCAGTTCAAAGTCTCCATCCACAATTATCCTAGTTTGGTGAGAAATCTTCTTCGACTTCCATGCCAGCGACTTCAAGCATAAACAAGAGCCATTGTCCTCCGTTGCCCTAATGAATAGCATGATGGTGCATGACGGAATCTAAAAGACGATTAGAGGGTGAAGGAAAATTCCACTGGTTTTCCCCCCAAAATAGTAAATCATTCAGGTGACAGAGAGTCAGTGAGCACCTTGCACAACCAGCGAGGAGAACCTACACCAACTTCATGACAAGGGGTCTGTGCGTGCGTGTTGGTGGGGGAGGGATGGAGGGAGGGAGGGAGGGAGGAAGGGAGAGAGCGAGAGAGAGAAAGGCTTTACATCCATTGAGAAACACAGAAAGAAAGATATCTTTCAGAAACCTATTTCAAAGTCTAAAAGACCTAGAACCCATCCCTAATAAATAAATTATTCTCTGAATAAAAATGAAATTAGGAGATAAGATTAAAATTTTGATTTAAATGTAGGCATCCGGCTCCCATTTTTGTTGCTTTATTGACAACTGACCTTCACTATACTTGATTCCCCATCACGTGATACTAAACCCACAACTGCAATATCACTTCCGACTTTTTCTCAGCTGTGCCCACAACTGGCGTAATTGCATCCAGTGTTCTGGACAACAGAGCGTGTTCCTCCTAGTGATGGAGATAGCTAGCCATGATTCAGTTAGTCCCCCTTAGCAGTATGACCTGAATATCCAGATAAAATCAATACCCTCGAAAATCAATCCGATAGTCCTCCCTCTTTTCTAGATATATCACACAGTCATCTGATAGGATAAGAGATCTTATTAAGCCAACATTCCACCCAAAATCCAACTAATTTCAATCTTGATGTCGTAAGGAGAACAAGATCATCTCCGGAAATCCTCTTTCCATGAAAATTTTCCATCACTCAGAGGAAACTGAAGACTGAAAGTTCTGAAACACAAGTTTCCCGCACCGTTCTATAATACATTGGAAAATCCAGAAAAGTTTCGAAGACAAAATGCTAACAAGATTGACTCCACATTTTTTGTTCGCAACAGGAAGTATATTTTCCCCGAAGACACAATAATTCCTTTTCTTCATCCTTTTCCTAATTCCCAAAAATCATCCTGTGGGCCTTTCATATTCTCATTTACCTATTCACTGGGGCATGCAAGGAAAATATATGAAATGGAAAAACGTCCTGGAACCTAAACTTTCACGTTGCTTCCGCATATCTTGCTTGGCCTCACTCGCGCAGAGCACAGGCTAACAAAGATCCAAAGCCTGGCATAAGCAACACCCAATCCACTCGTTTAATTGTGTGAAGCAGCAGCGTTAGGCAGCCAGGATTCATCCCTCGCAGGAGCAATCTTGTGCCGCCTCCGGGGACCGGATCTGATCTCGTTTCACTTAACCAAGCGGAAACAAGGATAGAAGGATAGACAGAAAGGGGATAAATCATCAGGTGTATGAACGCGTTATGGAACAGGAGATGTGGACAACCATTCTCAGTACTAAAATGCCAAACAACTAAATACGCATCTTATCTTCTGTCGAGGAGAAAGAAGAAAAGACCGGTGGCCGCCATAGGGCAGTCATTGCCGGGGTCGCCACCCAAACCTAGCCACGGAGAGGAAGAAGAGGAAGAAGAGGACCCAAATCATCAGGTACCTGACACAGCTCCCACCGCGATACTCTGTCCACCTTCGTCACTAGCCGCTTCTGCCGCCGGCCGCACCGATCGTCCAAATGGGAAATGGAGGATCGATCAATCAAACGGGAGGGGCCCCCGGCGTAAGGGTTTAGCGAGGGTTTATAAATATGTCTATATTGTATCCAAGGAAGTGTTACAGAGACGGGCGGCGGCGCGACCACCAGCAGGCCGCCGGAGCTGAGTCACCGGAGGACTCCTGTCGGCGAGCAACAAGGTGATCGGAAGGCGAGGACGAGCCCCGTCTCCGACGGATCCCAAGGTAGACGACGTCAGGGTTCCGGTCGGTGGATCTCGCACCAGCCCAGAAAAGGCCCATTAAAAGGTGGGCTGGGCCCACCGCGATGAGCCCTCCAACCCATAATTAATTAACTATTATTTCTGTGAGATTTTCCATTTTTGCAATGAAAATGGCTCTTCGGGGTTGACTTTCTCCCGAATCGTGGCTACTAAGGGGAAAATATACGAGAATTCGGCTATTTATTGATGAAAATTTTGAAAATAACCTCTAAATTTATGCACTTCACGATAAACCTAATTTTAAATGTCCCTTGTCGCATTATATAAACATATTTTTGGATTTTTTCAAATAGTTTATTTAAATATATGGTATATATATTTGGATAAAAGGGTACTTAGTCTGCTAATAAATGTTTCGACCGATAGTAATGTGTAAAAGATAACGAATATCCGCATTTAAAATGGACGGTCAAAGTCAAATACGGAGGACCTACGTTGACTGTAACTTCCGAGGCGGCGCATGCTGAACACGATTCTTCCGGCGCTCCGGGTCACACGGAGATCACGAACACTCCGACCCCCGATGGCTCGGTCGTGAAGACTCGCGCTGCATGGTTTCCTCCCCTCGCCACCTCATCTTTAACGGCAGAAAACCTCCGCGTAACGCCCGGAGCTGCCCTCAATTTGTATCTAACCCCCTCGTCCATCTCTCTCTCTCTCTCTCTCTCTCTCTCTAGCTCTGTGTGGAGGTTCTCAGTCATGGAGTTACCGGTGAGAGCTCCGGAAACGAGCGAGTGGAAAACCCGATACTTGATAGAAGCGAAGTCGGTATCGTACAGGCGGCCGGCGGACGGCGGCGGCGAGCTGGACTGGGCTTGCCGGCGGTGGTGGGGGCACGCCGGCTCGAAACCCATCCTTCGGGACGTGAGCTGCAGGTGCCGACCCGGCGAGATCACGGCCGTTGTGGGCCCCAGCGGCGCCGGTAAGACCACTCTCCTCTCTATCCTCGCCGGCATGGTGCCCCTCCGCCGGGTCAACGGCGAGGTCCTCGTCAACGGCCGCCCGATGGACGCCGCCCTCTTCCGGCGTGTCTCCGGCTACGTCCCCCAGGAGGATTCCCTCATCCCGCAGCTCACTGTTGAGGAGTCGCTCCTCTACAGCTCCCGGCTGAGGCTCGGCGGCGGCGCCGCCAGAGCCCGCGAGCTGCTCCAGCAGCTGGGGCTCGACCACGTGGCGGGCTCTCGGGTGGGATCCGGGATCTCCGGCGGTGAGCGGCGGCGGGTCTCCATTGGGGTCGAGCTGGTGCATCGCCCTGGGGCGATTCTCCTGGACGAGCCAACGTCCGGGTTGGACTCGGCCTCCGCCGTCCAGATAATCGCCCTGCTGAGGGCGATGGCCAGGGCCGAGTCGAAGACCGTCGTCGTGACCGTCCACCAGCCGGGTTTCCGCATCTTGGAGCTCATCGACCAGGTCGTCCTCCTCGCCGCCGGCGAGGTGCGCCACTGCGGGCCGCTGGAGCTCCTCGAGCGGCGGCTCAAGGAAGCCGGCCACGGCATCCCCGCCCAACTAACGGCGCTGGAGTACGCCATGGAGGACGACCTCCCCCGGTGGGCCCTCCTCCCCGTGGAGGAGTCAACCTCGGAGGAGCTCGCGGAAGACGACGACCCCTACCGGCAGGTGGTCAACGCCAGCGGCCACCTCCGGGAGGTGCTGGTCCTCGGGGGGCGGTTGGCCGCCACCGTCCGGCGGTCAAACCAGCTCTTCGCGACTAAGGCAGTGCAGTCGCTGGCGGCGGGGCTGGGGCTGGGGTCGGTCTTCATGAGGGCAGACGACCTGCAGGCGAGGGTGGGGTTCTTCGCCTTCAGCCTCACCTTCCTGCTCTCCTCCACGACGGAGGCGCTGCCGGTGTTCCTCCGGGAGAGGAAGGTCGTCGCGAGGGAGACCTCGCGGGGGCGTACAGGGTCTCCTCCTACGCGCTGGCCAGCGCCGCCGTGTGCCTGCCGCTGCTGCTCGCCGCCGCGCTGCTCTACGCGGCGCCGGTGTACTGGCTGGCGGGGCTCCGGCGGGAGCTCGACGGGTTCCTCTTCTTCGCGCTGGTGGCGTGGCTGGCGATGGCGACGGCGAACTCCCTGGTCTCCTGCGTGGCCGCGGCGGCGCCCAGCTTCGTGGTGGGGAGCTCGGCGGCGGCGGGGCTGCTCGGGTGCTTCTTCCTCTTCTCCGGGTACTTCATAGCCAAGGAGAGCATCCCCAGGCAGTGGATATTCATGCACTACCTGAGCCTGTTCAAGTACCCGTTCGAGGCCTTTCTGATCAACGAGTACGGGGGGGAGGGGGGGAGGAGGGTGTGCCTGCAGAGAGAGGGGGGCGCCTGCGTGGTGGACGGGGAGATGTTCCTCAGGAGGGAGGGCTTGGAGGGGGCCGGGCGGTGGACCAGGGCCGGGGTGATGGCCGGCTTCGTCGCCGGGTACAGGGCCCTCGCCTTCGCCATCCTCTGGCTCAGGTGCAGGAAGACGGTGTAGAGGAGAGAGGAACAACCCGGTTCTGGGGTTTTTTAAGATCCTCTAGAGAGAGAAAACACAGTTCGTAGATACCTCAGATGAAGACCAGGCTCTTGGCGAGGTCGAGGGCTCTCGCCCGGCCGAAGAGCTTCTCCACGACGGCGAGGGCGAACTCCATGGAGGATCCCGGGCCCTGGCTGGTGATCAGGTTGCCGTCGACGAGGACCCTGTTCTGGGACTCGCTCGGATCAGAGAGGGAGCTCCACATGGCCGGGTACGACGTCGCCTTCTTTGCCTGCCATTATTAAACCACCAGACAAGAGAGCTCCGGTGGGTGGCCCATGGAGGAGGGAGATCGGCAGAAAGAACTTTTCTAAAGCAGCACAAGTGAAGCTAATCCCCACTGGTACCTTCAGCAAGCCGTGGGGCTCGAGGACCATCGCCGGAGAGGCGCACACCGCCCCGTACAACTTGTTAGAGGCCGCCTGCGCCTTCAGCAGGCTCACCAGGTTGTCTGAGCCTGCAAACGCCCGGGCGCCGCCGAGCCCACCCTGAAGCCGGATGAAGGTATTATGGGCAAGAGACTTGATGGCTCTGCGTGTTCCTGGCATCCATGAAGGGAGAGATGGCTTACGGGTAGCAAAATAAGATCGAATTGAAGCTTGGCGGCGTCTTCGAAGAGCATGTCGGCCACCAATTTAGTCTTCCGGGACGCGAGGACCTCGAGCTTGTCTTCAATGGACACGGCCACGACGTTGGCTTTAGCTCGACGCAAGATGTCGATGATCATGACGGCCTCCATCTCCTCAACACCGTCAGCCAATGCAACGAAGATCTGTGAGGAGAAAGAACATTGAGAAGAACAACAACCCAGCATCATGATCCCTGCTTAAGACAACAATTCCAGGTCCAGAGACACGACAACGAGAGGAATCGCCATTGTGTGATTCTTAGTTCTTCTTAAATCAGTTTCTTTCAAAATATTGGACTCAGGACCATTTTTGCGATCTCTGGCTGTCCACAGTGAATCAGCATGCAAAATTTTAAGACAGCCAAAGAACAGAGCAAGAGCTTCAAGGTTCAGGCATGGAACTTGAAATCTTCGACGGCTGAATAATTTCTGAGCTGCGCCACATATACATTTAGTAAAAACACCGAATTTTTCTGTCATAAGTGTTTTACTCAGTCCAAGAATGATCATAGTAAAAATGAAAGGTAAAACGCTCGGTACGCAGCGCAAGGTAGGCTCATTCCTCACCTGAGGGGTGGTGCCGATTTGCCATTCTATAGGGTTCAGTTCTGCCAGGCTGAACTCCTCACCATGATGAGGACGCATGACCTGGGAATGATATAGATTGCTGAATTAGTAACGAAGGATGAACAACAGACTAGACCAGTTCATTCCATATCCACGTGGTGGGCACAAACTGACCATGAACCACGCTCAAACCACTCCCAAGGAATAGTATGGTAACTGAGACTATTATGAACCATATAGCAGATCAAGTTACAAAAAGATGCTCCACATTGTATTTTGGGATCTTGGAAATGATCTGCCGGACATTGCAGGGAAATGGGAGGCAATAATGAGGAGGAAATCCCAGGGGAAATAGGTTTGTTCAGGCATCACGAGTAGTATACAAGCAACGTATCTGCTAAGTAGTGCATCTACGCCTCTAGAATTGCGTATATTTTCACTGCATATCCCCAGGTGGAGCACCATCCGATGAGTGCACAAGCCCCTTGTCGAAAATGATAAATCACGTGACACTGTACAAAGGTATGCTATGTCCAAATACCAGCACCATGATTGCATGCGACAGGAGCATTCTGAAAGCTTCCATGGGACCAGTCCATTAATAGTTTTACGAGAGAATACCCTTCTTCCGGTCTTCCCCTTAGCCAACATAAATCCCACAAGTTTGTCTTCAAACCAGATGTATCCCACCAAATCCTTTGGAATGAAAGATCATCATCCTTTTTTTATGGATAATGCCTAAACATGATCTTGAGTGGGCAGAAGTGTAGAAATAAATGATTGCGCATGTTGGAACAGAACCAACACACACAATGAAAATCACAAGCATTTCCTTACCTTTATTACTTTAATTTAAAGTAAAAAAAAGGGAATTTCTATTTTAATATACAGAAGCCAATCAATTATATGCCAAGGTTACCACCGTCATCCCGTAATATCTGTATGAATGAATGATAGCAAAAGCTGTGACAACAATATGCCCTTCTTGATAATTATCCTCAGAGCTTGTTGCGTCAAATGGCATTCATTGACAGTTTTGGAAGAAGAATCTCTGGAAGAAAATATGGGATATACAACGTGATGGGTGAAAATGTACTTAACGTGAATTTGGTGTAGGATGGTGATTTGAGAGTTGAGCGGAGTTGATAGAGATATGCAATACTGAACTAAACCCCTACTAAAAGAATAATAAAGTTGACATGAAACGAACCGACACCGAAGCCACCTCTCAAATCTCAGTTTAAAAGTTGATTTTATAGGTTCTGTCCAAATCTAGCATCCTTGGACAGAAGAGAGGGAAATCTTGGATTGGTCAACATATATTTGTAAAAAGTCCTACCAGAAAAAGTAATAGTCTGCGCCCCACCAGAAAAAGTAATAGTCTGCGCCCTACACACAATTAATGGGCATCTAAAAACGAACTTTGGGGACGAATCAGAGAACTCCGCACAGAAGATGTACCATCCCATTCTTTCATAACTTGGCCCATAAAAAGAATTGTACACTCCTTGCGTAATTCAAGGGAAAATATATAAGGATAGTACATTTTAACCAGAAATATAGGAAATATGCTAGGAACGGTCCATTTTTCCCTGAAGTCCCTGTTCTGAGTAATAACTCCAGAAAAGGAACATGAAACAGGAATTATATGGCAGGTTGTCAACCCTGGAACAAATATTCATCAAGTGGAAAGAAATGTACAACAGGATTCAACTGAGACTGCCAATGAATAAGGCTTAACTACAATAACTGAACTCGTGCCTGCCAATAAAACTCAACCAAAAATGCCAACCAAATCACTTTTAGGTTCTTTGGCGTCATTCACATGTAGCAGCATCTTGTACACATCTACAGATAAGCATGCACTGGATTTTTTCTTTAGGGGGGGGGGGAGATATCATTCAAATATGTTTTCCCCAGTTTATGTAAATAAGATTTTTTTCATGATTCCCCGCGGTGTTAGCTGTACAATCAAGCCGGTATGCAGAGTACCCAATAGACATTTGCCCACAATCGAAGGATTCAACCAGCCAAAATGTCCTCAAAGGAAATGCCGCGGAAGGATCCACTGTGCATCCATTTTCAATGAGAACATGCCAGTAATAACAAGAATCAAACAGTCCTTCCGGCCATGGAATCGATCGATCCTGGCCTGAGTTCTAGAATAATTAATCAGAAACCGGTGGTGACGCAGGACATAGTAACTTACCATGGGCGTAGCAACTTCCTCGGCCTTGTCTTTGCCATAAAGCTGCTCAACCAATGTCACGGCAAACTCAAGTCCCGTCCCAGCTCCCCGACTAGTAATAGCTTTACCATCCACCTGGACCCTTGATTCAACAGCAGTTACATCCGCTGGGAGTTTTTCCATGAACGAGGGATAGCAAGTTGCCTGAAAACATTAGATTAAAAATATGTGGATGCCAAATAAAATTACCCAGGAGTGTATAATTGAAGTTATGTATCATTTTGTGGGGGTAGAAAAATCATCTGGAAGAAGACGAGAAGGAGAAAGGTACCAAACAAGAAGGAATATGCGTGGCAAATTTTGGTGCAACTATAAACGGAGGAAAATGAAATTGCATTAAAAAAACGTGTAGAGGCGTCGAAAACGTAAAATTTGGTTGAATAAATGGTCGAAGCTTACTTGCAAACCCGTCAACAGACCCCACGATCCAAGCACAACAGCGGGAGCCGCGCAGATAGCAGCATACAGGCCACCATCAGCGACATGTTTCTTCACCATCTCCTCCAGAATTGCACAGTCTCTGAGAGTGGCAGAGCCAGGCATGCCGCCCTGCAAATACGAGGAAGATCAACTTAAACATAATTCCGAAGAGAAAAGACACCCAAATTAGCATGAAAAACGGCAGCCAGAACCCACGGGAATAGAGATCAGATCAAAGTGTGTCCCGGCACAGTCCGACACGAGAGCGTCCGCGTCGAGCTTCACTCCCCATGAGCCATCTACGCGAACATCCTTCTCCACGGACGCGACCGTGACGTCCGCGCCAGCTCTCCTCAAGACGTCGATAATGATCACCGCCTCCATCGGCTCCGTGCCATTCGCCACCGGGACGAGCACCTAAGAAATCCATCACAGGTTGACTCCAGAGTTGAGAGCAAAACAACCGAAAAAAAAAAAAACAGAGCACGGATGGAGCAGCCGTCGACGGACGAGATGCTCACCCTCTTCTGGAGCGGAGAAGACGCCATTGCCGAGATCCCGGAGCTCCTCCGTTCGAGACGTACGGCCGATCGACGCCCAACGCCTCGAACTGCGGCGGGGTTTATGAAGAAGGGGAGGCGCAGAGGCGAGACGCAGAGTGACGACATCCGACCGGTTCTTCGGTAGAAGAAGAGACCTGCCACCTCTCGAGTCTAGAACCTCCCAGGGTAGGATAGGATTGGAATTAGATATTCCCCCTTTAATGGGCCTATATGGACTGTATCCACAGCCCAAACTCATATGACTGGGCCCATACCCAGTTAAAGACCCAATCTTCTTAGGGCCCAGATTCCCCTTTCCTGATTTTCCCAGCACTAAAACATTTCCGTATTGAGATTTTTAAATTATGTATTTAAAATAAATAATAAATATTTAAAAAAACTGCTAAAAAGGAACTAGATTTAAGGGTGTCCTCTCTCTCTCTCTCTCTCTCTCTCTCTCTCGCTCGCTCTCTCTCTACCCCTCCACGGAGGAAAGGTCTTCGTGTTTTAGTCGCACGTGGGGGAAGCCCTCCACACGTAATCAATCCGAAGTTGACGTCACAAGTGGCCGGTCAATTACGACAGCTGTAGGGAAGATGAGATAGAGAGCCCATTCCGCAGATCGTGTTTATTAAGTCCAAGGAGGGAGAGAGAGAGAGAGGGAACATCCTGTATGCAAGGCATATCCCGCCGGAAGATCTCTGGAAATGCGACCAAAGTTCTCGAGGCCCCCGTGGACTTTCCCCTCAGTAAACGACCGCTGACTCTCTCTCTCTCTCTCTCTCTCTTCCG
The DNA here is from genome assembly GCA_024713555.1 of Spirodela polyrhiza. Taxonomy (NCBI): domain Eukaryota; kingdom Viridiplantae; phylum Streptophyta; class Magnoliopsida; order Alismatales; family Araceae; genus Spirodela; species Spirodela polyrhiza. The sequence goes on along the minus strand of CM046538.1, from coordinate 1,364,831 downwards.
GTAGGATGGGTAGAAGATGGAAGGGGGCGGGGGGCAGTGGAGGCTGCATGGAAGCAGCGGTGCCGTCAGGGCGAGGCGGCGCCGCCGCCAGTGGGCCCGGGTCAAGCAGGTGGTACTCCACGTGGAGCGGCCCGCCGTGGGGGAAAGTCGCCGGCGGCACTGGCCGGAAAGCTCCCGCTCCAGCTCAAGCCTCCCTCTCACCGACGACCTCTCACCGACCAGCGGGAAGGAAGGAAGAAGAGGAAGGTGCCACGTCGGGGGGGAGTGATTCCCCGGCATGATTCAGCCCCTCACTGACTCAACAACCGGCCGTTGGTATTTAGTGGGCCAAGGAATCTTAATTGGGCTGGTTGCGCGAAGTCCTCGTCAACCGGGGAATTGCGAGGATGCCCCTACGGCGCGGGCAGACGGCCCCCGCCGTTAATCTGCTGCTTACCTGGACGGCGCTGGAGAGTTCGGTTCTGCCAGCTGGCAAGGCAGCCCTGCGCACGGCCAGCTGCCTCCCTGTGTCCTGTGGGGGACCCCGTTTTACGAAAATGCCCTCTCATGCGATGACGGGGACCGTCAGTGGTGGCCGCATCTTATAGTCACCTTCCAGCCGCTTTCAAAGAAGAAGATGGCGGTAAGTTCATTTCCCGAAGGGCTGTACCGTGGCGGTGATTTTATAAAATTTACCGTCCTCTACAGCGACGGAGAGCGGAAGCGGTGACCACATCCTTGCTTCTCTCTCTCTCTCTCTGAGCCGGGTGATGGCTTAGCCTCCGAGGTCAGGTCACCGACCGCGGACAGACGCCGAAGGGAAGAGAGAGAGAGTCGGAAACTGAGAAAACACAGTCACAGATTGGAAGAAACGGGGGAGGAAGAGGATAGAAGAGAACTGGGTCAGCAGCAGGTGGAGAGAGAGAGAGAGAGAGAGAGAGAGAGAGAGAGAGAGAGAGAGAGAGAGAGAGAGAGAGAGAGAGAGAGAGAGAGAGAGAGAGAGAGAGAAGGAGAGAGGAGAGGGAAAAGAGAGCAACTTGACGCTCTTCTCTTCCTCCGTCTCCGCTGCTTCTTTCACCTCGCCTTCCCTTGGACGACTCCAAATCTACCCACATTCATACCTTGCGTCCTGCTTTCCATTCACGAGATCCCCATCTTTACGCTTCGATCCCTCGCCTCACCCACTCTGCCCATTGACGCCACCTCCGCGTTCATGGCTTCTTAGCGTACCGGAGGAGGAGGAGGAGCTCGGCTTCCGCCTGCGCGGTCCCCCGCTCTCCCTGTAGCTGCTGCTGCTGCTGCTGCTACAGCCGCTGGTCCAAGGGGGCGGCACTCGTAGCAGCAGTGGCGGCGGAGGAGTGGGGACTGTAGATTCTGGTGGAGATCTCTGCAAGGGGGAAGGGACGTCGAAGATTGGAGCATTTTCGGCATTCCGACGGCCGTCGTTTCCTGGCAGGCATGAGTAGCGACGCCGACAAAGCCATTGCAGCCCCGGGGCTGGATTCTATCTCAGATCGCTTTCACTCCGCCGTCGCCGTCGACGGCGGCAAGCCCGGCTCGAAGGAGCTCGATTTGGGCTCCCCGGTTTCCCCTCTGCGGAACGGGGACACCTCCGGCGGCGCCACCATCACCAGCAGCAGCTCTAGCTCCTCCGGGTCAATCACAGGAAGAGCTGGCGCCAGCGCCGCCGGGAGGAAGTTCGACGGCAAGAGTCACTCAGGGGAGATTCTGGGCTCCAGCGGCAGCAGCCCTGTGGGCGCCGACGGCGCCGGATCGGGCGGTTCGAGTAATTGGAAGCCCGGGCATCGCAGGACAGGATCTGGCCCGCTCATCTTCTCCGGCGGCGGCGGTGGCGCCTGCTCCGCCACATCCCCGGTCGCCAATGTCCTCCCGGCGGGCAACATTTGCCCATCGGGGAGAATTGGGAAGACGGGCATGACAAGCCGGAGCTCGGCGAGGAGCGACGTGCTGGGCTCGGGCACCGGCAACTACGGGCACGGCAGCATCATGCGTGGCGGCGGCGCCGCCGCCGGGAGGCCGCCGCCGGAACCTATGGCGTTGCAGGGGAGCACAGATTCAGTGAGGAGGGCCATGGCGAGTATGGATCCGGAGGAGGTGAAAAGGACCGGCAACGAGCAGTACAAGCGCGGCCACTTCGGCGACGCCCTGAAGCTCTACGACAGGGCCATCTCCATGTGCCCCGGCAATGCTTCCTGCCATAGCAACCGAGCGGCGGCTCTGATTGCGACGGGGAGGCTGGCCGAAGCCGTCAGGGAGTGCGAGGAGGCCGTGCGGCTGGATCCGACCTACTGGCGGGCGCACCAGAGGCTGGCGTCTCTGTATCTCAGGTGAAGACGATCTTCTTCTGTGAACACGATGGCCCTGATCATATCTCATCTCCACCGATCTCATGGCGCAGTTTATTTTTTTTCTCCAAGCTCGATCATAATGCTAGAAAGAAATCCTCTCCGGGAGTTGCAGAGGAAGGCTTCACCGGAGATCGAGCAGAAGAAGAAAAAAAAAAAAAACTGTTTCTGGATGATCTCATCTCCTACCTTCTCGTCATCCCCTTGAATCGCGTGACCCATTTTTATTCCGATTTGGGTACATCTATAGAAAAAAAAGGATAACCAGAGCGCGATCGATCGCTCCTCCAGTATCCATGAACTCGTGCAATCTGATTCTCTCCCAGGTTAGGGCAGGTCGAGGAAGCTCAGAAGCACATCTTCTCTTCTGGGCAGCAGCTCGATCACGCCGAGTCCCAGAAGCTCCAGGCCATCGAGCGGCACCTGAGCAGATGCGCGAATGCCAGGAAGATCGGAGACTGGAAGAACGCCCTGCGGGAAACCGACGCCGCCATTGCAGCGGGGGCCGATTCCTCCACCCTGGTGACCCTCCCCGACCTCTCAAAAATCTCAGACTCCTGCGCAGGGAAGCTACCCGTCCCAGTTCTGATCGTCCCTCCAATGCTCCAGCTCCTGGCATCCAAAGCAGAAGCCCTCCTGCAGCTCCACCGGCTCAAGGAAGCCAGCTCGGTCTTGTCGGCCGCCTCCAAGCTCGAGACGGCGCCCACCTCGTCCACCCAGACGACGTTCGGCATGCTCTCAAGCTCGTACCTTTACATCGTCCGAGCCCAAGTGGAGATGGCCATGGGAAGGTGAGACCACCCTTCAAGATCATAATTCCTCATTTCTGGGATCACTGGTGCTGTAAAATTAGCCATTTCGGGTAGTATTCCCGGCGGGAGCTCTTACAGGGTGTGTGGGGATGGACGCCCGGCAGGTTCGAGAGCGCGGTGGCCTGCGCCGAGAGGGCGGCGCAGCTGGACCCGCAGAGCGCAGAGGTGGCGGCGGTGCTCGGCAATGTGAAGTCGGTGGTGAGGGCCCGGTCAAGGGGGAACGAGCTGTTCAACTCGGGGAGGTTCACAGAGGCGTCGGTGGCCTACGGGGAGGGCCTCAAGGTTGACCCTTCGAACCCTGTGCTCTACTGCAACAGGGCCGCCTGCTGGTCAAAGCTCGGGCAGTGGGAGAAGTCAATAGAGGACTGTGACGAGGCTCTCATCATCCACCCCAACTACACGAAGGCTCTCCTCCGGCGAGCCGCCTCCAATGCCAAGGTGAGCGAGCTCTCCCTACGCCCACTCGGTTGCGGCGCCGCCACTGCCAGCGCTGACCTTGCCATTTTGGGAAATTCCGCGACCAGCTCGAGCGGTGGGCGGAGGCCGTCCAGGACTACGAGGTGCTCAGGAACGAACTCCCCGGGGACATCGAGGTGGCCGAGGCGCTCTCCCACGCCCAGGCTTCCCTTAAGAAATCGCGAGGAGAAGAGGCTTCCAGCTTGAAGTTTGGCGGCAAGGTGGTGGAGATCTCGGGACCTGAACAATTTAGAGCCGCCTTATCTCTACCCGGTGAGCCTCTCTCTCTCCTCTCTCTCTCTCTCGCTCTCTCTCTCTCTTCTTCAATCTGACCAGACCTTGTGAAACTCAGGGGTCTCAGTGGCTCACTTCGTCTCCGCGTTGAACCAGCAGTGCCTGCAGATGTCTCCATTCATGGATACGCTGAGCACTAAGTATCCATCGGTGAACTTTCTCAAGGTCAGCGGGACCTTCCCGGTAGATCTGATTAGAACGATCCCGCATCGAATGCATCGTCTTCCCCCGATGGAAGGTTAGAACCCTAAGCCGGCGGGCGTCCTGGGTGCTTGACTGTGCAGGTGGATGTGGACGAGTGCCCGGAGATCGCCGGCGCCGAGAGCATCAGGATAGTGCCGACGTTCAAGATTTACAGGAACGGTTCTCGGGTGAAGGAGATGATCTGCCCCAGCCGCCAGGTGCTGGAGTGCTCAGTCCGACACTACGGGCTCTAGAGAGAGGAGGAAGAGGAGTCCTCTGTTCCCAGCTGCGCCGCCACTGCCGCCGCCGCCGCCTTCATCGACTGGGGAGGTCAGCTAGTATGGCTATCAGCCACTACAGTGAGTGAACCAACTATACTATATAATTGAGATTGAACTGGGGCCTGAGACAAATTCGGCCATTTTTCCCCCCTCTCTCTCCTCTCTCTCTCTCTAGTTCTATCACTTTCTCTCTCCTTACATATGTATCCATTCTTTCAATTCTTCAACGCCCATTGGACCCCCTGATCAGCATTCTCTGCTCTGGCCCGGAAATCTTTGGAATCCCGTTTTGCTTCTGTGGCGATTGGACGTGCTGACCAGGTTTACCGTTGGTCGATCTCTATGACCCGACTTGAAACGAGGGCTGTGTCTCGTCTCATCGTTGACCTTCAACTCCGCTTGTGGGGCCCGTTAATTCAACGCTCGCCAATCTCTCTCTCTCTCTCTCTCTCTCTCTCTCTCTCTCTCTCTCTCTATTTATGCAGCTATCATCTATCTGAAGATGATGAGTAATGAGGAGGAAAGTGAATGAAAATAATAGGAAACGATTCGGATTAAATGGCTTCGTCAAAGGTCAGAGCGAAGCGGGTAAATGCAATAACTCTCCTTCGAGATGCAGAGGAAGAGGCGCTCGTAGGCCGCCGCCATCTTACTCGCCGTGAACATGGAGGCGGCGTAGTTCTTCCCTGCCCGCCCCCGCTCGGCCAGCCGGCGGGGACCCTCCCGCACAGCCGCCTCCAGCGCCTCCGTCAGCGCATCCACGTTCGGCGCGAATAGATGCCCAAACTCCTCGTCCACGGCCAGCGTTCCCTTGATGCTCGGAAACCTCGTCGCCATGATCGGCGTCCCGCACTGCATCGCCTCCATGAGCGTGAGATCGAGCCCCTGCGGCCGCAGCGTCGGGTTCACGAACACGTCGATCGCGTTGTAGAAGGCCTTGAGCTTCGCCGGCGGCATGGCCCCCAGCGGCACCACCTGCGGCCGCAGCTCGCCGTAGCGCTGCGCCCACGGCCCCGTGCCCGCCACCACCAGGTACACGCCGGGGTGGTCCTTCACCAGCCGGGAGATGGCCCTGTGCAGAAGAGGGTGGCCCTTGTCCCTCACCAGCCGGCCGGCGACCCCCATAACGAGTGTAGCGTTGGCCGGGATGCCGATCTCCTTCCTGAAGGCTCTCCCCAGGGGCTCGTCGGGGGAGAAGTCCTCCTCGTCGACGCCGTTGACTATGACGTGCACGCGGCCGTCGGGGATCTGGTAGACGTCTCGGAGCATCTCGCCGCCGCTGTCGGTGATGGCGACGTGGTGGGCGTAGTCCTTGAAGAAGGCGATCTCCTGGACGACCTTCAGGGGCTGCCCGTGGAGGCTGCTGTTGAGGCCCGGGGAGAAGGGCTCCTCCGGCGACTGCGCCACCGCCTGGAACAGCAGCGACTGCAGGCTCTCGAGGGCGTTGCCGTGCCAGGAGACGGCCAGATTGGGAAGCTCGCGGGCAAGGGGGTGGGGAAGGGCCACGCTCTCGGAGTGCACGACGTCGAAGGGCTCGCGATTGTCCTCCGCCTTGAAGAGCGACCAGGCATCGTTGGGCCGCCACTGCCCCGCCGGGCCCTTGATGAAGTGGAGCTCCGGCTTCGCCGCGGCGGCGGCGCCGCCGGCGGCCTCCACCGGCGGCGCTCCCTCCGGTGGGGATGTGAAGACGTGGATACGGTGGCCGCGGCGGGCGAGGGCGGAGTGGAGGGTGAGAGCGTGCCGCTCCATGCCGCCGGGGACGGAGGCGGTGGGCCACTTCCGGGAGAAGACGGCGATCTTGAGGGTCTCCGGGGGGGAGCTCCCCGAGAATCGGAGCTGGTTCCAGGAGAACTGTGCTCGCCGGAGATCGCCGGCCCATCCAGCTTTCCCGGAGCCCGATACGCCGGCGCAAGCGGCGCTGACGAGCTCCTGCCGGCGATGGAGGAAGACGACGGCGGGGAGCGCGACGACCAGCAGGCAGAGGATGATGGTCCGGACGGTGCCCAGTGAGGCCACCATGGCGGGGGCTTTCTTCGACCTACTGTGGCCGACGGTCGCCATACCCTGCTCCGTCCCTCAGCTCCCCCCTTCTTCCCTATCCCTCGCTGGTGCGCACTATTCCCCCAGTGGGTGGACTCATACCTGCCAGTAAAGGAGACCAACGGAGAGCTTAAGGAGATAGATGGCAATTAAAGGATGTTGACGTGACTAGATGAGAGATAGAGCTAGAGAGAGAGAGATCTAGAGAGAGAGAGAGAGGGGTCTGGGTGGGCAGAAGCACGAGTTTAGGTTAAAGGGCACGAGGAGGGGGAGGTAGGCAGGGGATGGGCCCGGTGCACGAGAGAACAACGGCCGTTTTCAGACCCTCGGCCGTTTCCGCGGCTCGTCTTCTCCCACTTTCTCTCCCCCTCCCCGGCCGCCGTTCTCCTTGAGAAGGAGGCGGAAGCCGTCTTCTTCCTTCTCTCTCTGACTCTCTCTCTCTCTCTCTCTCTCTCTCTCTCTCTCTCTCTCTCTCTCTCATGTGTTCATCCCGAGTCAAACGCGGCCGAAAACGCGGAGGACGGTATCGGCCTAATTTCTGGCGGAACACTGACGGGCTCAGCTGGAAGGGCCCCCTCACCAGTGAGTTTGGTCCGACATAGAACCCAGGGCCGTTGACTCAGTCACGTGGAGAGAAAAAAAATGGGCACTGAAAGAGGAGGCCCTGCTCCCGGACGCGATCTACACCACCTGACGTCAACTCTCATTAATGCAAGGGCCCGGACATCGGGACTCCAAAAGGTCAACTACTATGGAGCGCCGTTCGATACGGCGGAAGAAGTAGATGCTAGATTTACATTCAATAATATAAACCCCCCATTAAAAAGACTTAAATGCTCTCTTCTTACTTGGTCAACGGCCCAAGTGAGGCTCGAGTTCGGCCCAGTTGTCCATGGCGATTTTTCTTCAGAAATCATCTCTCCCAATCTCCTAAAATCGAGATTTGGTTGACCAACTCGACAGATCATCAGTAAAACCCAGGGTGGGATTTGGTCAACCATGGTTCCACTACCTCCCTCCAAACATCCTCAATCTTATGCATTGCTTCCACCATATGTTGGTACAAAAAAAATCGTACATAGGTTATTACCACATTTGAAACAATTCACATACCCATAGTTTGACTATATTAGCTTCAAGAACATTTTTGGATAAAATAATGGTACGCTGATTAATATTTTAAAAAATAATAATAATAATAATAATAATGACGTGATACATTAGAGTGGACTTTATCATCTTTCTAAGTACTGCATCACCACAATAGTTGATTGAAGAACGTGGCTAGGTTGGATTCCTAAGAGGGTTTTGTTCTGCATCCATGGTGAGGTGCTCGTCGATTGAGAACATTTTTATAGAATAATATGAAACAAAAACACTACTATCTTTGTCAACCATTGAGCGTGTTCCTAGAGATAATATTAATTAAATAACGTTACTATATTAGGTTTGTGGGCGTTTTGACTTGGATCTTGGTAGTGTGGAAGTGCCCATTTGTTCAAAATACCATTTTAGGGAATTATTAAAATAAAGATGCATGGTTGATTATTTTGGTCATTAGAGCGGGATCTGACTAAGTGCATTGCTGAGTATAATATTCCATGAATAAGAGAGTCCAAGAGATGGTGGACTAAAATTATGAGCAAGCTTTTTAGCTCCATCTAATACGGAGGGGGATGGGGGACTTGGATTACATGTAGGCATTTGTATGGGTCTTGTTATGTGTGCCCACATGAAGGTCTTAGTGCGTTATTTGGTGTTACAGAACTAGGAAAACATGCCATAAATTGAGCCACTGTGAAGCCTAGGCTTGGCCATGAGATCATTTCATCATGGGGAGAGAGAGAGAGAGAGAGAGAGAGAGAGAGAGAGAGAGAGAGCAGGGGGGGCAGAGAGATGGAGAGAGGGGGAGAGAGAGGAAGAGAGAGAGAGAGAGAGAGAGAGAGAGAGAGAGAGAGAGAGAGAGAGAGAGAGAGAGAGAGAGAGAGATGGGCTCTTCTTTGAAATAAATCCAGTAATGTGCTTATATTTTGAAAATCATCTAGACACACCGGATGACCCTCGATTGGGCTACCCCCTATACAAGCCCTAACTTGGTTTGAAGAAGACTCGGCCCCAAGAAGGCCCACAAGGTCTTATGCTCGGCCCAATTTTTTTTATTCATTAACTTCCTCCTAGCAAACCCGGCAATTTTTTTACAGTTTTTCGTAATTTCATTCCAAAAGGGTTATTTGAAATATGTATATATATCTGAAAAATATAAATTTAGGGCTTTGGGCTCAGATGGGCCAGACACGATATCAAGTGCCGGGCCGGCCATAACCCCAATTAAAGCAGGCTTCGAGGGTTCCTGGACCGTTGACTTTCCAAGCGACTGTCCCAGTGAGGAGGGCGGCCATGAAGAGGACAATTTTCTCTGAAGGCTGGAATGATTCGAATTTCTTGAAGAAATATTGGGTTTTCTTCGGTTAATTAACCAAGAACACTAGATACCCTATTAGGAAAATGTCACTCTAAAGACAGGTCAGAGGAGAGGCGGAATTGATGGGCACCTGTCGGGGGGCGGCGATCTGCCGCCGTCGCCGGCGGCGCCGTGGCCGGGTCGCCGCCACCGTTCCCGGTGAGGGTCTGGACGACGGACTTGAACTGGGCCTCGTCCGTGGTCACAAACCTGGTCACGATGATCTTCACCTTCACCTGGTCGCCGCCTCCGCCCCCCATTTTTGCAGGCTCTCCCTGCCGCCGCTGCCTGCCCCGAGGAGCTACCGGCGGCGAGCGAGCGAGCGAGCGAGCGAGAGAGAGAGAGAGAGAGAGAGAGAGAGAGAGAGAGAGAGCGTACCAGGGAGTCGACGTCTGAGATTCGGCTGGTCGTCACGAGGTCAAGCACTTGGTCTGGAACGCCAAGACGGCGGCGTTGATGAGGAGGAAGAAGAAGAATAGAATGTGACGGTGGGCTTGTCCCACCCAACAGCGGCAGGTCCGCGAGGGAACGCATGTTCCCTCCGCCAGAAGGCAGCTACAGGGGCTGTCCAGTCAACAGCGGCACTCGCCCTGTCAAGCACGGCGAGCCCCCAGCGTCGACTTTCGACCATTCACTCTCCCCCAATGAGCGAGCGAGAGAGAGAGAGAGAGAGAGAGAGAGAGAGAGAGAGAGAGAGAGAGGGGAATTATGTAAGAGTGTAGAAATTCAACAAGGAGAGAGAGCAAGATAGAGGGCTGGGAGCACCGAATTCCACACAAAAGATAACACGGCGTAACTCCCGCGGTTGCAGAGCAGCTACTGGGCCCTCCCGAGCACAACCTCTCCAAGTCAACTTCGAAGTCAGCTCCCGCTGGTGCCACTGCTCTGCAAAGGTCAACCCCCACCGTCCGTCAGCATCAGCACCAGGCCAGGCAACGAGCCCTTTAAAAGCATTTACGCTCTGGAAGAATGATTATTTCCCAATAATCACTCGTGGTGCTGCTGTTCGATCATACATCAGCAAGAACAGCCCACTGCAAAATATTACGTACCTCGTCGCTCGATCGATCGCAGCTCATCAACTTCCCCCATTTTCTACCCTGATTTAATCACCGAACTGCCCAGATTCTTGGAATTCACATCGGCAGCAGAAAAAAATGCAGAAAAAGATGAACTAATTTGGGTCCCTGTGCCTGCCGATGTTGTCCTCGAAGGAGATTGAAACGCGCGAGGCAATCACAAATGAGGCGGAAGCCCCTCGTAGAATGGGATGGAATGAACAGATCGGGGAAAAAGATGATTTGAAATTGTTCATCAGCAACAGGGATTGTCCAAAAGGATGGAAGAATAGGTAGCAGCAGCCTGCTTGAGAAATCACGACGTGGCAGAACATCTAGGAACAGATCTGGAAGAATCCAGGGATTGTCCAAGCGACTGAGTAGAGCACACAGGATCTGGCGGAGAAGAAAGGCGAAGATCGATGAGTTATTCCCCTGTGCGGCTAATGAATTCGGTTTAGGGTAGAACCTCTCTGTACATGTTCAGGTACAGCCTGAGCGGCTCGACGTAGTCCTCGAAGCCTAGAGTTCCCATCGCCCAGAGGAGGTCATCGCCATTCACCGTCTTCCTCTTCTCCTTCTGGCATTTACCGCTCGCTCTGCAATCGACGACGAGAGGAGCAGACCAGGTCAACGAATATGGAAGGGGATTCTTCCTTCCACCGGGGAGGATCTCCCTACTTACTCGCTCGTGACGAAGCTGATGAACTCGGAGACGCACTCCTGCACGGATTCCTTGGCATCTTTGGCGATCTTGCCGTTCTCGGGGATGCCCTTCCTCATGATGCGCCCGATGTTGGCGATCGGAAGGAACCGATCCTGCTCGCGGAGGCTGCTGCCGGAGCGGCCTTCTCCCGCCTGGTCGCCGCCGCCGGAGTGACCACTCTCCGGCGATTCCGGCGCCCGCGCCTCGGCCATGCAGACCTGCAAGGAAACCTGTGTCCCACCGCCTAGATCCACTCCCAGTTGCAGGATCGGATGGGGGGAAGGCGCATCGGGCAGGAAGGGGTTAGGGTTTAGCAACCCTCTTCTGACCTAAATTCACAGCAAAAACCAGCGCCGCTGTCCCTCTCCTTGCCTTCACCTCGGTCGCCTATCGCCGGCTACAACTCTTCCACCAGAGGGTCAGCGAGTCAGCGAGCGAGCGAGCGAGAGAGAGAGAGAGGAGTTCCTGGGTAATCTGGGCTAGAGAGAGAAAGTATCTTCTGAGAAATAGTCGGACCATTAACACCCAGAGAGAGAGAGAGAGAGAGAGAGAGAGAGAGAGAGAGAGAGAGAGAGAGAGAGAGAGAGAGAGAGAGAGGGAGAGAGAGAGGGGGAGAGAGAGAGAGAGAGGGATAGAGAGAGAGAGAGGGGAGAGAGAGAGAGAGAGAGAGAGAGAGAGAGAGAGAGGGGAGAGAGAGAGGAGTTCCTGGGTAATCTGGGCTAGAGAGAGAAAGTATCTTCTGAGAAATAGTCGGCCCATTAACACCCCCAGAGAGAGAGAGAGAGAGAGAGAGAGAGAGAGGGAGAGAGGGAGAGAGGGGGGGAGAGAGAGAGGGAGAGAGAGAGAGAGAGGAGTTCCTGGGTAATCTGGGCTAGAGGGAGAAAGACTTTTATAGAAATGGCCGGCCCATTAACGTCCTTTCACACGGTAGATAACTCTGTATCATAATTATTAAAAAAGAATCGGTCCTCGGAAATTTTCAAGGTAGACCCCGCCGAAGCTGAAGGGCGGCCCGGTAGGGAGAAGATCGACCCGTTCTCGCTCCCGCCAGTGCTGCAAATTTTTTATGCAGAAAACCCCACTATGCCATCTTGTGTTAGTCTCATGCCCATCAGCCAACCCGGAGCGGAGAGAGAGAGAGAGAGAGAGAGAGAGAGAGAGAAGAGATGATCTTGGGAAGGCCACGTGGCAGCGTGAAGCAGACAAGAACAACATTATAAACGTTGAAGATCGTTCAATTATCATAAGGAAACTCAGAGCGGGCAGCCTTATTCCCAAAACTGGTTCAAACTCTCCCGATCTCAAGCACGGCCTCTGGTCTGCCTGCAGTCCATGATAACCACGTGCAGAACAACAAATCCCCATATGGGTTAGAGAGAGAGAGACAGAGAGCGAGGAGAGAGAGAGTTTCCTGGGTAAATCTGGGCTAGAGAGAGAAAGTGCTTGCGGCGCCAATTGCCCCCGAGGCTGGCTTTTCGACTCCTCTGCGACCCCTGGCCTGCCTACAATTCACGATAACCACGTGCAGAACAAGAAATCCCCACATGGGTTAGAGAGAGAGAGAGAGAGAGAGAAGAGAGAGAGAGAGAGAATCTGGGCTAGAGAGAGAAAGTACTTGCGGCGCCTAGTTGCCCAGGAGTCTGGCTTTCAGCTCCTCTGCGACAGCGTCGATGAACTCTTCCGTGTTGAGGTACTGGTCCCGGGCGACCCTGCGCAAGGAACAAAGCCCCAAAAGGGTTCAGCGCACAGTTCACACGGGCATCGACCAGCACAATTTTGTGCGTTCATCACGACGATGCCGGGGCGCCTGGACGCATACCTGGATCCGTGGATGAGCAGGGCAAGGTCCTTGGTCATCTTCCCCGCCTCCACCACTCCGACGCATGCCGCTTCGAGCTTCTCGGAGAAGTCCAGCAGCCTGGCGTTGTCGTCCAGCCTCGCCCTGAAGATATATATATATATATCATCCACATCGTCAGCAAGAACACAATTTTCTTTTTTTTTAATCCGTTCATTCGAAGATACGGCCATTGAGGTGCTTGGCACCTGTGGGCGAGCCCTCGAGTCCAGGCGAAGATGGACGCGATGCTGTTGGTGCTCGTTTCGCCGCCTTTCTGGTGAACCCGGTAATGGCGGGTCACCGTGCCGTGGGCGGCCTCGGCTTCGATGGTCTTCCCGTCGGGGCATACGAGCACCGAGGTCATCAGCCCCAGGGACCCGAACCCTGCACCGGAGGCGCAGAGGTTGAGGACGGACTAGCGGCATGGTCTCACAGAGAGAGGCGCTGGAAGAAGAAAAGCCCGTACCTTGGGCTAGGAAGTCGCTCTGGACATCCCCGTCGTAGTTCTTGCAGGCCCAGACGTAGCCGCCCTCGCTCTTCAGAGCATAAGCGACCATGTCGTCGATGAGCCGGTGCTCGTACCTGAAAGACTTAAAGCGTCAGCAAGCAGGAGGCTGCAGCTGAGGAGAAGCGAGCCGAGGTCGCGCAGAAGTCGGCCAACCATATGCCTGCGGCTTCAAACTTGGACTTCCACTCGGCCTCGTACACCTCCTGGAATATGTCCTTGAACCTGCGGTTTGAACCCAGACGAGAAATGAGCAAGTGGAAGGGGGCCCGGTTGAAATCTGTGAAGCGAGACCGGAGTTTCTAAAATTACAGGAGCCATGAGCAGGATACGAATATGTGAGTACCTCCCATCGTATTTCTTCAATATGGTATTTTTTGTGCTCAGATAAAGTGGCCACTTCTTCTGGTAAGCAGTGTTCATGGATGCCTCAGCAAAGGAGCGAATGGACTGTGAGTGAGTTTGTGACGAGAAGAGAACCAGGCGGTCAGATACTGATCCTTAGCGAAAGCATCAAATATTGGAAGAAGAAATGGACAGAATCTGCACCTCGTCAGTGTTGTACATTGACAAAGCTACTCCTCCTTCGCCGGTGAAATTGAAAACTTCAAGCTCAACCTCCTCCTCTTTCCCCTCTAAAAGAGAAGAAAAAAAAAAAAAGTAGACATGCTTGAGATCCGATTCCAGTGTGGAAGATGGAGCCAGAAATCTCAAATAAGGGAAAGGCCATACCAAACACCAACTTCAGCTTTCCGGGTCCTTTGATAACTGCATCGGTTGCCCGATACTGATCACCAAAAGCATGCCTTCCGATGCATATGGGCTTAGTCCATCCTAAGGAAACAAAAAAAGAAATGAATAACAGTACAATGGAAACGTTTAAAATAAGAAAAATGAGCTGAGCATTTTCTGATACCTGGAACAAGACGAGGAACATTTTTGCAGATGATAGGTTCCCTGAACACCGTACCTATGACAAATACACAAAATGAGGATGATATGCAGCGAGAGTGATAACAGTGTAGGAAGTGAGAGGCATAGAACTAAGTTGTATGTCTCACCATTCAAAATGTTTCTGATTGTCCCATTAGGACTTTTCCACATAGCTTTCAGGTTGAACTCCTTCACACGAGCCTCATCTGCCAAGCAAATGAAATTAGAATTGCCAAGCAAGCATTAATCTCAATAAGCGATGGCATAGTAGCAGTAGGAAATAACCATATATTACTGTGCTAACCAAAGAGGATGTTCTCAGAAAATGTATGCGATACCTGGTGTTATTGTAGCACACTTGATCGCAACATTGTATCTGTCACAGGCAACAGACGGAAGTCAGTTGAAGAGCATCTCGCATTAGGGTTTTGGGACCATGAACAATCAGGGTAAAGGGTTAAGCCATCTCAATCAAACAGCATAGAATAGACCATGTGCCAATACAATGATTGTGCTAACGTGGAAATATACTCCACTTGTAATTTAGTGCCCAATTAATAGCAAGCTAAGATCACGGGCCTAAAAGGTGTTGGCATTCAACAGTTGTGGAACTTAGCTTTGGCCTTTCATACCTATCTTTACACACAAAAAGTAGGATTAAGATTCCCAAATATTAGCCACAAAGTTATGTCACTTGTTGTTGAGATAAAAATAACAAAGATCATCCATCGGACTACAAAACAGTGATCAGCTAAAACTTCATTAAAGGCAACGTTCAACTGTACTGTACGATTCAATGTTTTAAGTTGACAACTACCAAGAAATGACACGAAGGTCCCGTGAATAAATCCTTGCGACCCATTTAAAAACTGCAATACGAGAGTCACATGATGTGGAAAGACAGGTCTGACAAACTTTTAAAGGGTGTAAATGCACACTTAAGAAGGACTTGAATGCGACAGAGGGAGACAAACGTCCACTAAAATGGTTGAACCATACTTGAGTGTTGCTTCAGCACTCTCAACAGTTACTTTGTCATCAGTAGCATCACGGTGTGGAAGTCCCAGATCAAAGTACTTTATGTCCAAATCCAAGAACGGGAAGATCAGCTGCCAGATCCACCAGAAAACCACTTTTTAGCGGAAATATAAAGGGGACGTGCTATCACACAAGTTGATAGGAAAATTTGCATAAGAACAGAAAGAAGATAATCTTAATCACCTTGTCCTTGATAAATTCCCAGATAACACGAGTCATCTCATCGCCTGAGTTAAAAAAAATGGAACGGAAAGGAAAAGTTAGTAAGGAAAAACCGAGAGTTTTCAAACACCTTGTCTGAGAAGAAATGAAATGAAAAGAACGAACAAGCATCAGGGCAGTCATTCAAAGCTCAAAACTGCGTCGTCGTAGAAAACCTCCGATCAAAGGTGATAAGAAAATAGTACCAAATAAACTATATTTTCCACCCTACACAATCGACGTCATTACATCCATTCTTAAAAAGATGTGATGATTCGGAAAGACGTCGAGAGCAACCAAACATAAAGGGTCCTAGTTCACACGATCGGCGCCGAAAGGCCACAGATCTCAGCCGATCAGGTCGTAACCGAGGACAAATGAGATTAATGACGTTGATAAACAACCACCGCTGGGCAGTCATAGCACCCGGAAGACTCGGAATCTCTACGAGGATAACTTGAGACAAAAGATCGCGAAGAAGATCGACGGGAAGATAAAACCGCAACGGGAACCGAAGGTTGACTCAAAAGAAGCATCTCAGGGGGGCCGCCCTTACCGTCCATCTCCACGATCGGGTTGGCGACCTTGATCTTCTCGAAAGCCATGGCGATCAGATCTACGGGAGAACAGCCGAGACGGAGACAAGGAACTCGCCGGGAACGCCCACCAACCTCGGCAAAGTGCAGAGCGGAACGAGGGTGCGGCGACGAGGCGAAATGGAAATGAGATTATTCAAACCTTTATATTCAGATCGGTCAAACAAGATAGTTTTGATGGTCTGAATGAGATGAACCTCAACTATTCATTAATTTACCAAAATGCCACATATCCAGAAAGACGTAATCGTTGAAAATCGTGGGTCATCGGACGGCGGAGATTTGCCGGTCAGCGGATGAGTAGTGCCGTAATTTAATGCGTCCGGCTGGACATTGAGTCGACCGAGTTGGGACGGATCGGCGGGCGGACCGGTCGGGAGGGCATCCCACCTAACGCGGCCCCAGCTGCTGGTCAGCCGAAGCACCCCGTGGACCTATATGTAAAGCCAACGGGCCCCAGCTTCAACCAACAGGGTGGGCCCACCCTCATGTTATGATATTTTAGGAAATATATCAACTATATAAATTTATACTTATATTGTTACAAACAGAGCTATATTTTTGTGAGAAAAAACAATGGTTTGTGACGGGAGCAGTTGACCATTTTATTCAAACCCGTCCATGTGGGCCCATGCCCGGACGGGGCAATACGTGATTAAATTAGAAAACTTTCCTGATCCAACGGATGAGACCTGCAGATGAACCGTCCTTGTTTGGAAATCATTCATTAATTCAGCGAAATTGGTCATAAATAATTTATACATATATGTACTTTATGTGAATAACTATAGCCAATTAAAGAAATGGATAATTTTTTCGCTGACAAGTGATGCCATGAACTAATTCAAAGGAGGGTCTGATTGGTCAACGGGAATTCGACTCGGAAAAAATCCAAAGAACGAATCGTGGAGGTTCACCTTCTGGCTCGAGGGTTGACCTGATGCTAGTAGCTGAGCACGAGAGTTAATCATAGACGTTTTCATATCGATATATATATATATAGATCAGGTGGTTGACCTCGAATGGAAGGACCGGGAGAGATTACGCCTTTCAACGGGGCTTTCGACCAGTGTGCGGTGTCGTAGCAGCGGGATAGGCGAATCCTGTTGGCCGACGATGGCGGCGGGGCGGTGGATCCTCCGTCAGATGCTGAGCCTTGTTCTCCGCCGGCCGGCGGTGGAAGAGAATCAGAAGGGCGGCCGCACGAGCGCTACGATTCTTCTCCGCGCACAACCGAATCTGGGGTCGATATTCTGCTGATGAATTTCGGGGCATAGGAAAAGGGAGATGAAGTGTAGAGGCCGTCTCGCTGACTACCAGAACGACCTCCAGGAAGATCCCCCGCCTAGGTCTTCTCACCGTCCAGATCAGATCGGCGCCTACCACGGTCGGTGGAGCCGTCCCGTGCTGCGGTGGCCGGTGGCGAGTCACGTGGCCAGGCCGGCCCCGAGCAATGGCGGCGTCCCTTAGCACGGAGTGGAGGCGAGGTCGCGGGACGACTACTCGAGATCATCATCATCATCATCATCATCATCATCATCATCACAGAGAAGAAGGTCGATCCGACGATTCCATCTCTCCTTCCGCGCAGTCGATCCGAGGACACCGAGAGCCGGCTGCAAACTCATCGCAGGACCGATTCCCCGTGGTTTCTTCACGGGGAAGACAGCTAATCCTCTCGAGATCTCAGCCACCGATCAACCACCGCAAGCCGGAGACGGATCCGCAGAAGCAAGCCCTCGAAGGTGGAAACCCTCCGCCACATTGATGGAGACCCTCGGGAGCCACTGCACACACAATACATACACAGACGCAGACGTACATCGGAGGGAATCCTGAAATAAATTGGGAGAGCCGCCACCAAAGGGGAACGGCGGCCATTTTCGAATCTGACCGCCCGCCCCGCCGCCTTCCCCCGCCTGGTTTTTCCCCCTTCCCGCCATTGGACGGGGAAGAAGAAGGGGGACAAGGACAAGGACGGGGTTTCCCTCGTCGTCTGAGTCCTAACCACCTCCCACGTGTGCGCGGGCGCACGTTCTCTCGCACGCTCGCAACCCATCCCCTTCCTCCGCTTCCCCCGTCTTCTCGGACCGAAATAAAAGGAAGCCGTGGTGACGGAGGCGGAATCGGGAAAGGGGCGGGGAGAAGGCGGTCCGTCGGATGGCCGCGCCCGCCCATCTCCTCCGTCTGTTGCCGCGTCATTGCAGATTTGTAGTCGGAAGCGGAGGCAGTTAGGAGAGAGAAAGGAAGAAGATTGGTGGTGCCTTCGGAGGTCTTCCCCCCTCTCTCTCTTGCTGTGCTTCTTGGGGTCCCCAATCCGGGTGTCTTCTCCTGTTGGAATTCCCCTCCTTCCGGAATTATCCGCAGAGGATCAGGGGCTCTGGTGGTTCTGATCTCGGGGCGCCATTGGGTCGCTTTCCTCTCCCCGGCAGGTTTCTCCTTCGGCCCTACGATTCTGGTGATCTCTGCGTCTTGCAGGGATTAGGGTTTGGATGTGGCGCCTACGAGGATGATAATTAAGCGGGAGACGAGATCGAGAATGCCGAATCTGCAGCGGTGCCCGACCGTTGCGGCGGCGTTCTCAACCGGCGACGAGGACGGCGGCGGGGAGGCCGGCGATGGTTGCCGGAAGAGGAAGAGAGAGGGCGGCGGGTTCCACCCGCTGGAGATGCTCGGCGGCGCAGCCGCCGCGCGGAGCGAGCTCGCTGAGGAGGGTTGCTGCCCCCCGCGGGTCTTCGTGGACGACGATCACGAGGACTTCAGTAGTGTCGCGGCGCCCGCCTCGTCGCGGTGCTCCGAGGTCTCGATTTGCTCGGGGGAGGTGGAGTCTGAGTCGAGAATCGGCCCGCGGAGGGAGGAGGATGCTGGTCGAGCGGCCGGAGACGAGGAGGCTCCGGCGGGGGCGGCTGGGCCGCGGCCGCCGGTTGTTAAGACGTCGCGGGGCCGAGTTCAAGTTCTCCCTTCGAGATTCAACGATTCCGTTCTTCTTGACCCCTGGAAGAAGGAGAAGCAGAAGTCGAAGGCTTTGAATGCAGGTCCCTGCGGAGGGGAAGGGCCCCATATGGCAAAAGAGGCCTATGGACCAAAGTTAATCCCCGACGCCGGAGACCCCAATCTGCTGGGATTGGTGAAAGAACAATGCTACTCAGCCCGGGGAATCGTGGGTATGAAGAAGTCTACTTCCCGGAGCACTCTTACTTCACTTCACGAGGCAGCGCTCGAGACGCAAATTAGGCCCCAGAAGCGAATGAAGGTGGAGCCACAGGACCGCCTCGAACCAATGCTCAGGGAGAGGTGGCTGTCATTGGAGCATCCTGAACGGAGGAAGGACTTCTATTTTCTGGAGGACTTCGTCTGTGGGGACATCGTATGGGCAAAGAGCGGGAAAAGGTACCCCACATGGCCTGCAGTTGTAATCGATCCACTCCGGCAAGCACCTCAGAGTGTGTTGAACTCATGCATCGCCAGAACTCTTTGCGTAATGTTCTTTGGGTACTCTGGCAACGGACACGAAAGGGTAAATTCACTAAAATTCAATGTCTTATTCTTTTGCATGGACGATCTCTATGATGTCCTTGTTGAATCACAGACATTTAATAATTCAAGTTTAGTTTCCTTGATTGTGTGCAAATTGGAGTAAGCAGGACTATGCGTGGGTGAGGCAGGGGTCAATCTTTCCGTTCGTAGATTATTTGGACAGGTCAGTCCTCTGCAATTACACTAAGAAAGCTTGTTAATAAAGGGCATCTGATTGAGTTGTTTGCTTTATATCAGATTCCAGGGGCAGACCCAATTGCACAAGAGCAAACCTAGTGACTTCCGTATGGCTATAGAGGAGGCTTTCTTGGCGGAGCATGGCTTTATGGCAATGCAGATGGAGGACAGGAATACTGCTGGGCAACCTGCTTATTCCCAGCATGTGCAGGAGGCCAGTGACTCTAACCAGGATCTGGACTGTCAATCACATGCCCAGGTAAGCTGACTGCACGCTCATATTATTTTACTTGCTGATTCACGATAGCACGGTGCTAGATCTCCCGGAGTCAAAAACGGTCGTTTGAGTATGCACCACTGGTTTATGAACTCTGCAAGCCAATTTCATGCGGCCATGTGGGGGCTGTACGAAATGGATTTTTAGTTTGTCTCTTGAATATACAGAAACCTCGGAAGTGATATGATGGACTCCAGTGGCTAAGTAGAGCGGCCTGCCTATTTCATTTTCTTATGTTGTTATTCTTTATATTTTTTTGTTGTCTGGATAACTTTCTTTTCGGAACCTTTTTTTCCTTCGGTTGAATTAATTCACTGTAGAAGGCATATAAATTCATAGTCTATTTCTTGTAGTTTGAACAAGAAAAATTTCTACATTGTTTGAATTTACAAGTGTATTATCTTTTTCAGGTTGTTAAGAAGTCAAAGTCGCATTGTCAGAGCTGTGGTTCAAGCCTGCCATTCAAAAGTACAAAAAAGGTCAAGGGTGGATCAGAACAATTACTGTGCAGGCACTGTACTAAGGTTCACATACTTCCAACATGAGCTATTGTAATAGAATATATTTTTTCATCTATTATTTCACAGGAGCGTTTGATTTATTTGTCTTCCTCATGCTAGCTGCTGAAGTCTAAACAGTACTGTGGCATTTGCAAGAAGATATGGCATCATACAGATGGTGGACGCTGGGTAAGATCAACAATGGCGCATCGTTTTGGTTGTTTTTCTTCTCCAGAATGGTTTATATTTATTAATTTCTGTTCGGTGATTCACTAGGTTCGTTGTGATGGATGTAAGGTGTGGGTCCATGCAGAATGTGACAAAATTTGCAGTAGCCACTTCAAGGTTTACTGTCCCCTTAACGTGGATGATGTTTCTCGCTATGATTAATGATATTTTATTGCATTGCGTATCAAGTACTAATTGAGTTTTCTCTGTGTCAAAGGACCTAGAAAAGGCAGATTATTTCTGCCCTGAGTGCAAGGGAAAATACAATTTTGAATCATCAGATACAGAGAAGAAGCCCCTGCAAAGAAGGTGATGAACTTGATTTCTTTGTTTAACTTCTATTTGGCAACTAGTTGTGGGCTAGGATGAAAGTTATTCCATTTTGAAGCGCGAAAATATTGTTTGACAAGCATTAACCTTATGTACAAATATTCTATCAGATGGCTGATTACTTGAACAGCTATGCAGTCATAATTTTCATTTATTTATGTACTGATGATGCTACTTTTTAAACAGACACGATGATGTCAATATACAAGACTCCCAACCTGAAATGGTCGCTGTTTGCTGTTATGGTATGGAAGGGATGTATTTACCGAGACAGCATTTGTAAGTACCAGACAAGGAATTGATGGCTGCATAGTCTCATTGAAAACGAGTAAATTAAATTAGAGCATTTCTGCACATTCTTCTGTTTATAATTGAAGTCCCGTTTCATTTATACCGGTTTTTCCAGTTTTTTGCGATTTTCTTTCAATGCGACGACTAAACAACCTGTGTTGATACACAGGTTGTTGTAGCCAGTTTTATCTGAAACGCATGAAATAAGACCTTTTCAAGTGGTTCTTTTGGTGTTATGTGAAATGTGCGCTAATGCACCTGTTTCTGGTTGTGTGTAGGCCTCGGGATGTTGTTTTGCTTTGGCGCTAAAAAGATCTTACGCATTCTTTTATTTCCCTTGGAATTATGTTTGGCATGTAGCGACTGAAACCTGAGAAGCAGACTGTTGGATTGTCAACATTCTCTGAAAAGCAGAATGGGTCACCTAAGTCAAGTTTTCGAGTGTCTGCGTGTAAAGCATCGATAATCGCTCCGCTCACATGATTTCGAATCCCGTCCAAGTATTGGGAAAATCAGTAGAATTCACTGGTTCTAAAAGATACCCTTGTCTCCCTTGTACAGGTCTATACTAAGTGGAAATAGGCAGACATAGCCTAAATGCTGATCTTCTTTTTAAGTTTTTGGGGCCTGCGTTTTGTTCTCATGTACTCTATATATATTGCGTTTTATTCCCACAATTTGTTCGTGCGAAATTTCCTCTAATATTGTTGCTGTTCTCATGTACTCTATATATATTGCGTATAATTCTCATGTCCATTCTTCTACATATGTACATTGTTGCTATTTATTCTGATATGTAGAAGAAAGGTCGAGCTTCTCAGAAAATGTTTTTTCTTTTTCCTCTTTTGTTTAATTTAGGTTACTTTTCCTCTTTCTCTGTGAATTATAATTTGTCCTTTAATGTTTTATTCCCTCTATCCTCTATTCTCAGACATATTTTTGTGCATTTGTATTGTATGTACTTTTGGGTCACTAAACTAGCATGATACTTCCCAGAAGAATGGATGAATCAACCAGGCTTAGGCCGTTGAAATTGAACTTAATTTTGACATGGAATGCTCATCTTATTCGTAGTTATGCTGATCGATTTTTCGTGTTTTGATCATGTTCTAGAGTTGTTTGTCAATGTGGAGTATGTGGGACGGAGAAGCGGAGTCTTAGTGAATGGGAGCGGCATACTGGTTCAAGAAGCAAAAACTGGAAGACTAGTGTGAAGGTCAAAGATTCCATGCAACCACTGGAAAAATGGGTTCGTATTTAATGTGCTGGATGACATCCCACTTTATAAAAGCAGCAGTTTCTTTTAATACATTGGCGGGATGTTAGACATTTTAAAAATACCTCCTTGCTCTCCACATCTTGCTCTTTTTTCTTTGGCAAAGCCGGATTATTCTGCGGATATGCACACAGTGTAAAACTAAATTGAGCTTTATTAAAATTCTAGATGCTCTTTTTCAATACCACATAGCTGTTTAACAATGCACGTTTTATGTATTGTTTATCTTCTCTTTAGATTGAAGAGAACCGCACGTATGAATGGATAATTGGAGCTAAGCGTCCATCTCCAAAACTAAGGAAACAGAAGTTACTTGATTTCCTGCATGGTAAGTATACTTGATTATCTAAAATGCTTGCTTTGCCTTATGCCCTGGAGAATTTATGGGTCATAATCAACTGGGAGTTATGGTTTCACATCAACAGAAAGGTATGACCCGGTCTATGCTAAGTGGACAACGGAGCGCTGTGCAATCTGTAGATGGGTTGAAGACTGGGATTACAATAAAATCATCATTTGTAATAGGTATGATTCCACGTTTACTCTATTTTTGCCAGGTCAGCTGGCTCCCTTTTGTACGGTGAAGGATAATTTGTCTTCTGTTTTGAGAAAGGAGTTCAGATATGAATCCATTGGTATATGTATTTCAGATGTCAAATAGCCGTTCATCAGGAATGTTATGGGGCCAGAAACATCCGTGATTTCACTTCTTGGGTCTGCAGAGCATGTGAGACACCTCACATCAGACGGGAGTGTTGCCTATGTCCAGTGAAAGGTATCTTCCTACTTCGTCTTGCTGCATATTATAGCTGACAGGAGGTTTTCTTTAAAGATTTCGTGTGTATTATTTTCAAATTTTAAGCACATTTTCATCTTTTAATTTTTCAGATTCTTTTATCTCCGCCTGTTGTGTAACTCAATATTTTAACGTGTACGTTATCTCCTTCATGTTTAATCATTGCTCTGACATCTAGTACTCGTACTCTCTCTAGGTGGTGCTTTGAAGCCAACAGATGTCGATGGTCTTTGGGTCCATGTCACATGTGCTTGGTTTCAACCAGAAGTGTCCTTTTCGAGCGATGAGTTGATGGAACCTGCTACGGGCATACTGAACATCCCCTCGCAATCCTTTGCCAAGGTTTAAAGATGTTACCTGAGACTAATCTTTCATTGGCTGAAGCTATTTCTTCTGGTCAAAGGTTCTAACTCTGCTGCTCTGTTTCTTGTGCATTCAGACCTGTGTAGTTTGCAAGCAAGTGCATGGATCCTGTACACAATGTTATAGGTGTTCAACTTATTATCATGCAATGTGTGCATCAAGGGCTGGATACCGCATGGAGGTAGGCTATTGGGATCGTTGTGTTTTTTTTTTTTTTGTGCAGATTATTACATGAGATACCTTAATACGATGTGCCTTGATCAGTCTTCAAAATTTGAATCTTAGATGCTATCCTTTTTATGCTGGTGGGAGAGTTGTGAATTTTAAGTTAATATAATCGTAGTAGTGTTAGCTCCACCCTCTATCCATCCCATGTCAGAATCTTCCTACACTTCACAGGAACCACAAAGGCAGAACTGACCATTGTTTAATAGCTGGTTTATCACGTACCCTTCAACCCATTCGATTTCTTAAACGATACAAACAAATAATCCTCTCAACTTATTTCTTGTTACGCTGTGCTTTATGATGAACTAATATCTGCCCCTTGCCGTTGTTGATGGATTGCAGTTGCATTGCACGGAGAAGAACGGGAGACAGACGACAAAAATGGTTTCCTATTGTTCTCATCACAGGTGAGAGATCGTCAATTCATGTCTTCATCGAATCCCCAGTTGCTCGATCAATCTGGCGATCAGTGGGCCTCGTTGGGCGTTGAACGATGGTTTTTTTTTTTTTTTTGTGTGCCTGTTCTTTTTTATCTTACATGTTCCAAGTTGTGATTTCATGATTTGTTTCTATTTAGGGCTCCTAATCCAGATACTGTTCTAGTGATACAAACCCCTCTTGGGGTTTTTTCCACGAAAAGTATGCTCCAGAACAAGGAAAAACGAGCGTGCTCACGATCAATCAGGAAGGACACCGAACGCCAGTTGGTGTTGCCGGCACTCAATTCCGCTGCGTCTTGTTCTTCCTCTGCAAGGTGCCGAGTGTACGCGAAGATGGAGATCAAGGTACGCTGTGCTGGAAGCTTGTTTTTGAGCGACAATCATCGACTGCCATTAAATCTCAGTTTCTTGAAATCTGATGTCCTTGATCTACCGCTGTCGTGTTGGAAGGAGGATCATGGTATTTTTGCATCTACCCAAAATAATTAAATGGTTTCATGAACAGAGGCAATGGCTGCCGCTGTACCTTTTTGATCTTCAGGATCTCGCTGTCAAATGTCAACAAGCAGCAACAATCCCTCCTTTTTTTTTTCCCCTGCGAATGATTAATATTTCTTAAAATAACAGTCTGCATTTGTTTCTCAATCCGTGCCTCCCGTTCCTTTTCAGCCAAGGGGAACCGAGGCGTTAGCTCACCTCCTGATGGGGCCTCGCCATCACAGCCTAGATGCGATCGAGCATCTGAATCCAGCCAAGGTATTCTTCGGGATCATTTCCCAGAGAAGATAAGATTTTTGGAGCGAATTGTGCTTCTGATGTGGGCATCTCTCAGGTTATTAACTGACCTGCTCCTCTTCAAACAGGATGAGATGGCTTCCAGACCATTCTCCTCCTTCAGAGACCGCCTCTACTACTTACAGGCCACAGAGAAAAACAGAGTCTGCTTCGGTAAATCGGGCATCCATGGGTGGGGCCTCTTCGCTCGGAGGAACATCCAGGAAGGAGAGATGGTAATCTTCTGAGCTGGGTCCGAGTCAAAATGGGATCTTGTTCTTCTGCGGGGTCGATCTGGTCTGACCCACCTCATCTGGCTCTCAGGTCATCGAGTACCGGGGCGAGCAGGTGCGACGCAGCGTGGCCGATCTGAGAGAGGCGCGCTACCGCCAGGAAGGCAAAGACTGCTACGTGAGTTGCTCTTTCTCTTGCCATTTCTAGTCATCCGCTGTTCTGTTCTTCAGCAGTTTGACCCATTTCTAGTGTTTAATCTTCACTCCATGTGGTTTGACTTTTGTTCCTCGGTTTTTCTTCTTCTTTTTGTGGAAACGAGCAGCTGTTTAAGATCAGCGAAGAAGTTGTCGTCGATGCTACGGACAAGGGCAACATCGCCCGTCTGATTAACCATTCTGTAGGTTTCTCCTTAGAACAACTCTCGCTTCGGAACTGATTTCTTTCTCTCTCTAAATATGTGTAAATATATTTACAGTGCATGCCCAACTGCTACTCGAGGATCATGAACGTGAGTGACGAAGAACAGCGAATAGTGCTCATCGCCAAGACAAAGGTTTCTGCAGGCGAAGAGCTAACGTACCATCCTCACCTCTTCTCTTTCTCTCTCTTCTTACCACGCATGCTCTTCATATAATCCAGCTCTTAATGTAAGATGAGAGAGAGAGAGAGAGAGAGAGAGAGAGAGAGAGAGAGAGAGAGAGAGAGAGAGAGAGAGAGAGAGCACTGAGGGTCCATGCTGAGAGATGTGGGTCGATTCTCAATGTTTGCAGGTACGACTACCTGTTCGACCCCGACGAAGGCGAGGAGTGCAAGGTTCCCTGCCTGTGCGGAGCGCCGAACTGCCGCAAGTTCATGAACTAGCCGAAGAAGAAGAAGAAGAAGAAGAGAGAGAAAGCGCGGAGGATCATTGCTTTGGCCGCGGAGATCCCATCAGAGAGAAAGAAATTTGTATTTTTTTCTTCTTTTTTCTTTTTTGGCTGCCCAATTTGTTGGTTCATCGCTGATTTTTTCCGAGTTCAATAATGAAGCTCAGGGCATTAACACGGCGGCCTTTCTGTATGTAAATTCCCTTGCCTCTCTCTCTCTCTCTCAGATGGGGGTGGGGTGGGTTCGGGGCCCGGCCCAATTTGAGGAGGGCCGGCCCAATCAGATAATGGGCTTGTGAATGATGGTATTTATTGTGATTGGGAAAATGGATAATTCTTAGATATGTTTCGAACTGGGGTGGCACGTGCGGCGGGAGTGTGAGCACGTGCCGTCGTGGATCGTCACGGGGTGGAGGGGAGGGGGTGAGGAGTGGAGGCGCCGCCAGAGGGCCCAGTATTTGTTTGAGAGACGGCTCGCAAGGCCAGAGGAACTACCGCGGGCGGAGACGATCGGCGGGGGCAAGGTCAAGAAGGTTCACCCGCCCGCTCTCTCGTTCGAGGCTGCTCTGCCTCCCGCGATTCCCCGGAGAACGCAGTAGCAGCAGCCGCAGCAGCTCGGGCGTCTGTCCTCGCCGCCGCTCGCTTGGCCGGCGGCGTCTCGTCTGCCTGGGCGGTGAGTTGATGCCGCTGGGTTTCTACTGATTTTCCGTCTCCGGGAGGATAATAGTTCGTCCTGCTGGTTTTTTCGGTGATTGGGGTGCGGGTGGGGGGGATTGTTGTTTTTGGTGTTGTGTTCCGTCGTCGATCTGAAATTGGGGGCTAGGGCTTGCCGGGGGAGACATGCCGCGGAGTTCTCGCCACGAGTCGTCGCACAGGGGGCACGGGCGAAGTTCGAGGGATGCCAGGGAGCGGTCGGATTCCGAGGAGGAGGAGACGTCGAGGGAGCGGAAGTCGAGGGAGGCTTCTGTGGCTGCTGAGTCGGAGAAGCGGAAGAGCTCCTCTTCGTCCCTGCGTTCCCAGGGGAAAGGGGTTTCGGGAACTGAGAATGGGGACTATGGCGGTGGTCACGGTGGAAAGAAGAAAGACAGGCACGCAGACTCGGCCTCCCCTGCCGACCGATGCGATGATGGCGACGAGCAGGACAGCTTGGATGAGGCGGAGATGAAGGTGGAAGATCTCGGACACCTGGACCCGGATGAGATGGCCAGAACGAAGGTCCCGACTGTCGAATCAAAAACTAGGTCTAGCAGACGGCACGAAAGTTCCAGCGATAGAAAGAACGACTCTGGCAAGCGGAGGTCGGAGAAAGACTACAGCCGAAGAGAGAGCAGTACTCATCATAAGGACGGGAAGGACAGGGACAGGGAGCACGGATCGGAGAGGGTCCGGGAGCGTGAGTCAGAGAGGTACAAAGACAGCGGTCTGGAGAGGGGCAGAGATAGTCGGTCTGAGAAGGAAAGAGAACGGGGTTCAGAGAGAGATAAGAAAAATCAGGATGCCAGGCGCGACAGATCGGAGGATACATCCACTAGAAAGAGGGGTGGTACAGCAAGCAGCTTGGAGGAAGAATATGCAACGAAGAGAGATGTGGAAAGTGACGGTAAGTTAAATTTAAATTTTATTGGGTATCTGAGATTCTTTCGTACTTCAAATGTCATTGTAGACTCATTCTTTAAAACGATCTGCATATTGTTTAGTGAGTACATGATGTTTACTACATTGAATTTTTAATTCTAAAAACTACGGTGCAGATTAAATTATTCTCGAGCATGGTGTAATACAGAACAAAGAGAATGAAAAGATCAGTGGGTTAACAATGCCAATCACAAGCAAGATTTTGAAAAGAGAAAATTAGACAGATCTGGATAATGCCATTTGGGTTTGACTTTTCCTGCCTTAGGCATTAGTCTCCCCTACTGCACTAGAGCTTTATCCCAGTAAGAAATTAAATTGTGGTGTTAAAAACTCTTATGAGTTTTTGGTACATATAGAACTATTGAAATGACATAGTAAAGAAAAAGTAAAGAGAAGGCAAACTTGTGGGGATGATATTTGTTATTTGTGCTTAAGGGCAAGATATCCTTTCAGTGGTATTAAATTTGGCGTTAAGAACCTTCCAGCTTTTATTTTCTTCAGCAATTTGATGGAGGAGCGTTTGCATGTTGAACTAATTTTGGAAAGAACTACCACTGTTTTCATTGTGCGGGGTTTAGTTTGGGCTTGTCCTGGGTCAAGGATTTTTTAGGCCGTAAGAATCAAATGCCGTAGGAACCGCTTCAGGAGTCCGGCCTGATCCACCCAACAAACCCAACATGTTTCATGCATTTTGATCGTGGTGGAGAGTTAATGTCATTACAGAAGTAGATGCAGAGGGAGATAAAAATGGGCAATAGAGGAACAGGATGACAGGAGATTGAGGGGATGACATTCGGGTGATGAGGCACGACCAAAGGGAGGAGTGTCTTGAAGGAGGTGGATGTTAAAAAAGAAGGAAAGGGAATCTCTTAATGGTGCCAGCTGGATTTTTCATGAAAGGCTTAGTGATGATGGTTTCAATAGATAAGGCAGCTTAAAAAACTTGTGAAAAGGGTTGGCTTTAGCATTTAGGTACGATGGATTTTCAGCTTCCATGGTAGGTAGGTTATTAATAATGTGGTCAAGCGCCTAGCGATTTTCCAACTCTTTAGTCTTCTCCATTTCGTCTTGTCTCTCAGTATTATTTTAAGACCTAACCATAAATGGTGGACTTCAAAGCCCGAAAAATGTTTTTGAGGCTTCCATGATATTTTGTTCTTCTGTCCCCCTACAATATCACGCCATAGAGTGAGATCAGTGGCACATGATCATTCATTTGAAGAATGCGTTTGTCTAACTTTTCTATGAGGAAAGAATCATGTCTGTACGAATTAGGATTAGATTGCCTCACATGTGAGACACTTTAAAAGTTGACCGTACCGTGTTCTGTATAATTATTCTTGCTTGACCTTCCCATTCTGCAGTAGGGACTTCTCTCCATTCAGATGATGGGTTGCTTTGTTGAATCTCTTACTATATACTGACAATTCAGAATCCGATCAGCTGGCTGGATAAACGACTGCCAACATGATCCTGTTATGGATGCCATGTTCCTAAATTGACCTGAATTGGCCAACTCTTCTCCCAGCTTTTTATTATAGTGGGTACGAATTGTCCAATTACAATACAATTCGCTGCTGTTCCAACTGTGTTGTGTAACTCTAGTTTATGGATTGTTTGATCAGATGTTGAATTTATTTTTATCCAAGAGTGGACAAGACCCATTTATTTAGGCAACATATTGTGGTTCCATTGAAAGTTGGCGTATGACTCTTAGTGAATATCATGGATGAGTTATGGATAAATAAAGAAAAAGGTTGGAGATCATGATGACGAAGCCCTCTGTTGTTGGAGTTACGTGTGTAAATACTTTTTGTGTGCTATCTTATTTTTAAATTCGTACATTGTACCCCCACCATAAAACTTGTCAGTTTTAAAGCTTTCCAATTCTGAACGGAAGGCCGAATTAGCCTGGCGGTTTCAGGCAATTCTGAATGTTTCCCAATTTAGCTATCTTTTATTCATCATTCTCAGAATATGGGTGTAGGGCAATGGCGAAAGAAGAGAAGATAACTTGATACTGAACTCATTTCTGTTTTGCTCGGTTTGTATCAGAAAATGGGGAGACAAGGTTCTAGTGCGATAGTTTACGTTATAAGAGATGAAAACTTTGATTGACGTTTCTAAACGAAATTTTATATTTCGTTTTGATTTGCAGCACAGTCAATATGATTCACAGAAAATTTATGCACTATTGAAGTTAATCTCCTGATTAGTTGCATTCGGGTGCCCGACATATGTTGTTAATATTCTCTCTAGCATGGGTCGTACACATTGCTTATCTTGTCTAGAATGGGTCGTACTACCAAATGACAGAAAAGATAAAGGTTCATGGAAATTGACTTTAACTTTATGCATTCTCTACGCACCAGTATCCATCTGAACTGCTATTTTGTTTTATTTTTTTTCTTTTTTTCGTTGTCACCTCTCAGTTGAAAAGATGTCTAGCGTTTGTTGAGACACTTCGTGGGTTGTTCTATCTCAACTCATCGAACACGTTTTCTAGTAAACAAAGGGCTCTTCCAAACTTATTTTTGACAGAAAGCTGATTAGGGGTGTTTTTGTTACCATATACGAATGGTTGGCATTTGATCTATTTTCTTTATTTTTAAAAATTCTGAACAGTGAAGAAAGAGAACATAATATCTCAATGAGATCCCGACATTCGTCTCTTCAGTTTTGTTTGTCATTGCGGAGCGTTGTACGTTTAAGTTTTTGTTTAATTGTCTGCTAAGAGTTGAAACTGCCAGCTTCTCTCGATTATCTTGTAGTGAAGCACGGAACTACAGAATGCACCTTTTTGAAATCGAATTTTGTTTCATTTTTGAATTTTTTGCTGCTAGTGAAACTGGGCTTTTAGGATATGCCTTGTATTCTTTGAAGACGTACATTATCTGGGTTTTATCTGTTGCCTTAGAGCTGTCCATGGCAAAAAATGTTCTCATGAGTCGAAATGTTTTGATTTGTATTTCTTTTCTTTCCTTGTCAAAATATTTGATGATCAATTTTGACAAGGAAAGATGTCCAATTGGTTAGTTGCTTCGTCAATTTTATTTTTTAAGCCAAGGCCCAACTTTCCCCAGATTTTCATAGGGTTTTCATCATACTGATTTCAGCCAGATGTTTTAAGCCAGTGTGCATTATGAACTTTTGTGACATGATTCATTGCTAATTCGTTTTAAAGTGTTTTATGTAGTCACCATCGCATCGAATCCCATTCCCACCATTTTAAAGTGGAATATTTAATGCTTATTGATTGTTAAGTGGGTATTGATAATTTGATTACTGCATGAATTTGTGCTGCCATATTTACTTGTATTATCTCTTTCCAAGTTTTGTAACTTGTAGTTCAGGCCACATAATTGACACAATGTTATGATTATTCTTTCAGCAATGGCAAGCATATAATGCAGTTTTCTGGGCTTTAGTCACAATATCCAGTTTATTTGTTTCCTTAATTTGCATTATATATTAGGATATAGAGTATTTGTCCCAAGCAATACTTTTTTGACTGGTTTGCATTATTATTTAGAGGGAATAATAGTTTTTTTTGTACTTTTCGTGCTTTAACTTATCGATTTCAATTATTTTGTGCTATTTTTTCCCCTTCAGACTGGCAAGTGGAAGATGAACTCCATAGCGCCGAACTAGAGAAAGAGGTGGAGAAACAGGATCCAAAGAGAAGAGATGACCTTCGAGACTGCCAAGATGGTGAAAATAACGATGCAGTTCTCTTGAAAAATGATAAATCTCAGGGAGAATCAAGAGATGGAGAAGATAAGCGATCGCATTCCAAGGAAAATCGCACGAAAAATGGGAGTCAAAAGGATGAGAAGCACAGGGATGGAAGTCATCGAGACAGGCACAAGGATGATGGAAGCCATAGAGACAAATACAGAGATGAGGGAAGTTATAAAGACAAGTACAGAGATGATGGAAGTTATAGAGAAAAGCGCAGAGATGACAAGGTGAAGGATGATTACTCAAGAGACCATAACAGTAGCAGGTCCCATGGTAAGCATCACAGGGATGACAAGAAGTCTGAGAGTGCCTACAAGAAAAGCAAGCACCATGACAGCGACTATGATGGCAGCCCTTATGCTGATGACCGTGACAGCAAATACAGGGACGGCAGAGGAAGAAAACGGCCTTCTGATGAAGGCGACGAACATGTTGATGCTAAGTCGAGGAGTGCAAAGGAACCTCGTGCGAACTTGGAGAGAAGTGCATCAAATAGCTTTAATGTAGATCGCAGCAGTGACAGAGATAGGCAAGAAGATGTTCAGGACAGGACTGATTCCCAATATAGCCAACCAAAGGGCTCTCCCAGTTCAAGTGCTCAACATTCCAGGGATCTGAATCGGTATTTTTCCTCTCTCTCTCTCTCTCTCTCTTGTTTTGTGAAGCTAGTTATACTTCGTGATCAGCTTTTTGGGTGTGCTTATTCTGTGCATATAACCTCAATTACATAGGATGTAATCGAAATGCCCGCATTAAAAACTTCTCTACTTGACAGCTATCAGACAAATTCTTCATCCAAACGGGTTCCACTTTAGGTTAAATCATGGTTTTTGCAAAGCTAGTTTTGTAAAGAAAACTTTTCTGGCAACTGCGGAGAGAAACAATAATTCTTTAGAAGCCCATGCCTTTTACAGTGACTTCTCCCCAATCCTCCTATCTAAAGGAGGGCATTCTTCTGCGTCAAAGTGTTCATCGTACTGTTCACTTTTTTAGAAAGGTGAACATCCTGAATTATCAAGGAATTCTGTCCTCATCCGTTCTTGGTCTTCCCTTGTTCATGCGTAGTTCCAAGCAGGCGGAAGCCACGGGAGGGAGCTCCTTGTCTGAGGAGAGACCTCGCCCTGTCACAGCTTCAACAGGGGAGACGATCACCTCCCCGGCATCCCTTGGAAAGGCCTCTGAGCCGCGGTCTCTGGAGAGGAGCAGTGCGAGGGAGGAGAAGCGTGCGAATGAGTCGTCGATCAGAAGCGCCTCTTCTTCAAAACACGACAGAAGCCCCAGGCCTGATCGCCTGGGCTCGCCTTCTCAGTTGACCGAGAAAACCCCCTCCGCGGCAAGTGACCGGCGGCGGTCAAGCAGGAGCGGCGTGAGGCACAATAGCCTCGACGGCGAGGACTCTGGGCAGAGGAGCAGCATCTCCAAGGAAGACATGGAGAAACCCATCGCCGACGACCGCTCTCAGGCAGACCCCAACAGCAGCTACTCAGGACCCATCGGTCTATCTCCATTCTCCAGAGCTGACAGCTTCTCCGGCGGCTTCCCAGGCCATCTCTCCCCAGGCATGCGGTTTGGAATGGACAGCCCGGGTCTGGCCTCCTTTGACGAAGATGGATCGTTCAAGGGCGGCGCTCGCTACAAGCGGAGCATGGATCTCAGCATGAACCGAGCCCAGGGGAATATCTGGAAAGGCGTCCACAGCTGGCCTTCCCCGGCAGTGAACGGGTTCATCCCCTTCCAGCACATGCCGCCGCCCGGCGGGTTTCTCCAGCAGTTCCCTCCATCGCTGTTTGGCGTCAGGCCGCACATGGACATGAGCCACCCGGGAGTTCCTTACCATCTGCACGAGGCTTCGGACAGGTATGGCGGCCATGGCCGGCCCTATCTGTGGCCCAACCCGGCCGACGGCTCCTGCTCCCCGCACATGCAGGTGTGGGACGACAGTGGCGGCCTCTCCATGGATGATCCTCACATGTATGGCCGGCCGGAATGGGAGCAGAGCAGGCACTCCATGGCCGCCATGGGATGGGAGCTGAATGCAGATGCTCGCAAGGGGCAGAATGGAACTGGCGGCCCGGACTTCACCAGAGAGGCTGATTACTCGAGATCTGCTCACCCTTCTCGCACTGAGCCGGCCAGATCTCCTGCAGAGAGCGCCGAGACCAGGGGATCCCAGGAGGCCGTTTCAGGCAAGGAGGTGGCTGAGGCGCCATCCAAGGGCTCACGGGAGGGGATCCAGGGGCCTTCCAAGAGCGATGACCGTGCCCGCTTCTGCAGCGTCTATCTTTCCAGGCTTGACATCTCAGCTGGCCTTGCGGGGCCTGAGCTGTACAAGCAATGCATGGAGCTGATCGGAGCAGTTGACCCGGTGGAGACTAACTCGAAGGTTTCTAACTGTTATCTCCAGGTACTGTGGAAGATCCGTTCATGGGCTTTATTTGGGTTTTTTTTTTCCTCCTTTTCTGTGCCAAGCTGGATTCAGCATAGGACTAAACTGCCCGCACTTCTTCTGCAGAGCATCATTGGAGGCGACCCCAAGGTAGAATCGAAGGGGCCCATCACCCTGAGTTCTTACTTCCCTGCCTTGCCAGAAACTGTTTTTGAGGTATATTTTTTGCCCAGAAGAGATTACGATTGATCGACTGTGGTGGTGAAAAAATTTGATCTTTCTATAAAAAAACAATTTACAGCCAATTTTTTTTAAAAATCTGATACTCTCTTCGTATTCTCCAAATCAAGCATCCCCCTTTCTCTCTCTTTCTCTCTCTCTCTCTCTCTCTAACCCGTGGACTCTGGGACAATGCAGAGAGCCATGTCGCTGTACAAGAAGCAGAGCGAAGACCGGAAGGCGAAGGCGGAGCTGTTAATTTTCAAGGAAGAGGAAAAGAAGGTTCCTTCCCCTTCAGCTGACGAAGCGGCGGTGGCGGCGCCTGAGAACCCGCCCACCTCCGAAGACGCCCCGCAAGAAAACACTGACATAATAATCCCCACCAAAGAGGACCTAAACGCCGCCGCCACCACCACCGACGCCGAACTCGCCCCCCCCTGCAGCCCCGGGCAAGAACAAGCATCCGACGGCGGCGGCGGCGGCGGCGCCACCAGCACCACCACCGCCGTCTCGGTCCTCCCTGATGTTCCAATGGAGGAGGGCTCCAACGCCGAAACCCCCAGCGCAGAGGACCTCCACAGCGCCGCCGAGGAGCAGCCGTCCAAGGCCGCGGCGCCCGGCTGCGTTTCTCTCGAGAATCCGGTGCCGTGTGAGGAGGTTTTAATGGAAGAATCCGGTGCCCTGAATGTAAGTCGGATACATCATTCCTCTGAAAGTACACATTGAAGCGGCCGCCCTCCCTCCCTTGGAATCCCACTCCATTCTTCTCATCAGGCCTCCTCCATTCATTATCTTTATCCGACTCTTTGGAAATTTTCTCTCTCCTCTGTTTGTCGCCCTCCTCGTGCTTCAGCTCCTCAGAAGGCAGTAGTAGTAGCCGCGGGGCCAGAGGGTGGGCTCCTCCTCATCATCCATGTAAGGGCTTCTTCCGTGGGGCCTCTGGCCTTCTTTCCATCCCCCAATGTTGAGTTCTGCTGGAGAAGATCCACAAGTGCAGCAGGAAAGTGAAAAAATCTATTGCAGTCTGCTAGTGTGAGGGAGCGAGCGGCGTGGTTTGACTTTTGAGCAGGGTTGCTCCCGACCTCTTCCCCCAGGTGCCAAAACTTGTCAACGCTGGGGAGGAACCCTTGTGCAGCAGAGCTCATTCATTGACCAGCCCCCTGGAAGCAATCCTACCATTGTACTCCTAGAACAGGCCCTCGGTTCATTGAGAGAGAGAGAGAGAGAGAGAGAGAGAGATTCAGGAACTTTAATATGAAGGATTAACATAAAGCAGTCCGGAGGTTTTTAGAAAATTCCATGGAGGAAGTTGAAGAAAGGGAAAGAACGCCCCACGATTCCCATCATGCCGCCGCTGCTCCAGGATCAGAAGGAGCCACCCAACTGCCAAAACAAAAAAAAAGAATTTTCTGATGAGATATTTATATCCATTGTGTGTGTATTGAATGCCAAAACGCATGCACTTGTTGAAACAACCCAAGGTGCTAGTGCCTAATTAGATGTTTATGAAGATATTCATTCCTTGAGCAACCAACCGGTCGTTGGTTGAATAAAGATTTTGGGAAGATCATGGTGAGAAGGTTTGCGGCAATGCCAAAAAATTTCTAGGGTTCTACGATAAAAGGACAGAAAAACCCTTCCCTTCTCAGAAAGAATTGGCCTCCACTCTCTCATCCACTGCATAATATGAAGCGAACATAGACGACAATCGAGTTCATCAGCTTCCATCTGACATAGAATGGGGGGACGCCTTCGAGTCCAGGAAAATAGAAAGAAACACCTTCGTCTTGGGTTTCCGCGCATGAAATTATCCGTTTAATCAGCTTCCTTTGACATAGATTTGAGGAAGGGCACACTCAAGTCCAGGAGATTGAAAAGCAGCATCGAAAACCTTGAAGTACTCACATACTATTTCGAAATCTCGCTGATATGATAGCAACTAAATTTAATTTCTCCCTCATTGCAATATGTCTTTAGCATTCTACATCGAATATTTCTTTAGAAACCATTTTTTCCCAACAAAAATTTCCATGAGTATGGCATCTGAAAAGGGCAAAACGATTACGAAGTACCAGGATAGATTCGATCTCTTTTTCGGAGACGGGTGTTCGATGTGGCTGAAGAGAAGCCCTCCCTCCCACAGCGGTGTTGGTAGGTGGAGCAGGAACTTCTGATGTATGCGGCTGTTGAGCCTGCTGAGCAGATGAAGGTATCTGCTGTTTTGATGCCGATCCTGAATGACCACAGGTAAATAACTTTTTAGTACTTTATTTTGTATGCATGAAGCATCAAGATCAACGCTATAGATACTTTTTCAGTAATAAATGAAAATTACTGGTGACTCAGTGCGCTATTCATCAGCCTTGAGAATGGACACCATCTTCAAAGACCTTGAGAATCTTACCGACGGGCAATACAATACAAGCTAGTGTTCGTGATTATAACCGTGATCTCTTCCCTAAAGACCATCGGTTTTTAACCTGATGTCCATCCTCGGCTGAACTGCAATCGTTAGTTTAGTCGCGGATTGTACGGAAGATCGTCAACAAAAACAACCACAATAATCCTTCCGTAAACTTTTTCCCCAATATTTCCCGGAATCCTTGAAGATGCGCGAGCCATCAATTTCGCATAAACATCGGAAGACACTTATAAATCTAAGTTAGTAGAGAAATAAACATCAACAATCGACAGATCAAACCCTATTAACGATGAAACGTGTTCATAACCCAGACAAAATAAGATGAACCGGAAGAGGATTGAAACCTGCTGGATTTGGATGCCTCTGAGGGAATCTAATCCGCGGAATCCTCTTCATCACCTGAGCTCCCGCTCCCCCCATTGTTCTCTGGCCACCTCTCTCTCTCTCTCTCTCTCTCTCTCTCTCTACTCCGCCTCCCCGTACTTTTTCTTCCCTCTCCGTTGGAAAGATAGCAGCAGATGCCGATTGCAGCCTCCTCCATCACAGAAGCATCGTTTAATGGGCCGAATCTACGTGGCAACCCGGCCCATATGTTCCATTTTGTGGGTCACAGACGAAATTAGTCAGCCCGATAAGCATCAGAGCGTGCACCCCCCCACTTTGGGCCCACCAACTGCTGCCAGGGGGCCCATCAGCTTCCCGTTCCGGGCCCGTCCAGGTTTACTTCTTTGGTGGGGGCCCAATGAGAAAACAGATCTCCAGAGCCCCTATTTTTCCTATTTTGTGCTACTATTTAATTACTGAGAATATTTATTCACAAAAAAACCTCCCAATTTCTTTTTCGCACCATAGACATTAAAATAGTATCCGAGTCAAAGAATAATATGCATTCTACTTTCATATTTTTATTTTTGACGCATTTTTCAGATGATTAACGAAAGTAGAATTTACACAAGAATATATGTTCCTTCTATGTATCATATAATGGTTGTATTTTTTTTGGTAAACTATTAATTTTCTCCATCTTTACGAATCATCCCAACGGGCAGTGTTAGCCCGAAAGTCATTTTGACTTTTAAAAAGACTATTTTCTGACACAACAGTCAGTGATGAATAGTGAACACCTCATTTACTCTCAAGTCAACGACAGTACAACTGTCAAGAAGATTTCTTACATTTTAATTTTTCATAAACGGAACGTTTTATTACAACGGTATCATTTTTTTTTTTCCTAGAAACTGGAGGAACCCATTTGAATGATCATGGAGACAAAACGTGTCAGGCTCTCTCTCTCTCTCTCTCTCATGCCCTAGAGTATATCATGAAGACATTTTAAAAAAAGAGGACATCGCTGTCCATATTCCAAGGGTTAAATTCGGATGTAAATAGGTCAGTTTCCTTTGTCAACTTGGATTAATATTTTTCTAAGAACTGCAAATCGTTCCAATTCAAGCGCCGCTCTCTGACCACGGCGGAATTTCCATCTCTCAAACAAAAAATCAGCGGCAGTGTCAGAAATACTGCATACTTTCAACGGCTCAGAACGCGTTGTCAAGGCTGAGCATATGAGAAAATGATTGCTTCTGTGGCGTCGGTAATTTATAGTCCTAATCACGAACAATCGTTTCAGAGTTTGGAACCGTTCTCATAATGAGAACCATAACAGATTGGTCAAAATAAATAGGGGAAATAAGATGAACGGAACCAACAGTGAGGATTGATAACCATAAAATTGAAGAAAGCGAAAAGAAACAACGAACACTATTTTTTTTTTCTAGAATTGAAAACATGTGAGGACGAATCGACTGAATATTATGAATAAGATCCAGAACCGATAATCTGCTCATTCTTCTGTTGAAAGCATATGAATTCATTGGAGAAAGATTGTCGACCCAAGAAGTCTGCACCATGAGATCTGCAACAATTAAGTACGCCATTAGAAGACGACCTCTGTGCCAATTCTCTTTGTCAAAACAATGAACGCATAATGAGGAGAATTTTGATACCTCAAGTGTTGTAGTGACTAGCCCAGGGAAGAAGCATGGGCATCTCCGGTTACATTGCTCATGAGAGAGTACGGACTCCTTACATAATATATGTATTTTGATCCTTCATGGGACTTCACATTGATTCGGGGAATAAACCTTATCTTGCACCATTCATCATCGTCGGCGAAGAACCACCGACTGAGAAGATCAGAAGGACATACCAGCTCTAATCTTTGGAGAGAAGTGGTTTGTGCCAACCATCTAGGTAGGGTGTCCATTTTGGAATCCTCCAACTTCAGATGAGCTAGCACATCAAGATGGCTGACCTGGGTTATGGATGGGCAGTCGCGGATATCCATGGTCTTCAGTTGTGTGAGATTGGAGATCTCCTCGAGATTCTTGTTATTCGAGAGCGTCAATTGAGTAACTGACGGGAGATCCTTAATGACCTTAAGTTTATCAGCACGGTCAATTTTTAAGTGCCTCAAAGAAGTAGCATGGCATAAACCCTCTGGAAGAGATCTCAATTCTGGACAATTGACAATACGCAAGCTGTTGAGAACAGGCAGCGCACCGCGTTCTAAGCCCGACCAGTGTTCCCACCTTGACATGCGCCGAAAGTAGAGTGTCTCTAACTTGGGTAAGGATGATCTCTCTTCAGTCCCACCGCCAAAGCACTCGGCGCCAATAGAAGATATTGATGAAAGACCCCAAATGTGGAGAAGTCCTAATTCAGACAACCCCCCTAAAGGAGGAAGCTCTTTGCAAAATTTGCAGTTTTCCAGTCTCAACCATCGGAGATCCCTGAGGGAATCGCTACTCATCCAGTCAGGAAATCTCGAACCAAAAAACCATTCGATGTGAAGGGTCTCTAACCTTGAAGGTGGCAAAAAACCTTGAAATATGTCTTCAATTCTATGTATTTCCGAATCATCGTCTCGTTTTCGATCTGTCCTTGGAGTGCAAGACAATCGAAGGTTGCTCAGCTTCTGCTTATTTTCCAACCCTGCTTGCTGTGCCTCAGCCCTGCTCGTCACTGCCTCCAGCTTGTACATGGCAAGATCTCGGAGCTGGGTCAAATCCCTCAAGTCTCTCATGTTGTTCTCACCTTGAGCCTCAATGTTCGCTACGAAGCCCTTTAAAGTGCGCAGATTTAGAAGATTCCCCATTCCGACGGGCATCTGCTCCAGTTGCCCGACGGCGGGAGCGACCCTGAGATCAGTCAAATTGACGAGACGAGATATCCCATCCGGAAGCCTATACAAGGACTCTGACCCAGTCGAGTTCAAGGTCTGCAGATTTCGCAGGTTCTGGATGGAGTCTGGAAGGCCCTTCAGCTTGGTGTAGGAGACGTTCAGAAACCTCAGCTGGACGAGTTTCCCGATGGAGTCGTCCAGACTCTCGATCCCCGTGTAGGAGAGATCCAGGATGCGCAGACGCCTGAGCTTCCCGAGATAGTCTTCGGGTAGACGAGTAATGGACGGATTCCTGGAGAGCAGCAGCGTCCTCACGCGTTTCTCCAACTCCCCCAAGCTCGGCGCCTCTTTTACGCCCTCCCTAATGAACGCCCGATGCCGAGAGCCTTGTGGGAGGTTGCCGGAGCCTTGTTGGAACCGGTACTTAGTTTCGCAAATGTCCACGGCGAGGTCTCTGACGGCGTTGTGCATCGTGCCGCCCCAGTCCTCGAAGTATACCGGCACTTCTTGTAGAAGGCTCCTTTCCATCAGCTGCGTGAAGTTCCCCAGGGCGACGTCTTCTTTGGCCCGGCTCTCCACCGGCCACACGAAACCCTCGGCCACCCACATCTGAGCGAGGTTCAGCTTGTGGAACGTGAAGTTCTCGGGAAAGAGGGAGCAGTAGAGGAAGCACTGCTTGAGGTTCGGCGGCAGTTCTTCGTAGCTCAGGTGCAGACCCGGTATCACCTCCTTCGAGCTCTGGCCCTCGTCTCTCAGGGATTTCCAGGACGGGTTGTCGCGGACAGCTTCCCAGTCTCCAATGCGAGGGGGGCCCTTGGATTTGAGAACTCCTCGGACAAGCTTGACGGACAGAGGAAGGCCGCCGCATTTCCTCACAATCTCCATGCCGACGCTCCGGAATCTCTGAAGCCTCTCTTGAGTGACTGAATCGCCCAATGCCGTGCGGAGGATCTCCCACCCGTCCTCTGGGGTCAGCATCTTCTTCCTGTGTGTCTCGAAGCTTCCCACCATGTTGGCGACTGAATTATTTCTGGTGGTTATCAGGAGCCGGCTGTTCATCGCGCTGTCCTTTAGTAGGTGCTTCAGTTTATCTTCCCAAACGTCCCCATCCCAGACGTCGTCCATCACCAGCAGGACCCTCTTGCCGCGGACGAGCTTCACGACTTTGGATTCCATGGATTCTTGTGCGTCGCTCTGGTCGCAGTTGACCTCCGCCGACTGGAGAATCTGCCTCAGAATATCCGTCGTGACGGTTTTTTTGGTGACCCAGGAGGCCCACAGCTTCACCTCGAAGTGAGACTGGATGCGGGGGTCGATGAAGACCTTCCTGGCTAAGGTCGTCTTCCCTATTCCCCCCATCCCGACAATGGCGTGGCAGAGGAACATCTCGTTGCTCCCCTTCGTGAGCCTCTCCACCATCTGGTCGGCCTCCAGATCGATCCCCAAGACGGCTGCCACATTCATCCGCGAGGTCGTCACGCGGTCCGCCTGAGAAACGCCGATGTGGATGGCGGGCTGAGATTCGAGCAGCTTCAGCGGTAGTTTTTCCTTGTGGATCTCCTCCAGCCTCGTGCTGATCGAATCTATTCTCCATGCGATCCTGTGCCGGAAAGCGAGCGAGGAGAAACAAGAGGGGATGAAGCGGCCGCACCTCGCCGATGAACCCGCCGCCGGATCCTCCAGCGTCTGAGGGAGCTTGTCGGCCTCGAATTGGTGGTAATCGTCGATCAGATCTTCGATGTCGTACACGACTTCCCTCAGCTCGCTGAGCCTGGAGTGGAAAGACTCAAAGTTAATCTCACTCCTCTCGGCCTCACTGAGAACGGCCTTCAGTTGCTTCATCTTCCCACAGAGACGCTTGAAGTTCTTCTTCACGCCCAGCAGCCTCGTCACCTCCTTTTTGGACAGCTCGAGGAGCTCATGGACCAGCTGCCCCACGAGAGCGTCGACGATCATGGCCATCTCCTCCCTTCCGAAGGAACGAGGAATTCGGGGGATTTCTGAGATCTATGGGATCGGCCGAAGAACTCTACCACGCTGGTTACACTCTTCCTCCGACCGATCTTTCTTTTATAGACACGGCGGTTGACTTATCTCCAGAAGTCAACGAAGAGCAGGTAAAGCCCCCAATCATTCAAGCAGCCCAATTGGCCAATCGTGTCTATCTAGCTGAACAACGGGGCACCATCCGGTGAGCAGTCCTTGTTAGATTGCCCGTACGATGTGATGGCCTCCTACCCTTGTGAATATCTCCACGGGGGCGAGAAATAAATAAATAAATATACCAGTTTACAGACGAAAAGTCTGTATCTATACTAACGTTAACACCATGATATGCTGATGGAATGGGAGTAAATGACGCAGAAATGATGCCCGAATGAGGATTTCTTCACCATAATTTCTGTCATATAGTGACCACTTTTTATTATTTCTTCATTTATACTTGGAACGGACTTATTTTCATGTTTTTTATTTATGTCATTTTCTTCCTTTTTTGTGGCCATCCATCCATCCATCCACACGCATTAAAAATAAGAATTATAAGCGTGATAGGAACAGTGAGGAGAGATAAAAATATCTCGGCGAGAACAATGAGAAATCGGCGAGACCCAGAGAGATAGAAAGAAAAGGAAGAATCAGAGCGCCGGGAGTAACAGAGAAAATAAAATAAACGGCGATAGTGTTTTTTTAGAACTCCTCGGATGAGATTTTGATGGACAGAGGAAGGCCCCCGCATTTCGCCACAATCACCATGTCGATGCTCCGGAAACTCAGAAGCCTCGCCTGTGTGACTGAATCACCCAATGCCGTGCGGAGGATCCGCCACCCTTCGTCTGGGGACGGCAGCTTCTTCCTGCATGGCGACTGCTTCCTTTCAGGTGGTCATCAAGAGCCGGCTGCACTGGCCTGCAGTAGATTAACCAGGTTCTTCTCCCGAATTTCCCCCTTTCAGACGTCGTCCAGTACGAGCAGTCGACCTTCCTGGAGACGAGGATCCCCCTCTCAATATCCTCCGTGACGAATTTTTTTAGTGACGCAGGCCCACGGCGTCACCTCGAAGTGAGACTGGATGCGGGGGGTCCTTGAAGACCTTCTTGGCTAGGGTTGTCTGCCCTATTCCCCACATCCCCACAATGGCCCTGGTGAGGAACTTCTCGTTGCTCCCCCTCTTCAGGTTAACCACTATCTGGTCGGCTTCCATATCGATTCACACGAACGCTTCCCGCATCCATCTGCCAGGCCGTCACGCAGCCTTCCCTCCACCGTCCTTGAGAAATCCCGCCGTGGGGGGTGGCCTGAGATTGCAGCAGCTGTGGCGGCTTATCCGTGCCGATCTCCTCCAGCCTCCTGTTGATTGAATGAAGCGGCTTATCCTCCTGGATCTCCCCCTTCCGATCTTGCGCCCAAAACCGAGTGAGAAGAAGCAGGAAGGGATGAATCAGCCGCACCTCGCCGATGAAAGGTCCCCTGGTCTGAGGGAGATTGTCGGCCTCGAATTGGTGGTAATCGTCGATCAGGTCGTGGATGTCGTATACGACCTCCCTCAGTTTGCTGAGCCAGAGGTGGATAGAACCATCGCCGATCTCCTTCCACCATCCTTTCACGGAGACGCCTCAAGTTCTTCTTCACTACCAGCGGCCTCGTCGCCTCATTTCCGGCAGGGCTAGGAGCCTCTGGACCGTGTACCCCACGACGGCGATCTCTGGGATCGGCTGACGAACTCACCACGCTGGTTGCTCTCTTCCTCCGGTGAGTAGTCCTTGCTAGATTGCCTGTATGATGTGATGGCCTCACACTCTTCTGAATATCTCCACGGGGGCAAGAAATTATATCTATATATATAATAGTTTACAGACGGAAAGTTTTATCTATGCTTGAGTAAACACTGCGCAAGACCGCGCTGACTCTGAGTGCCTGACAGAGGAAATTCATCCTCTGGGTGAAGATCCTGGTTACATGGCACAAGCCTATTAAATCAGAGAGTAATCATAGTTTTATTAAGGATTCATAATCGTTTCAAGGTTACTAGTTAGACATACAAAGCAATTATCTCATATTACACGCAGTCACATGAGTGGAAATGAGGACCAGTAATCGGGCAATGATTACAACAGAATATATCAATAAAGGTGAAAAAGGAATTGAATACATTCGTCAAAATAAATAGGGAAAATTAGACGAACGAAGGCAATAATGAGGGTTCATTACCATAAACTTAAGAGATGGAAAAGAAACCAAAAACACAATTTTTTTCTAGAAACATCATTATTTGGCCAGACAAGAGTAACATAAATTTATAGGGCACACGAAGTTTAACATCCTTCTTAGAAACATGTGAGGATGAATTGAATGAATATTGTGAATCAGATTTTCAACATAACTCTCTCATTTATTTGCTCGTGCCTGTCTTGAAATCGTTTGAATTCATCAGAAATGGACTGTCGAGCCAATAATTGTGAAGCTTGAGATCTGCTACAAGTAGAAGTCAATGGAGACATCGTTGACAGTTGTCTTTGTACACGGGCGTAAGTGAAGCA
The DNA here is from genome assembly GCA_024713555.1 of Spirodela polyrhiza. Lineage (NCBI taxonomy): Eukaryota > Viridiplantae > Streptophyta > Magnoliopsida > Alismatales > Araceae > Spirodela > Spirodela polyrhiza. The sequence goes on along the minus strand of CM046538.1, from coordinate 1,320,640 downwards.
TATTGAGAATTGAAAAACATCATGGAAAGAATTTTGATACCTGAACTGTAGTAGGAACTAGGCCAGAGCAGACGAATGTGCATTTTCAGTTAAATTGCTCTCAAAAGATTGTGAGATTTTTATATAGGATATATATTTTGAACCTTCATGGGACTTGGCTTCAATTCGGGGAATGGTGCTTATCTTACACCAGTCTTCACCACCAGAAAAGTGACAACGTCTGAGAAGATGAACACTACAGACCAGTTCTAGCCTCTGGAGTGAAGTGATTCGTGTAAACCACCTGGGTAGGATGTCTAGATTGGAATCCAACTTTAGATGAGCTAGGACATCAAGATGGTTGACCTGTGTTATAGATGGGCAGTTGCAGATATCAATGGTCTTCAGCTGTGTGAGATTGGAGATCTCTTCTAGATTCTGGTTGTTCAAGATCTTCAATTCAGTTACTGATGGGAGATCCTTAATGACCCTAAGTTTATCAGCGCCGTCAATTTGCAACTGCCTCAAAGAAGTAGCATGGCATAAACCCTCTGGAAGAGATCTCAGTTTTGGACACTTGACAATATGCAAGCTGTTGAGAACAGGCAGCGCTCCGCGTTCTAAGCCCGACCAGTGTTTCCATTTGGACATGCCCCGAAAGTACAGTTTCTCTAGGTTGGGTAAGGGTGATCTCTCTTCAGTCCCACCACCAAAGCACTCAGCACCAATAGAAGATATTGATGAAAGACCCGAAATGTGGAGAACTCGTAGTTCAGACAACTTCCCTAAAGGAGGAATCACTTTGCAAAATTTGCAGTTTTCCAGTCTCAACCATCGGAGATTCCCAAGGGAATCGTTACTGATCCAGTCAGGAAATCTCGACCCAAAATACCTTTCAATGTGAAGGATCTCTAACCTTGAAGGTGGCAAAAGACCTTGAAATACTTTTTCAATTCCTTGTATTTCCGGATCATCTCGTTCTAGATCTGCCCTTGGAGTGCATGACAGTCGAAGGTTATTCAGTTTCTGCTTATTTATCAACCCTGCTTCCTGTGCCTTAGCCCTGCTCGCCACTGCCTCCAGCTTGTACATGGCAAGATCGCGGAGCTGGGTCAAATCCTTCAAGTCTCTCATGTTGTTCTCACTTTGACTCTCATCGTTTGCCACGAAGCCCTTTAATGTGCGCAGATTTACCAGATTCCCCATTCCGACGGGCATCTGGTCCAGTGGGCCGTCGGCAGGATGGACTCTGAGGTCAGTCAAGTTGACGAGGCGAGATATCCCATCCGGAAGCCTCTTCAAGAACTTGCACCCGTATGAATTCAAGGTCTGCAGATTTCGCAGGTTCTGGATGGAGTCTGGAAGGCCCTTCAGCTTGGTGTAGGAGACGTTCAGAAACCTCAGCTGGGCGAGTTTCCCGATGGAGTCGTCCAGACTCTCGATCCCCGTGTAGGAGAGATCCAGGACGCGCAGGCGCCGGAGCTTCCCGAGATAGTTCGGGGGCAGACGGGTAATGGACGGATTCCTGGAGAGCAGCAGCGTCCTCACGCATTTCCCCATCTCCTTCAAGCTCGGCGCCTCCGTTACGCCCTCCCTAACGAACGTCCGATGCCGAGAGCTTCGTTGGAACTGGTACTTTTTTTTGGAGACGTGCACGGCGAGGTCTCTCACGGCGTCGTGCATCGTGCCGCCCCAGTCCTCGAAGTATCCCGGCCCTTCTTGCAGGAGGCTCCTGTCCATCAGCTGCGTGAAGTTCTCGAGGGCGAGGTCCTCTTTGGCCCGGCTCCCCACCGGCCGAACGAATCCCTCGGCCACCCACATCTGCGCGAGGTTCGGCTTGTGGAACTTGAAGTCCTCGGGGAAGAGGGAGCAGTAGAGGAAGCACTGCTTGAGGTTCGGCGGCAGGTCTTCGTAGCTCAGGTACAGAGCCGGTATCAGCTCCTCCGAGCTCTCGCCCTCGTCTCCCGGGGGTCTCCAGGACGGGTTGTCGCGGACAGCCTCCCAGTCTCCAATGCGCGGGGGGCCCTTGGATTTGAGAACTCCTCGGACGACGTGGACGGCCAGCGGAAGGCCGTCGCATTTCTCCACAATCTCCATGCCGATGCTCCGGAAGCTCTGGAGCCTCTCCTGGGTGATCGAGTCCCCCAATGCCGTGCGGAGGATCCGCCATCCTTCGTCCGGGGACAGCCGCTTCTTCTTGTATGTCTCGCAGCTTCCCATCCTCCTGGAGACTTCTTCCTTTCTGGTGGTTATCAGGAGCCGGCTGTTCATCGCGCTGCCCTGCAGGAGATGCGCCAGATTCTTCTCCCAGATTCCCCCATCCCAGACGTCGTCCAGCACGAGCAGGACCCTCTTGTCGCCGACGAGCTCCTCGACTTTGGATTCCTTGGATTCCAGCGTGTCGCTCTGGTCGCATTCGACCTTCCCGGAGTCGAGAATCGCCTTCAGAAGATCGGCCTTGACGGCATTTTGGGTTACGCAGGCCCACAGCGTTACCTCGAAGTGAGACTGGATGCGGGGGTCGTTGTAGACCTTCCTGGCCAGGGTCGTCTTCCCTATTCCCCCCATCCCGACAATGGCGTAGGTGAGGCACTTCGCGCTGCTCCCCTTCGTGAGCCTCTCCACCATCTGGTCGGCTTCCAGATCGATCCCCACCACGGCTCCCGCATCCATCCGCCAGGTCGTCACGCGGTCCTCCCTCCTCCGTCCCTGATAACTGTCGCCGTGAGAATTGACTGCAGATATCTGCAGCTGCTGCGGCTTCTGCCCCCGGATATCCTCCAGCCTCCTGTGGAGCGAATCTACCCTCCTTCCGATCTTGTACCGGAAAACGGGGGAGGAGAAGCAGGAAGGAATGAAGCGGCCGCACCTCGCCGACGAACCCGCCGCCGGATCCGCCTGCGTCTGACAGAGCTTGTCGAAATCGTCGACGAGGTCGTCGATGTCGTACACGGCCTCCCTCAGTTTGCTGAGCCAGAGATGGATACCGCGGTCGCCGATCTCCTTCCTATCGGCGTCGCTCAGGAAGGCCTCCAACCCCTCCATCTTCTCCCGGAGACGCCTGAAGTTCTCCTTCACTCCCAGCAGCCTCGTCACCTCCTTTTCGCCCAGCTCGAGGAGCCTCTCGACCATGTACCCCACGAAGGCGTCGGCGATCATGG